>JAJSOF020000027.1:105503498-105628347 GCA_025594305.2 Periplaneta americana
AAAAAACAAATGGATCAAAATAAGGAACTGTATTAATATGAATAGTATATAAACAATGGGAAATTTAGGTTTACATGCGTTGCCATAGCGATATCAAATGACATGCGCAAAACAACAAGAATTGAATAGGACATTGAATACACGAAATTGACATTCAATTAGTGCAAATTGTAATCAGTAACGAATTCCAACTATGCCGTGGACGGGTGAAGAACGTGCTTACGCAGTGATATCGTTTCTGGTAAGTGGTAATTTCGTTGCTGCTGCGGTACACTTGTATGATGAACAAATTTTTGGCACCAAGACTACACAGCTCGATTTCTCTCCAAGTCCTGAGACAGATGTTTCCCGGACGCTTAATTTCTTCAACTGGCGACGTCCCCTGGCCAGCACAATCACCAGACCTTGCACCCTGCGATTTTTCTATGGGGGCATCTTAAGGCTGAGGTGTTCAAACATCGGCCGAGGACTTTGCCATACCTAAAAAATGCAATACATGAAGAAATTGGTCTTATTCCTCAAGAAATGCTAGTTAGAGTGATGCAGAATTTCCTAAGTCTCATTTAACAATGCATTGACAGTGAAGGACACCACTTGAGAGATACGTTATTCAAAAAATGAAAAATTCCCACTGTTAAGATACCATTCATATTAATAAAGTTTCCTTATTTCGATACATCTGCTTTTTATTTAAACTTTAAATTAGGGAGGATGTTTTGCCGCACCCTTTATTTGTACCTCCAAACTGCATTGTAATTGTTTAAGAATTAACAAAAGACTGTGATTGATGTTGTACTAAAAATAAATTATTGTTATTATTATTATTATTATTATTATACAGTAGTTATTGATGCAATAATAATAGTAATGATTTACGTAAAATTGTATTAAAGCAAGAAAATACTGTAGAACAGTTGATAGTGTAAAAGAAACTATAATTTATAAACAAGTACTGTTCTCCTTTTCCAAGTCCTTCACACTTCTACACCTACCTACCTTGCCTCCCGTTTCAGTTACCTGTCATCATATCATAATCTCTTCACACGCACGCAAAATAGCCGCATACTAGCCATACCAACACATAAGACATCATCGTATTCATCATCATACACAATCTCGCTCTCGCCTGTGGAATATCCTTACCAGTGACATCAGAGACTGTCGGAATTTAGTAGCGTTCAAAAGCAAACTTATTAAGCATTTTCTTACTGCGTAGAATAAGTTTAATTTTTACTTAAAAAAATTTTCTCTCTTCTTAACTTTTACTATAAACTGTCTAGATTTTATTAATCAGTTAATCTTTTAGTACTTTGATTTTTATTGTATTTGTAAATGTAATATTAATTGTAATTATAATTATAATTGTATTCTTAATATTGTACTTGTAATCCCCTGATAGAGGGGAAGAGAAGGCCTGATGGCCTTATCTCTACCAGGTTAAATAAATAAATAAATAAATGAATATGTCAGCATTTTTACATACCGGTGCATAATCAGTGGGATGTGTATTCCTTGAGACAGCTCCACATACCATAGATTGAATACCATTGCTCTACCAAAAGATGACGTTTGCCGATTGAAGGGGACTTGCTCCACGTGTTATGTCTAAGTACGTGAACACTGGCTTTCTACTAAATCGACGGAGTAGTGTACTCCATATAATTATGGGGAAATTATGTAATATTGCTTTTGGTGTTACATTGTTGGGATTCCGAGGCTATGCTTCGGTCTATTTTCAAGGAAGGTATGTAACCAAGAACAGTTCTTGATGATGGATCGAATAATAGAAGTTTTCTCGTCCCTTGGCTTCCCCAACGTCGCAGTCGATGCATAGCTTGGTAACTTTGAATGCATGGCACGGTGCAAGAATATAAAAGTTTGCTCTTCTTTGAACATCACGGAGATGTTAAATATTACCTTTGTTCTGGCGGTCTCTTTCTTTAAATCATGCTTCAATCTCTTCCTCAATACCTACAGAATTTATCTTGTACAAAATTTCTCATGTACCCTCCAGAATATTAAAAGAAATCTTGGGCGAAAACCGAAGACACAATCAGAATTCCTCGTGGGATTCGAACAAGATCCCTCGTAAATATTTGCGCCTCGTTACCACAAAAGGAAACTCGCCAAGTTTTGTTTGTTCTTGGCATCATCGGTTTGACGAGACATTGACCTTGCGACTTCATCACCATGGCAACTCGTTCTGAGTCTCGATTGAGAAATCTCCCGTACATGGGACATCTTGTCCTGCGACAGAAGTTTGCCGTACAACTTGGACGATTCAACAGATTTTTCCCCAACTTTTCTTCTCGTAAAATTACTTATCTTGCGGCAGTTTTACGCTCCAGAAACTCTTGAAGTATATGTAGCAGCTGTTTTTGTTATCATAGTCCTATCTTCTGTTTGATGGTCCTCCAAAGCTTCACGTGTGTCCGTGGTTACTGAAATATCAGAGGCTACTTAATGCTACATCTCTGGAGAAGACCCATATATTCCAGTTACCTTTTCTTTAAAGGTACACAGAATTTCATATCTTGATAATGTTAAATTATGTCTTAAGGAACTTTTTCTCAAAAAATTAAGCCAACAGCTGATGTTTTACAGGTCATGAATATATAACTTGACTTCGTGCTAAAAGAGTAGTTTTCTTTTAATTTATTTCCTAGTTTATTTCACTAACGGTCTTACTAATAAACCGTGTATAGTTTTATACGAGACTTATGCAGCGTTGAGACAGAAAACGTTACTAATAAACCATGCATAAGCGATGGATGTATAAACAATCTGTAACTATACAATAGGAATTCCTTTGCAGTAGTTATATACACGAAACCCCTTGTTTAAACGTTGTATATAGAGAAAAAATGGCCGCCCCTCTAACAGCTGTTCGTATCGACTGTCATTTTATGATGATGGATGCCTTGTAACCACAGAAGAACAAACCAAAGAGCACAGAATAAGTAGAATAAGGGTACGTACACGTTGGAGCAACGATAAACGATAAAGAAACGACCTAGCGACGCTTTGGTATTATCAAAGAATCAAGTGTTCATATCGGAGCGACGAGGACGCGGGAAGCGAACATTTTGATTTATCAGTAGAAGATATTCTATGCATCTACTTAATGACAGAAGATCTATAGAAATATCAGCTGCTAGGTTCAAGGTTAATATAACTTAAATATGTACAAAATTAAACCCGTTTCTCATCCCAAAGATAGTATAAATTCGTTGTGTTGTGATTGGTTCTTGTGATCACATAACATAGAACGAATAAATACAGAACTGATCAATTTGTCAATATCTACAATAATTAATTTAATAAGCCGAAATAATAATAAATCGATTAATAATCGGAAATATTGATAATCACCGGTATTTATACAGATTAATATTATCTTAATCAGAGATCATATGAACGACAAGAGCGAAGAAAATGGAACTTTTCTTTTTCGTCGCTTTTATCGTGTCTCTTCGCTTTTATCGTTACTCCAGTATACACACCTCAATGACAATGCATGCTTCAATTCTCCCTGATATAGCATCGCTGCTTCTTTTATCGTTTATCGTCGCTCCAACGTGTACGTACCCTAATATTGCTGTAGCTTGTACTCTTTGACCAAAATATAGTGTGGTAATCGATCAGAGCCAGTTGTACTATCGATTCTTAACACGGCACACTAGAGCGCTCTACCGGATTCAACAGAGAATCTCAGATATTCTATTACCTTTCGTAATAAAGTAATGACGAAACTATGACGTAGCTGTGTAACAGTTATACTGTTATACACGACGTACGTAGTGATTATTAGTAAGGAATTTACACACGACTTATAAACGAGCTACTCACTGTATAAGTATAAGACAGTTAAACGTCTGTATATAGAGTTTTTATTAGTAAGACCGTAAGTTTAGAAGATATTTCGCCGAAAGCTCACAAAATACGAAACACTACAAGTTAAATTTTCACGTTCCTCATTAAAAGCTATTGAATTCCAGTACAATAGAAGCATGACAATAAGAAAATTGATTTATTGCAACGTGGCGCCATTCCTGCCCGTCTCGACGAATTTTTAACAATGAGGAAAGTGAGACAAACAGGAAGAAAAAAGGAAATTTTGGATGCAATTATTTTAGTGTTGTTCTGTATTTTACGTTTATAAAGGGCGTATATTCCTTTAGTTTAATTTGTTTTTGTCAACTTATTTCTGAACGGTGTTGTGCAGTAACCCCACCTCGAACTGGAGGTGATTAAACTGTTTGAAATTTGAGCGGGAAGATTCTTTCTGTATGAAAGCATTGTAAACATATCTGTCAGATATGAAATAAGTAATGAGTGATGAAGACTGAAGAAAGGTTCTGAGTACTTCAAAAAGAGAAACATTTTGGAAATAGTTTTGTTTAACATGTAAACCCAAAGAGATGGATTAGCTTATTTGACTATCTGTTGTTTTTATTGAACTCAGTGTGGACGTTTAGTTTGTCGACACTAAGTTGGAAGCAATAGAATACCCGTATATATTATTTTCTCTCCTTAAGGCAGGATACTTGAATACTTTCTCTTGCATTAGTTGCTATACGAAAAGGAAATTCGAATTTAGCCAATTTATCTTATAATAATACTTACTTACTTACTTACTGGCTTTTAAGGAACCCGAAGGTTCATTGCCGCCTTACATAAGCTTATTGGTCGCTATCCTGAGCAAGATTAATCCAGTCTCTACCATCATTGCCCCCTCAAATCCATTTTAATATTATCTTCCCATCTACGTCTCGCCTTGGTCTTTTTCCCTTCGGCTATCCTGAGCAAGATTAATCCAGTCTCTCTCACCATCATATCCTAATTCCCTCAAATCCATTTTAATTAATTCTCCAGTCTCCTGTAATCTCATCCCTCTTAGCTCCAAATATTTCTTATAAAATAAATAATAATAATAATAATAATAATAATAATAATAATAATAATAATAATAATAATACATTGTAAAGCGCCCAATGGGCAATTTCTCTTATTAAGTGTAATTTGCTTTGACTGAATTTCCTGTATAAAAACTATGTTATTTGCTTTTTCGACATATTCTTACTGGATGCTCCACATTTCTCAATAATATGGTTTCTGAAACCGTTACGTGAAAGAAGGGCGTATATTGTTGTTATTATATTATTATTATTATTATTATTATTATTATTATTATTATTATTATTATTATTATTATTACTATTATTATTAAATATCCACTCAAAAGAATCCTAATTTACCAAGCAGTATGCTAGGCTTTTAGTTTGGTTATACGATATACTACGTATATATACTCCTTTTTTTTTTTTTTTTTTTTAGATAGAAAATAGTGAAAGATAGCTCTACAGTCTTAAAAAAAAAGAAGGGCGTATAACACTGCAACATATACTGTAATTAAGTAGT
This sequence comes from Periplaneta americana, assembly GCA_025594305.2. Taxonomy (NCBI): domain Eukaryota; kingdom Metazoa; phylum Arthropoda; class Insecta; order Blattodea; family Blattidae; genus Periplaneta; species Periplaneta americana. Next base: position 105,508,920 of record JAJSOF020000027.1, read on the forward strand.
AATAGACACTATTTTTTTGTGCAAAAAGTAGTAAATGAAGACAAGAACAGTTTTAAAGTGCTGTAGAAGATGAACTATGTTATTTAGCTTATTTTACATACCATTAAACCTCTGCAAAACTTTAAAATTTAATTTCCTACAAATCCATATTCTGCTGCATACTCCTGTTATAACTAACTCCTCAATTACATCTGGATTATGAATATTATTATGATTATAACGAAAATAAAATAAATACACCGGATATTGTATAAGTAATAATAATAATACAACTTACTAATGGTTTTTAAGGAACCCGCAGGTTCATTGCCACCCTCACATAAGTCCCTATCCTGAGCAAGATTAATCCAGTCTCTATCATCATATCCCACCTCCCTCAAATCCATTTTAATATAATCCTCCCACCTTCATCTCTGCCTCCCCAAAGGTCTTTTACCCCTCCGGCCTCCCAACTAACACTCTATATGCATTTCTAGATTCGCCCATACGTGCTACATGCCCTGCCATCTCAAACGTCTGGATTTAATGTTCCTAATTATGTCAAGTGAAGAATACAATGCGTGAAGTTCTGCGTTGTGTAACTTTCTCCGTTCTCTTGTAACTTCATCCCTGTTAGCCCCAAATATTTTCCTAAGAACCTCATTCTCAAACATCCTTAATCTCTGTACTTCTCTCAAAGTGAGAGTCCAAGTTTCACAACCATACAGAACAACCGGTAATATAACTGTTTTATAGATTCTAACTTTAAGATTTTTTTGACAGCAGACTGGATGACAAAAGCTTCTCAACCGAATAATAACAGGCATTTCCCATATTCATTCTGCGTTTAATTTCCTCCCGAGTGTCATTTATATTTGTTACTGTTGCTCCAAGATATTTGAATTTTTCCACCTCTTCGAAGGATAAATTTCCAATTTTTATATTTCCATTTCGTACAATATTCTGGTCACGAGACATAAGCATATACTTCTTCTTATCGTAATTCCAAGAAAGCCTACAAAAACTTGGAATCGAAATCGTACCAATTCTCTTACATTGTATTGAGAAAGCCTATCACTTAAACTGAAAAAAAAAAACCAACAGGCATGTGTAATGGTTTTCCTGTCTGTATTCAGGTTCGTCGTGTAAGAAGTTTCCAGCCACCTTGCAGAGGTCCAGTTATTACCCCAAAAATCATTACGCTCCCTCACTCATCGCCAGCGGTGTAATAACACATTAGCAGTTTTAGTGGCTGAATATGGAGTTATGCCAAGAAAGTGGCAGTAAAAATGCGGTAATGACTCATCAGCAGTGACGGATCACAAAGTTTATGACAGACACCTTCCTTTTTCTTCGGACTGCATCATCTTTCTCTAACGAATCTGGATCAGATGCGATAATGATTCATCAGCAGTGACGGATCACAAAGTTTATGACAGACACCTTCCTTTTTCTTCGGACTGCATCATCTTTCTCTAACGAATCTGGATCAGATGTGATAATGATTCATAATCAGTGACGGATTACAAAGTTTATGACATACACCTTCTTTTTCTTCGGACTGTATCACCTTTCTCTAGTGAATCTGGATCAGATAGGATAATGATTCATCATCAGTGACGGATTACAAGTTTTATGACAGACACTTTCCTTTTTCTTCGGACTGCATCACCTTTCTCTAACGAATCTGGATCAGATGCGATAATGATTCATCAGCAGTGACGGATCACAAAGTTTATGACAGACACTTTCCTTTTCTTCGGACTGCATCACCTTTCTCTAACGAATCTGGATCAGATGCGATAATGATTCATCAGCAGTAACGGTTTACAAGCTTTATAGCATACACCTCCTTTTCCTTCGAAGTGCATCAACTTTCTCTAACGAATCTGGATCAGATACGATAATGATTCATCAGCAGTGACCGTTTACAAGATTTATAACCTACACCTCCTTTTCCTTCGAAGTGCATCAACTTTCTGTAACGAATCTGGATCAGATACGATAATGATTCATCAGCAGTGACCGTTTACAAGATTTATAGCCTTCACCTCCTTTTCCTTCGAAGTGCATCAACTTTCTCTAACGAATCTGGATCAGATACGATAATGATTCATCAGCAGTGACGGTTTACAAGATTTATAGCCTACACCTCCTTTTCCTTCGAAGTGCATCAACTTTCTCTAACAAATCTGGATCAGATAGGATAATGATTCATCAGCAGTGACGGTTTACAAGATTTATAGCCTACACCTCCTTTTCCTTCGAAGTGCATCGACTTTCTCTAACGAATCTGGTTCAGATACGATAATGATTCATCAGCAGTGACGGTTTACAAGCTTTATAGCCTACAACTCCTTTTCCACCGAAGTGCATCACTTTTCTCTAACGAATCTGGATCAGATACGATAATGATTCATCAGCAGTGACGATTTACAAGATTTATAGCCTACACCTCCTTTTCCTTCGAAGTGCATCAAATTTCTCTAACGAATCTGAATCAGATACGATAATGATTCATCAGCAGTGACGGTTTACAAGATTTATAACCTACACCTCCTTTTCCTTCGAAGTGCATCATATTTCTCCAACGAATCTGGATCAGATACGATAATGATTCATCAGCAGTTACCGTTTACAAGCGTTATAGTATACACCTCCTTTTCCCTCGAAGTGCATCAACTTTCTCTAACGAATCTGGTTCAGATACGATAATGATTCATCAGCATTGACGGTTTACAAGATTTTTTAGTCGACACCTCCTTTTCCTTCAAACTGCATCACGTTTCTCTAACGAATCTGGTTCAGATGCGATAGTAATTCATCATCAGTGACGGATTACAAGGTTTATAGCCGACATCTTTTCCTTCGAACTGCATCACGTTTCTCTAACGAATCTGGATCAGATGCGATAATGCTCCATCAGCAGTGACGAATTCAAGGTTTATAACCGACACCTCCTTTTCTTCGAATGAACCAAATACAGCATTGAAATCTGAATGTCACCTGCAATATTCGCCGTGTTTAAAGTTATACTGTTATTCATTGGCAATTTCTTAACATAATACGCCAAAATACATACTTGCAAATTGTTCGTTACTCATGAAATGCAGAGACTGTAGGCCAGTTTTATAATGTAACGGAAAACTTAACTTAAACAAATCCACGTGCGCATCGGAGTGTAAAATATTAAATTATATAATGTTCAGCAATCTTCAGAAAGTCCTGCTTTTATAACTCTGTACCTGTGGAATTCAGTTTGTGTGTCCTTAGCTCTTGTGCAAAGAATGCTTGGCGAAGTTTCGTGTTAAAAGTTTCGAAGCGATTGCAGCTGTGGAAAACTTTTCGTGTCGCTGTATTGTTCCTCTGACCTCGGACACAAGTTGTGAGCAACAACAGATTGAACGGTGCTATCCAAATGGTTTACTTTAGGCCATAATTTTGTCATTTTGTGAGTAACGTAACATAAAATCCCAATATTTCAATGAGCTTTGGCCGTATTTAACTCTAAAATCTGTTACAATCTGAGATTGCGTGTTGTTAGAGTTTTCTCGTATTGCACCATAAAATTGTCATGATATATTGTTTGCGTAATTGCATGTTACAGTGTGGTGGTTTCATTGATCACGCAACCAGAAGGTTAAGATTTATGATGTTTTCGTGGAGATTCTGCTTCTGTTTCAGACTACCCTTCCAAGATGTAGGCCTTTTGAGGGAATAACTTTGTGTTACTCGAAATATTGTCACAGTATTAATGATAAAATCAGTTCGAAGTTCTAAGTAATTAATTAAATTATACGTAAGAAATACTTATTATGTATTTATCAATAGCTCTATGGCAACGGCCATCTGCACAGTGCACCCTCGGGCTAGCGTCTCTTACCCGCGGATAAGACATTGCACTAGCGTGCAAACGTGGCTGCTGGCGGGTATGCTCTCTGCCTCTTCCTTCTGCACGACGGTGCATATTACGATACACTCCTTACCCTTTACCCATTTCAGCGAGTGTGACGATTACTGCTCTGTTGCATTCGTCTTTGGTGTAATGTATGTAGCCTATGTATGTATTTATTAACACTGAAATTGGGTATACATCCGGTGGCAGTGATATATAACATACAATGACATTACAATAATTATAGCAATAAAATTATAATAATTACAGCAATAAAATTACAATAATTACAGCAATAATATAATATAGACAAAATAAACGTAAAATTAATTCTAACTATAAATAAATGCAATAAACCTAGACTATGCTATAAATAAAACCTACTAGAAGTAAAAGTAAACCTAACTTACAAGTATTTCTATTTTATTTTAGTAAGTTATTTTACGATGCTTTATCAACAGCGTCTGAATGAGATGAATGTGATAATACCGGTGAAATGAGTCCGGGGTCCAGCACCGAAAGTTACCTAGCATTTGCTCATATTGGGTTGAGGGAAAATCCCGGAATAAACCTCAACCAGGTAACTTGCCCCGACCGGAAATCGAACCCGCGCCACCTAGTTTCGCGGCCAGACGTGCTAACCGTTACTCCACAGGTGTGGACAAGGATTTCTATTAAAACTATTGCCAACTTAAGTAATTACAATTCACCTTAGTTACATATCAACTTAGTTAATTACATGTCACAACTTAGATAATTACACTGCACCTACAATTAAATTTTCAATGTAATCTTCTCAACATTTCCTTAAATGTATTGATTATGAGAGGACCATCCTGAAATATTGCTGCAGGTAAGCTGTTCCAGTCTACTATTGTGCGGTTAACAAAGGAAAATTTTGCCACGTCCGTTCTTTGTTTTCTGCATTTAAACTTCCTAATATGATCAGCCCTGCCTAAGTATGATGGTGTTACTAATCTAGCATTGATATCGGTCCATGCTTTGTGTCCTATTTGTGTCTTAAACAATGCACTCAGTTTGGCTTTTCGTCGCCTTGATTCAAGAAATTCCCACCCTCAGTCTTTTATTATCTCTTCGCCATGTCCCTTTCCCATTTTGACATATTTTTCTGTACGGATCCCAACCTTCAGTTCCATATTGCATTACTGGGCGAACAAGGGTTTTGTACGCTAATTCTTTGAACCTTCGGTTAGCTTTCTTAAGAACACGCATAGAGAAATGTAGTGCTTTCCAGGATCTCCTTGTAATATTGGTGTCTTGTTCCTCTCAACCAAGTTTGCGATTTAAATATATACGTAGGTATTTACAAGTGTTCACTTATGGCACCGGTGTACCATTCTGTTGATACTTTATCATACAATATGTTAATCATTATGTATGTATGTATTGTAAATTTTATACTGAACAACAATGTAGTTTATTCTTCCAACAATAACTCTTCACCTTCTACATTTTAATTCCACTCCGTCAACAATGGGATTTGCTCTCCACACAGTAACACAGTATTCGTTAGTGCACTCCACAGACGACAATGGCAATTTACTTGGACTATTACGAACAACAATGAACTGTTAATCTTAACTAATGTTCACAAAGCACTATTTACAACACAGAACTGTCAGTTCTCGGTTCACAGCTCGTTTGTCTTGGCTAGTTCTTCTAGCTCAGTCACTCGCGTTCACAGAATCTCGAACCCCAGACCTTCAGATACGATCCGCTGAACTTCGAACTCAGATCCCCCAACTGCGGTCCACTGCACTCGAACTCCGGGCTTCAGGCTCCACAGTTACGGACACAACTCAAGTCGCGCTCTGGTCTCGAAGCTGGCTTCACTGCTACACAACACTGGCTTACTGACTGACTGAATGACTGACTGATTGACTGTTCCAAGTTCACTCGCGTGCGTAATTTATACTCACACCATAGTTGCGAGAAAGTACGAGTCTCGATATTTCGACGCGCGTCCATATAGCACTCCAGAGAAAGCACTCGAACAATCCGGACCCCTCTCCTCTGCCGCGTAGAGTTGGGTCGATTCGTGAACGAATCGTTCATTCGAACGACTAATAATAAAGAATCGTAAGAATCGATTCGTGGTATCAACGAATCGTCGTTCAAAAGAATCGTAACGAATCGTCGTTCAAAAGAATCGTAACGAATCGTCATTCAAAAGAATATTAAGGAATTGGCATGGTATCGTAACCCACGATTCTATTCGTTGTTTGATGTTACCTATCAACGGACATTTCCAACCGTGTCGAATGCTGAGCGAGAGTGAAATCAAAATATGTACTGCATTTGTTAAGTATGGAAAATAATGAACACAAACCTGAAATTTGCATAGTTAAATAGAGATGTAATGCAAAAATGTACTTCATAATAAGGTTCAGTTGATAAATGATAATTTAGAGACATTATCTTGGGTAATTTTGCAGACTAATGGAGGTCATACTGAATGGTTCCAGCCAATGAGAAAGAGACAATCCAATGTATCGCCTCTTATGCCATCTATGAGAGATGTAGAACGTTTTGTTCTACGCTTGGTTTGCAAAGGAAAGTGTCTTGCGACGATTCAAAAGAATAGTTGGAATCGCAGCCTGAGAAGAATCGTGAACGAATCGTTAGAATCGATTCGTAATGTGATTGAATCGTTGGAATCGACTTCTGAAAAAGAATCGTGTTGCCCAACTCTACTGCCGCGGTCGCTCTTTCCCCTTTCTTCTCTCCGCAAGCACCAGATGCGCGCGCAACCCGCCCAAAGCACGGCCGACTTAGCTTCTCCTCCGTCGGTCGTGAGATCGAACCTCACGTGGCCGTCACAGTATGTATGTATGTATAATAATAATAATAATAATAATAATAATAATAATAATAATAATGATGATTTATTTAACCTGGCAGAGTTAAGGCCATACGGCCTTCTCTAACACTCAACCAGGAGTAAAGACTGCGTTACAAAAACACTACAAATTTACAAATTACACTACAATTTTACACACAAAACTTAATAAGATAATAATAATAATAATAATAATAATAATAATAATAATAATAAATAAACAACAAATAAGAAGAAATCGGACATAATATATAACATACAGAAAGAAAGAAAAAGCATAATAATATGTGAACAGCAGGTCAAAATAAATGAGGCATACAAAAAAAGACAATTATTCATAATAATAATAATAATAATAATAATAATAATAATAATAATAATAATAAATAAGAATAGTAATAATGATGACAATAATAATAATAATAATAATAATAATAATAATAATAGTAGTAATAAAATAGTGCAGTACAAAGTATACAGTGAATACAATATTTCTAAGTACACACAATAAGGAAAATTAAGATTATATATAGCTCAACTTATCACATTAGAGATATAACATTATCGGAAAATATGAAAACAAAAATATAAAATAAGTTGAATATCATTAGAACATAAAAAAATGTGAATACGTGGAAACATGCAATACAACACTTGTCATAATAGTAAGTTAGTTTGGCAACTCGTCATAAGATAATTTTCTAACTTGGATTTGAAAGAATTCAATGTTCGGCAGCCCTTGACTTCAGGCGGCAGAGAGTTCCAGTAACGAGAGGTAGCAACAATGAAGGATGAGGAATACAGAGACGATGCGTGAAGTGGAATTTCTAGCGTGTTATCGCGTTGTGATCGAGTATTATGATAGATAGCGAGAGAGTATGAAATCGAGCGAATAAATAATAGGGGATGAAGAGTGCATAATTCGATATAAGAGAGAAAGTGAGTGCAGATTTCTCCTCTCATGTAACCTAAGACATGATAACTTCTTGAAAGAAGGTGAGATATGATCATAGTATCGAACATTACAAATGAAGCGGACGCACGCGTTATGAACACGCTGTAGTTTCTGAGCGGAATCAATCCTGAGATCACTGAACAAAACGTCGCAATAATCGAAGTGAGGTAGAATGAATGTCTGTACCAGCGTCTGTTTTAATTTAGATGGATAATGATACAATCTTTTTAGTGAATGGAGAATAGAGAATGCCTTCTTACATGTATATTTAATATGCGTATCCCAATTGAGATTAGATTCGAAATGTACTCCGAGATTTTTGACGGTAGAGCTAAACGGGATGTATGTATGTATTTATTCACACTGCAAATGGTAAATACTCGGTACACCAAGTATACATGGATACATACATACATGGACCAGTGAGCAGGATAGAGGCAGATAGGAAAGAATTAGGGCGTGTGAGTCTGGGAAATACTTGAATGTAAAAGAATAAAAAATAAATTCGTGAGTAGGTATAAAATAAACCTAGTAAAATTGTTGGATAGTAGGTCTGCAGATTGTAAAGTAAGAAGCGTGTTGTGGTCGACAAGATACATGGTAGACGTTTGTTTTCGAAGCACCCTGTCTGTTTTCCAGCCCCATAAGAGAGAACCGTCTGACGCTACTGCACTTAACATTCTAGAGAAAGATCCTAACACGACTAAGCTTATAGCAAATTAAGTATTCATATCATGTCAGCAGAAAAGAGAGAGTAACCCACTTGTAAATATGGGTCAAATTGTCAAGCGACGACTGCAAATGTTCAATCACACTATAACAGTCTATCGTTTACAGTTGATCCATGTATTTGCATGTAGCAGGAGGAGTGTTTGTACGTGGCTGGAAGCACATTCCTAAAATGCAAATAAGATCCCCCCGTGTCTAGGTTAATGTAATTGTAACACGAAGCATGACGGCGTAACAACTCAAGATAGACCCAGAGTCTTGTCTGCCAGCTCTAAGAGCCTCCATTAAGCTGCAACTGTATCCTGTGACATCAGTTAGACCGAGTTTCATTTTCCAGCTAAATAAATGGCTGAATAATATAGATCTGCCGCGTCGGATGATTTTCAGACTGAGCATAACATCAAAATGTTAACATCAGAAGCGCCAAAACATCGCCAACAACTGTACTTCTTCGGCGACCTGTTTTATTGTTTTGAAGACGATTTTGGGATTTGAAGGCTGAATTCCTATAGCGTTTGGGAACCATTTCCAAGTTGTGAACTTTCAGGGTTCCCATGGTGATTTTTCTTACAGAAAACCTTCCGCATAATCAGGTTGAAATATTTTTTTAAAAATCTGTACGTGGTCTGTTGGTCAGCATGCTGGCTTCCAGATCAGGAGGTCCAGGGTTCGATTCCCGGGCTCGGCTCTCGATGAATTTTTTTTGAAGAAGGGGAATTCCCTGGGTGTCTAAAGTCTGGAAATTTGTATGAATGTGAGTGTGATTGTGAGTGTGCTGGGTTAATATTAATTAACCAATCATCACAAATATACCAAAAAAAAAAAATACATCAAGTCTGTCGCTGGGCAGTAACCTGAACACAGATTTCAGCGTCACATTGTTGACAAGTAACTCCATCTGTTAGCACAACCATAAACCATCTAATAGATGCTATAGAGTTACGAACAATGAACAAAAAAACAATCTGTACGAGGGTTAAGGTCCATTCACAATGAAAATTAAACATAACCGTAACATAAACACAGAAGTTTGCGGCCAGGCTACCAAATGGGATCATTCACAATGATTCACATAAACACTGACATTAACATTACTGTAAAACGTTAACATGAAAGTTTGCAAACTCCAAACTTTCATGCTTATGCTTACTTGATTTGCAAAAAGAACACAATCGTGGAGCGCTGAAGTATACGACAGAATATGAGGAAATGGCGTCGTTGTTATGTTTCCATGGTTACCAAGTATGTTTGCTGTTATGTTTATGTTCCCATCGTGAATGATGGTATGACTTCTTGATTTTACCGTAACGTTTACATTCTTAAGTTAACGCTTACGTTATGTTTAATTTCCATTGTGAATGAGCTTTTAATTCTGTAAAATGGCAAACTACTACACCACATAGCTGCGGATACAAACTTACAGTGACAAGATGACGTTTAGGATTTGCCATGTTATTACCTTACAGTTGGAGAAAACCTCTAAAACACACAACCAGTTAATCACCTCACTACGTCCAAGTGCATCAGCTGCAAACGCGCCATCTCCTCAGCAACGCCGGTGGCCAAAATATTAAATTCAATTTATTAAGCCATTAAACATACAGTGATAGGCTTCGTCACAATACAGAAGGAAAAAAAACATACATTTGAAAATACACATATAATTGAAAACAGTGAAGTTTAATTAGAATGAAAACACAAACAATTTTGAAACTCTAAAAATTAATGAAAACACTTCATTCTTAATGTAATATTTGTAACTAAATGTAAATAACTGTATTTATTAAAAAACAATTTCGTATGAATTTTTGTTAAGAAACTCATCTACAAAGTAGAAAGGATTAATTAAAAGCCAATTATAAAATCTAGTTTTGAAATTATTGGTTGGTAACTTATAATATTGACTGGAAAATATTGGCAGCTGATTTTTTTTTTACTTAAAATTCCTTTATGGTGTACGTATCTGTGTAGGCCTATGCATTTTCAGGAGAGATTAAAATAACGATTTTGAATAATTTTCTTACCAGAATACATTTCTTTTTATTTTAAACCGTTTGTAAACAAGACTGTAGGTGAAGACATCCCGAAGTCGACTTTCGTAGCTAAGTTTAACTTTGTTCAAAGTCCTATTAATAGACAATTGAAGGGTTCAGAGCCATAGTGGGCCAAGCGCCACTTATTAAAAACGGAGAAATCAAGGGTTAAAGTTAAGTGAATACCATAGTTTAATGAAGAGTGACATATCATTTAGTTTGAATGCGTATATTTATATTACTTGCTATATGTTTCCATTGAATTATGGTGATAACTTCATTTTAACCCTTGTTTTCTACGATTTTAGTAAATGGCGCTTGGCCCACTATGGTTCTGACTCCATCAATTTTGGTTAGTCCAGATTTGACGACCTTGTACTAATGTTAACAGTCACAATCAATTAAATTAAATTAATGGCTAGTTGAAATATAGTAAGCATTATCACAAACAGCGCCATCTTTTTGAGTTACAAATCAACAAAACAATTGCACGTTAGTTCACTCATTGTAAAAATTATAATTCTGAAGACATGGCAGATAAGAAGATGCCCACCAATGAACTTTGCGTTATGAAAAGGAATTTTATAAAGTTATATTTGTTCGGATCAAATTTCTGCACATTTGAAGGACAAAACTAAAATTCTTTCATTCATTTATTATCATAATGTACTTACTTACTTACTTACTTACTGGCTTTTAAGGAACCCGGTGGTTCATTGCCGCCCTCACATAAGCCCGCCATTGGTCCCTATCCTGAGCAAGATTAATCCATTCCTATCATCATATCGCACCTCCCTCAAATCCATTTTAATATTATCCTCCCATCTACGTCTCCGCCTCCATAAATATCTTTTCCCTCCGGCCTCCCAACTAACACTTTATATGCATTTCTGGATTCGCCCATACGTGCTACATGCCCTGCCCATCTCAAACGTCTGTATTTAATGTTCCTAATTATGTCAGGTGAAGAATACATGCGTGCAGTTCTGCGTTGTGTAACTTTCTCCATTCTCCTGTAACTTCATCCCTCTTAGCCCCAGATATTTTCCTAAGCACCTTATTCTCAAACACCCTTAATCTATGTTCCTCTCTCAAAGTGAGAGTCCAAGTTTCACAACCATAAAGAACAACCTGTAATATAACTGTTTTATAAATTCTAACTTTCAGATTTTTGACAGCAGACTGGATGATAAAAGCTTCTCAACCGAATAATAACAGGTATTTCCCACATTTATTCTGTGTTTAATTTCCTCCCTAGTATCATTTATATTTGTTACTGTTGCTCCAAGATATTTGAACTTCTCCACCTCTTCAAAAGATAAATTTCCAATGCACTTCTCTCTTAAATTAACTCAGCATATTGGGAATTAGATCAATGGCTTTCCGAAAACACACTGTGAAATGTTTCATATAAAACATTTTTTACCTGGAAAAGTAAACAAAAACGAGAAAAATTGTATTAAACTTTTTGTTTGAAATACCTCAAAGAATAACCCCCTGAAATTAATGACATTACTTACAGTTCTCTTCTTACATAGGACGCACAATGGAGCGAAGTGCTGGAAAAAGCCAATCAGTTGGAACACTCCAAATAACTACAGCGATAGCTGCTAATGTTAGAAATATGAACCGAGGCCCTGCTTGCCTGAAACAACTTTTCTTATAGGGTGGATGGAATATATTTATTTTCATATCGAAATTGATTACTTCACAATATTAAAAAAAACTTTCGCTTTGTATTATTTCAGGTAGCTAATAATGCCATTAGGAAAGTCCAAGATAACAGAGAGGGTTTGGAATTGAACAGGTTACATCAGCTGCTTGTCTATGCGGATGACGTGAATATGTTAGGAGAAAATCCACAAACGATTAGGAAACCACGGGAATTTTACTGGAAGCAAGTAAAGCGATAGGTTTGAAAGTAAATCCCGAAAAGAGAAAGTATATGATTATGTCTCGTGACCAGAATATTGTACGAAATGGAAATATAAAAATTGGAAATTTATCTTTTGAAGAGGTGGAGAAGTTCAAATATCTTGGAGCAACAGTAACAAATATAAATGATACTCGGGAGGAAATTAAACATAGACTAAATATGGGAAATGCCTGTTATTATTTGGTTGAGAAGTTTTTATCATCCAGTCTGCTGTCAAAAAATCTGAAAGTTAGAATTTATAAAACAGTTATATTACCGGTTGTTCTTAATGGTTGTGGAACTTGGACTCTCACTTTGAGAGAGGAACATAGGTTAAGGGTGTTTGAGAATAAGGTGCTTAGGAAAATATCTGGGGCTAAGAGGGATGAAGTTACAGGAGAATGGAGAAAGTTACACAACACAGAACTGCACGCATTGTATTCTTCACCTGACACAATTAGGAACATTAAATCCAGACGTTTGAGATGGGCAGGGCATGTAGCACGTATGGGCGAATCCAGAAATGCATATAGAGTGTTAGTTGGGAGGCCGGAGGGAAAACGACAACTTTAGGGAGCCGAGACGTAGATGGGAAGATAATATTAAAATGGATTTGAGGAGGTGGGATATGATTATAGAGAATGGATTAATCTATCTCAGGATAGAGACCGATGGCGGGCTTATGTGAGGGCGGCAATGAACCTTCGGGTTCCTTAAAAGCCATTTGTAAGTAAGTATATCATATCTTATGTTACAATTATTACCAAAATAATAAATAAATAAATAGATGACTAATAATGATGTAAACAGATTCCTCGGTGATGAATGTGGTGTCAAGTAACGAAGCTTTTATAGAAATTAGTTTATACCTGACTCCTACAAATACAAAACAGAAACAAAATGAAAGGAGCCGTGGAATGTATTCGCTAACTGGCGGAAATATTGATTGATTTCTGCATCGTCGTCTAAACACAACAAATGCCTGCAGCGCCGCGTGGAGGCTCATTACGTTTCTATGACAGCGAGGCGGAATTAAGATTCCCTCTTTCAGGATTCCTCATTATTCCTGCGTTCCTCACTCTGATTGGTTTGCATACAGCGATTTTGCCGATAGCAAACCACCACAGCCTCTCGAATGAAATCCTAAGCAGCTTGCCTAAATACATAACATTGAAATATTAATCACTTTTCGTTTGTTGTAAATGAAGACTATATTGATCGAACTTCAAAACGTGTAATCGAAAATTGTCTGCAAAAAACCATTAGATTATCCGACAAAATTAATTTACTCTGAATTTAAAATTTATCTAACAAGTCGCCACGGTGATCTAGTGACTAGAGCGCTGGACTTATAATCCTATGGACCCGGGTTCGATCCCCGGTGTACTCCCGATTTATAACTTGTGTTGGGCAAGCTCGTGGTCCAGGTAAAACGGGTTTCCTCCGGTTCTCCTATGGCATCCCAACAGATCCCCATAATCATTTCACCCCATCACGGGTGTAGCGTAGACTAGCCTCCTGTGGCGCACCCAGTGCAAAGACTCTGTCGGTAAATTAGTCTACATAACTGGCTTCATATGGGTGAATTACGTAACTCAGTACCCGCCATTAGTAAAAAAAAAAAATTATCTGACATACAAACATACTTTACTAAAATCAGTCATAACTGATACACATGAAGAAGAAATGTCTCAACTCTGTTACCTGAACATGAATGTTCTATAATAAGTTGCTGGTACAAGGCCAAGATCGAATTATGAACTAAAATAATAATTTGAATAATTTCAGGAAAAATTGTTCCGGGGCCGGGTATCGATCCCGGGACCTCTGGTTGAACGTATCTTTCAGCGCTCTACCAAATGTTTTCTGAGCTTACCCGGGAACTCCACCCAGCACCGTCTCAACTTTTTTCTTTATATCCACACAACTCGCGTGGGCTGACGAAATTTATTTTTCATTTTAATATTTTAACACAATCTCTGTGTGACTTGGAATTGTGGTTTTCTGTTAACGTCACAGTAACTTGTATATATTATGCAAATCTAGTCTTTCAGGTGAAGCTCCTGTAAAGCAGATTTGAATAATTTCAAGGGAAAAAACAATGTTCATTGCCGGGTTCGATCCTGGACCTCTGGAAAATAAAATAATAATTATAATTATTACTAGTAAAACGTAAAAACGGTAAAGTATCCCTGTAACATGCCATGAAGGCACTTGGGGGTATGGAGGGAAGCCCCATGCTTTCCATGACCTCGGCACTAGAATGAGGTGGTGTGGTATTTCACGCTCTATTATTATTACCATTATTATTATTATTATTATTATTATTATTATTATTATTATTATTATTATTATTATTATTATTATTACAACATGAACTTGGAAGTGATAAAAATTTTGAAATGTGGCAAGTATTCATTTAGCATCTCTTATGCTGGCGAGACGACCAGGTTATGTCCTTCAAGCGTTATAATGTAATGTTATTATTTGGTATAGTGCATCCTTTTTTATTTCTATCTTATTTTGTTCAACATATTTTGTATTTGTCGCATTTATAGCAATTGTTTTATATTAAGCTATTTCGTATCGGTGTAACTAATTTCTATGGTTACTATTGTTGAGAACAATATATCAGATATAACAAACGACTGTCGCAGTGATTCAGGGGCCCGGCCGGTGTCAGGGCAGTGTGAAGGTGTTTGCATTGTGACGCCCCGGTGGGGTGGAGGCCCTGGAGGCTTCTCACACTTGACATGCAGTGGCCGGTGTGACTCCAGACGCAGGGGAAAAGGTCCAGGGTGGATGTTAATGGAAGAACGCAGCGAGCATTGCAAGTAAGAGAAGAAGGACGAAGTCCACCAGACGTCTGACGCGGAAAGCGGTCCAATTGCACCAAGGGGTTATGGATTTAAATCCACGTGAGGCCAGATGGAAACTTTGTGAATCAAATATCAGTGACGAAAGATTCATAATTTTGATTTTCTTGAATATTTGTATACTCGACTATATTTGGATATATACCTAGGAATGGAGAATCGCTAAAATATCTCCGATATATAAAAAAGGAAACGGACAAGATTGTTCTAATTATAGAGGAATAAGTCTACTGAACACATGCTATAAAAGGTATGCCAATATTTTAAAAAATCGTTTAAACATAATTGTAGAAAATGTTATTTCGGATGTTCAAAATGGATTTAGAAAGGGAAGATCCTGTTGCGACTGTATATTCACTTTGACTCAATGATTTGAAAAATATAAGAATTCAATATCCCAACATATATAGGATTTATAGATTATGAAAAAGCTTTTGATATGGTAAATGAGAAGAAAATTATTATATAATGATAAATAAATTATTCCACAACATTTGATCACGGCTATTAAAAGTCTATATGTAGACAATACAATTGTCAATTTAAATGGGTTTTAAATCAAAGGAGCAAAAAAGGTAGTAATAGATGGTGGTGTCAGACAAGGGTGCCCTCTATCATCTTCTTTATTTAATTTATACATAGACATTTGTAGTTATTTTAAAATGGCAGATCAGTTTAAATAAACATTTCAAAATAAATAATAAATTGTTAGATACAATGTTAATTGCCGATGATCAAGTAGTGATTTCCAGTTCTGAAGATGATTTACATTGGAAGAAATAAGGTTAATTATAATTTTAAAATATCAAAGAATAAAACAAAAATTTAAGGATTTAAAGGACATGATTCCATAAGAACAAAAATAGTAATTGGTAATACAACTTTAGAGCAAGTGAATAGTTTTAAATATTTAGCTTTTAATTTATCCTATATTAAAAGTGAAGATATTAATGACAAAATAAATAAATTTAATCTGATTCCACTATTAAAAGAACCCTTAAAAACACGAGGAAAGAAACAAAAATGAAATTTTATAAAGTAATGGCTGTTCCTATATTAATGTATGGATCGGAATATTGGACGATCACCAAGAGACAAGACTGGAAGCAGTAGAGATGAGATTTCTAAGAAATATAGCAGGATATGCTTTACTAGATAAAAACGAAATGAAGAGTGAGTTTGGGAATGCGCCTTGCATGTGGATTAGCGCAATAGATCTCTAAAGGACGTAGTGCTGGGCCATAGTGTCCCTGTCCGGAAAGTCCATCCATCCCAATAATAATAATAATAATAATAATAATAAATAATAATAATACAATGAAGTTTTATAGTTTATAGTGGCAGTGCAAAGTATTTGAACAGTGAAATGTTTTTGAAGTGTTAGTGAAATCAGAATAGAATCAGTGAAATGTGTCGTAGTTCCAGTGCAGTGAGTGAGTTTCAGCGAGATGAGTGTAGTGCTGAAAGGTACTTGTGCAGGTATGAACATATTATACTTGTGGGTTTTAGTTCGAACTTAGGGTTAAGATACAAATTAGATTTACTTTAAATGTTACTTTAAGTGATCGTGCTTCATTTAATTTAGGATGCTGCCCTGTTATTATTTCATTATTATTATTATTTTATTATTATTATTATTAATTATATTTTTATTAATTGTGTTTCTTATTAATTGTCATGCAATTAGTTTCCACTGCCACAGAGTATATACCCATTTGCAGAGTGAATACATACATACACACATACATACATACATACATACATACATACACATACATACATACATACATACATGCATACATACACACATACATACATACATACATACATACATACATACATACATACATACATACATACATACATACATACATACATACATACGCCTACATACATTGTACATATACACGTGTTTTTATTAGACCCATAGAGTTGGTAAAAAAATATAAACGCAATCAGAAATATGAAGGTCAAAATTTGTTTAATTTTGTGACGATTTGACGTGGAATGTATGTATGTGTATTGTATTTTTGACACTAAAATGGGTATATACCCGGTGTAATGGTAACTAATTACATTCAATAATGACAATAATAAACTTATTAATTAAAATACAATTAATAATAATACTAATAATTAATACTAACAATAATTTATAATAATAATAATATTATTATTATTATTATTATTTTATTATTATTATTATTATTATTAATAACAGTAATATTAATAATAACAGACTCATGACTCATATGTGACATTTATCTAATAGTGATTATCTAATAGTAATTTAGAATTGTATTGAATGATCAACAAGTCATGTAGTATTACTAACCTTGTAATGGAACATGCTGTCCAATAAAAACAAAACAACAAAAATACATACATACATACATACATACATACATAAATACATACATACATACATACATACCTACATACATACATACATACATACATACATACATACATACATACATACATACACTGCAAATCCAGCTGACTCGGTTTTGACTCTCGACAGGGAAACGGAATCGTTCTAAATGAGGTAGGAAAGAACATTAGGTTGTTCAGGTATGGTGTAGATTATTGCCTTTACTTTCCTGGTAAATTTAGCAGGGAAAATAAATAAACTGCTAGTTACCAGGGTAACGACTTCAGCAGCTGGTTGCGGCGGCGGACATTAACCAAACAGTCACAGAGTCACATTTCATTTATATTAAAGAACTTCTGAATAATTCAAAGAGGCTGTTTTCTTGCGCTTCATATAGCGTGAAGCTAGGATTGATGGCTGGCTAGGAGAGAAGACAAGCGCTCTAAATTGCTAGGTTACAACCACGTGGAAAAAGTTATTTATCAGTCTGATGTCTGGTAGACAAAGAAATAGTGTACGCCGTCAAATTCTTTGCAGATTTGCAGCTCCGGACACAGAATTCCAACTAACACTTGTAGGAGTCTGAATTACCATGCTACTGTTTTATCATTTTTAATTAACTTATAGTCTACAGCGCAGTAATATCATGAAGCTGCACTCGTGGCAGTGTATGTCTTTCAAATACAACTTTTCATGTAAATCTGTCCATTTAAATTAGAAAACTAAAGAAGGCCAGGAGATACCAACACTCTACGAAACTCAGGATGTCTTCTGCATAGCGTGGATGGGTACGAAACTGTTTTCGTATCGATCCATTTATGACTTCCCGTGTACTTCATACTTTTAACGAAACTTTTAATGGCAACTTCCTTCCGTGAGATTCCATTTCACATTTTTACACCCACGCTCTTATGAAAGCCATTCATACAGTTTATTCGTTTGCACTCATCAAACTTTTTGCGCAGATCCAGAGGGTGGTGGAAGCATTCCTCTCCGACCAGCGCTCCAAACTTTTCCCCAAGTCCCGCAACTTGCTCAGCAGAGCCCCATGTGATATATGTGGGTCCAGCCAGGAATTCTATTACAACTTAAACGACACATACTCTGAAGAGACAAAGATCCGTCGTCTGCCTGGTCACTCCGTTCACATCAACCTCAGAGCGAAGAATGCCTACCACTTATTTAACGATAGTCGACGACGATAAAGTAGAGGGAACATCGGAAAGTAAGGTTCTTTCTTCGCTATATAATGCACTTCCACCCTCTTGTATTAATTCTGCACCTTTACTTTTTAACTTCGCTTTAGAATATGCCATTAGGAAAGTTCAGGATAACAGGCAGGGTTTGGAATTGAACGGGTTACATCCGCTGCTTGTCTATGCGGATGACGTGAATATGTTAGGAGAATATAAACAAACGATTAGGGAAAACACGGAAATTTTACTTGAAGCAAGTAAAGCGATCGGTTTGGAAGTAAATCCCGAAAAGACAAAGTATATGATTATGTCTCGTGACCAGAATATTGTACGAAATGGAAATATAAAAATTGGAGATTTATCCTTCGAAGAGGTGGAAAAATTCAAATATCTTGGACCAACAGTAACAAATACAAATAACACTCGGTAGGAAATTAAACACAGAATAAATATGGCAAATGCTTGTTATTATTCGGTTGAGAAGCTCTTATCATCCAGTCTGCTGTCCAAAATCTGAAAGTTAGAATTTATAAAACAATTATATTACCGGTTGTTCTGTATGGTTGTGAAACTTGGACTCTCACTCTGAGAGAGGAACATAGGTTAAGGGTGTTTGAGAATATGGTTCTTAGGAAAATATTTGGAGCTAAACGGGATGAGGTTACAGGAGAATGGAGAAAGTTACACAACGCAGAACTGCACGCATTGTATTCTTCACCTGACATAATTAGGAACATTAAATCCAGACATTTGAGATGGGCAGGGCATGTAGCACGTATGGGCGAATCGAGAAATGCATAGAGAGTGTTAGTTGGGAGACCGGAGGGAAATAGACCTTTAGGGAGGCCGAGACGTAGATGGGAGGATAATATTAAAATGGATTTGAGGGAAGTGGGAGATGATGATAGAGACTGGATTAATCTTGCTCAGGATAGGGACCGATGGCGGGCTTATGTGAGGGCGGCAATGAACCTTCGGGTTCCTTAAAAGCCATTTGTAAGTAAGTAAGTAAGGTTCTTTCTTACGTTCCTACAGAGTGTACAGAAAATGAGATCCAATACACAATCAGTGAATTGTTATTTAGTCAACTGTCCGGAGGCAGGTCTGAACCTCACAACCCAGCTGTCCCGGGTTCGATTTCCGGTCAGGACGAGTTGCCTGGGTGAGGTTTTTTTTCGGGGTTTTTCCCTCACTCCTATGGATAAATATCAGGTTACTTTATCAGGCGATTGAAACCCCACTTATCTTCGCCACTTCCTTTCCTCCCCCATCATCCTTTCCTCATATCCCGTTTCAGGTTTTTCAGATCACTCTACAGGCGGCCTCCCGAAGCTGCTGGCTCTCTCGACTGGTCTCCGTGGAATGTAGTTAAGCGACGTTGGATGGCTTCTGCAATGTCACCCGAGGCGGACATACTGGGGGAGGAGTTTCGCCTCGGACCGACAGGGTGGCCTTGGGGGAAGTTGCCGAAGCAGGAATGGTATATGGATTCTGTCGGTTGTAGGGACCGGTCGTTAAGGGAGTCATGTGGTTAGGGCGGTGCGCGTAGGGGATCCATATCGAGGGTTAGCGCAATAGATCTCAATAGGTCGCAGTGCCCCTCTCAGTTAAATTCCATTCCATTCCAAGGCACACTTATGAGGTTACCAACTAACATTCTATATGTATTTCTGGATTCGCCAATACGTGCTACATGCCCTGTTCATCTCAAACTTCTGGATTTAATATTCCTAATTATGTCAGGTGAAGAATACAATGCATTCAGTTCTGCGTTGTGTAACTTTCTCCATTCTCCTGTAACTTCATCCCTCTTAGTCCCAAATATTTTCCTAAGCACCTCATTCTCAAACATCCTTAACCTCTGTTGCTCTCTCAAAGTGACAGTCCAAGTTTCACAACCATACAGAACAACCGGTAATGTAGCTGTTTTTATAATTCTAACTTTCTGCTTTTTTGAGAGCACACTGAATGGCAAAAACTTCTCAACCGAATAATAACACGCATTTCCCATATTTATTCTGCGTTTAATTTCCTCCCAAGTGTCATTTATATTTGTTACTGTTGCTCCAAGATATTTGAATTTTTCCACCTCTTCAAAGGATATGTTTCCAATTTTTATATTTCCATTTCGTACCGGAATGGCATAGTTGCGCCCCTCGGTCAATTGAGAGGCCTAGGCATGGCATAATTGCGCCCCGAAGAAATCAGGTAGCAGAAAGGACATGGCATAGTTGCGCTCCGAAGAAATCAGGTAGCAGAATGGACATGGCATAGTTGCGCTCCGAAGAAATCAGGTAGCAGAATGGACATGGCATAGTTGCGCCCCGAAGAAATCAGGTAGCAGAAAGGACATGGCATAGTTGCGCTCCGATTGGTATAGTACACACGAAAGTGATTGTCATAATATAAACAAATTACTTAAAAATATTACAGTGATAACTGCATTGATATCAGGTAAGCCTAGCATGTGATCAATTTTGCTATTTTAAATAACACTTTTATATCGATCACACAGTAAATGAACTGCATTTTTTGTTTGTACATCGATATCTTAACTTGCGGTACAGGGTTTCGAATATTGAAACTTAGAACCATTGTGAATTATTAACTCTTTGCCCTTTTCACTAAACTAAACATTCATTTTAAATTATTCTCACACACGGTGTGGAAATCAGTAATAAAATGCCAACGGCTCATTCATTTGAATATGTCAGTTAATAAAATACTGCCAACTTCATGGTGTTCATTTCTACGGTAGGCTATTGATAATCACTGCATAAACAGCAGAAAAACAGTTAATAAAGTACTGCCAACTTCATGGTGTTCATTTCTACGGTAGGCTATTGATAATCACTGCATAAACAGCAGGAAAACAGTTAATAAAGTACTGCCAACTTCATGGTGTTCATTTCTACGGTAGGCTATTGATAATCACTGCATAAACAGCAGAAAAACAGTTAATAAAGTACTGCCAACTTCATGGTGTTCATTTCTACGGTAGGCTATTGATAATCACTGCATAAACAGCAGAAAAACAGTTAATAAAGTACTGCCAACTTCATGGTGTTCATTTCTACGGTAGGCTATTGATAATCACTGCATAAACAGCAGGAAAACAGTTAATAAAGTACTGCCAACTTCATGGTGTTCATTTCTACGGTAGGCTATTGATAATCACTGCATAAACAGCAGGAAAACAGTTAATAAAGTACTGCCAACTTCATGGTGTTCATTTCTACGGTAGGCTATTGATAATCACTGCATAAACAGCAGGAAAACAGTTAATAAAGTACTGCCAACTTCATGGTGTTCATTTCTACGGTAGGCTATTGATAATCACTGCATAAACAGCAGGAAAACAGTTAATAAAGTACTGCCAACTTCATGGTGTTCATTTCTACGGTAGGCTATTGATAATCACTGCATAAACAGCAGGAAAACAGTTAATAAAGTACTGCCAACTTCATGGTGTTCATTTCTACGGTAGGCTATTGATAATCACTGCATAAACAGCAGGAAAACAGTTAATAAAGTACTGCCAACTTCATGGTATTCATTTCTACGGTAGGCTATTGATAATCACTGCATAAACAGCAGAAAAACAGTTAATAAAGTACTGCCAACTTCATGGTGTTCATTTTTACGGTAGCCTATCGATAATAAATATTAAATCGAATAAGAAATCAATAAGGTTGGTTGATTACGAGGCTCGAGTTCTCGTAATGTCTTTTTCTCTACCCATTTCATCGGGGCGCAACTATGACATGCCCTTTTCTCTACCTGATGGGAACGGGGCGCAACTTTGCCCACAAAACAGGGGCCCTTTTTTATCTGCTGCATTTACTATGGGGCGCAGTTATGCCCTTTTCGTACAATATTCTCGTCACGAGACATAATCATATACTTTGTCTTTTCGGAATTTACCTCCAAACCTATTTCTTTACTTGCTTCAAGTAAAACTCTCGTGTTTCTCCTAATAGTTTGTGGATTTTCTCCTAACATATTCACGTCATCCAATATCTCTAATAATAATAGTAATAATAATAATAACTACAGCTTTTATTTGCACCTTGATATATTCTTCAAGTGTTATATTAAAATACAGGAAAGACGCGAATTTTTCTGATCTTGATGACAACGCATATGTAAAAAAAATCTCGCAACTTCTGTCAGAATGATGTATGTATGCGAAGTCTATGTTGAAATTTATGTCTGAAACAGATGAAGCTCGACGAAGTTTCCCAAGACACGGAGAGATTATCGAGCGGGCGGAATGGTCCTTAAATTGACAGTGATGTTTAGTGCTGCTGGGTCTCATTAGAGATTTATATGTTGCGATGGAGTATGCCTAAATCTGAGACTCCGTTGTTGCTACTCTAAGACTGGATGGAAATCTTAAACGAACAATTATGCGACATAATTTTACAATATGACCTAAGTTCTGAATTGTCTGTCAAGTTACAGCGAGCTCAGAATATGTGCGTCAGATACGTGAACATCCGACGGTATGATCACATATCACCGTCCTTCGCAAGTCTCTCGTGGCTCCGACTTAAAGAACGTAGAACTTTACACTCTTTGTCTTTACTCTTTCGAATTCTGCACACTTCAACACCAAATTACCTTTCGTCTCGTTTCTCTTATCTATACTCTAACCACGATGTAAATACCAGATCACTTATCTGTGGCACGCTAAGTATACCTCTTCATAGAACATCTTGTTATTCATCATCTTTTACAATATCCACCTCGCGTCAATGGAATTCCTTGTCACAAAGTATTAGGGGCTGCAAGACAATAAACACCTTTAAGAAGAGCTTAAAACATAACCTTATTAGCATTTCACTCCAATCATACTGATTTAAACTATCACTGACTACATTGTTACTTTTTTCTTTAGACATCATCCTGATTGTGCTGTATTTTAATTGTCTCGTAATAATCTCTTTCTATTATCTAATATTATTTGAAATATATTAACATTCTATGTATTTTAGTTTAATTCTGCTACACAGTTTATTTCAGTGTTTAATTAATAGTTCATAGTATTTTGTTGTTTAATTTGTAAATAACTTTTGTATACATGTAACTCTCATCTCAATCAAATTGTTGGATTCTTTGTTAGTTCATGCATATGTATATACACTTTTTGCTGGTTGAGTGGAAGAGAAGGCCTTATTAACTCTGCCAGCTAAAATAAATCATTATTATTATTATTATTAAAAAATTTATAAAAAAAAAAAAAAGCCGCCCTAAATAAGGGTTCTAATAGATCGGCCTACTAATCAATAGGGATATCCTGAA
The DNA here is from genome assembly GCA_025594305.2 of Periplaneta americana. Taxonomy (NCBI): domain Eukaryota; kingdom Metazoa; phylum Arthropoda; class Insecta; order Blattodea; family Blattidae; genus Periplaneta; species Periplaneta americana. The sequence goes on from JAJSOF020000027.1 coordinate 105,533,036, forward strand.
CTAGCACCAACAGATAGCGCACGTGTACTTTGAGGGATGCGCTTTGCGTGTGCATTTGTTTTTCGGTATATAAACATTGAGGATATACGTAGTGTATTAGTATATTAAATACTCTTAAAAACAACTAAAAATGGCAAATTTTTGTTATGTTCCTATAAGTAAAAAAAGGGAAAGCTTTTTGTCTTCAATCAGGTCCCGAAATATTCTGAATATATTCTTTAAACCTTAAAAATATAAGTAATTAAATTGCGCCTCGAAAGTGCTAGCCATTAAAATATAAAAGTAACTACTTCAAGTAGGTAAGGAATTGTTGATTACAGTTTCATTTTGGAAGACGAGAAAGAAAAATTAATAAAAACATACGCAATCTCGACAGTGAGCTATGTTAGCTTAGATTATATGCAGTAGTTGTAGGAGTCTCCGAAGTTTACGCCTGCAGTAAACTCTGATTAACTGGGATGTTTATTATCCAGGACCATTCGTAGTGAAATCCATTTCGTGAATAATGTTTTTAATGTACTGTACCTAATTATTAAAACAATGTTTTAACTTTAAATTTTCAAAATCATCCTACACAGTATTCAAAACTGCATGTCCTTAACCTACAAATCGCACGACTAATCGTGATACTACTGCGATCATATTATATCATCCTATTAAAATTGCATTTGATCTTTCTGCAACTACAGAAAAAATACAAGGAATTCAATCTCGATAGTCCCTTCCCTATAAAAACAACATTGGTGGCTGCATATCCTGTTTTTAGCGTACGGTTCTTAAATACTAATGATTAAACAGGGCAATATTCACCTTCGACATAGTTCCTATTTTTTTATTCGTGCACCTCGTTCTCAAAGTTCTCGTTTAGGTTCATGAACATTCAATTTACTCATATCTATATTCTGCATACTGCAGATTTTCCCACTCATCTCGGGGAATCGCTTAATATTATACAGGTTTACGTTATTATTTATTGTAAATTAAATTAAATTATGAGGTAAGAAAATATTGAATTATATTAAATTTTACTAGGTTATACAAAATAATTGTAAATATAATTTTGACACGCACAGAAAACCAACAAGCGGGAAAACATAATCAACTGTAGCATTTGACATAACATAGTCCTACATCATGTTGCGCCGCATGGAACGCTCCTGCCATCTAGCGGTAAAACTTCGCAAAAGATATCCCTATTCATAAAGAATAATCATGAAAACCAATTGTGTGACAATTTGAAAGGAAAAAGAAAACATTAGGATAAATGATATGAAAACATAGGATATCATTTACAATAAAAGTTTGTTGGGTACAAATGATTACTAATTATAGCTAAGGATGATTTTAACACATGAGATCCTATGGCATCAATCGTTGCATCAGAAATTTTAAATTGTTTAAGTTGATTTAAAGTTTCTCGTGGGATCGTGCCACGGGCACCGAACATGAGCCCAAAAACTGTCCAGTGTGTGATGTGGTATTGTGCTCCAAGATGCTGACAATAAGGCTCATAGATGACTTGTTTTTCACGACACACCTCTTGTGGCTGTTGTTCGTGCATCTCGAAACGAATTGTGGGATCAAGAATGACACCCTTATCCTTCTGCCGATAAATTATGATGATATCAGCACGTCTAGTAGAGCCATCAGAAGAAACGCAACCAACCTCCTCATAAACCTCATAGGAAGCATTTTGACGGATTGAAGATGCGATGAGAGAACGAACCGTATTATGTCTGTTGATTCGGAGCAATTCGCCATGATGGCAGAAACCCAAGACGTGAGGAAGCGTTTCTTGCTCGTCGCATCTTCTGCAATGGGTTGAGTCAAGAGTTCTACCAGGGAGAGTCGTACACGTATTGTATTACAGTTCATCTTAATGGCTTGCGTCCACTAACTGCTCGAAAGTATCTTTTGGTTGAGATCCACGAATTACCTTTCTTCCAGTGAGAATAGAAAACAACTCCCAAACCTTTACTTTTCAATTTGCTCCATTGATGTAAAAGAATCTCCACGGAATGCTTTTCTTACTTTTTGAGAAGAAATAAGTTCAGAGCAATCGAAGGTAATTGGTAATTGTTTGATGCAATGTTCAATTTCGTTCGGAAGATTCCGAGTGGCTGCTTAATGAGGGTTGTCAACGTGTAACATTTGAAGGGTTTAAAAAAAAAAAAAAAACATAGCCCAAAAACATAAATTTTCAAGAGAAGCGAAGACTATATGGCATGGATGTTGTTAACAATCCAAGTATGAAATTCATCATGCCATTTCTTAAGTTGTTGTAGAAACTTGGGAAAACTGAAGTACTTTTATAACTTAAATTGTCTCACAGAAATACATGTGCAAATGTAGGTAACTGTGAACAATAAAATTACTTTCTTACAAATAGCTTTTAAGGAACCCGAAGGTTCATTACCGCCCTCACATAAGCCCGCCATCGGTCCCTATCCTGTGCAAGATTAATCCAGTCTCTATCATCACACCCCACCTCCCTCAAATCCATTTTAATATTACCCTCCCATTTACGTCTCGGCCTCCCTAAAGGTCTTTTTCCTCCGGTCTCCCAACTAACACTCTATATGCATTTCTGGATTCGCCCATACGTGCTACATGCCCTGCCCATCTCAAACGTCTGGATTTAATGTTCCTAATTATGTCAGGTGAAGAATACAATGCGTGCAGATCTGCGTTGTGTAACTTTCTCCATTCTCCTGTAACTTCATCCCTCTTAGCCCCAAATGTTTTCCTAAGCACCTTATTCTCAAACACCCTTAACCTATGTTCCTCTCTCAGAGTGAGAGTCCAAGTTTCACAACCATACAGAAGAACCGGCAATAGGGTAAACTAGGGTCTGTTGGACAGTCGGGCATGTTGGACACTCTGTACTTTAACGTGTTACCACGCCACTTGTGGGCACCACATTCTGCAGAATGTGGTGCCCACAAGTGGCGAGGTAACACTTTGAAGTACAGAGTGTCCAACATGCCCGACTGTCCAACAGACCCTAGTTTACTCTATAACTGTTTTATAAATTCTAACTTTCAGATTTTTTGACAGCAGACTGGATATAAAAGCTTCTCAACCGAATAATAACAGGCATTTCCCATATTTATTCTGCGTTTAATTTCCTCCCAAGTGTCATTTATATTTGTTACTGTTGCTCCAAGATATTTGAATTTTTCCACCTCTTCGAAGGATAAATCTCCAATTTTTATATTTCCATTTCGTACAATATTCTGGTCACGAGACATAATCATATACTTCGTCTTTTCGAGATTTACTTCCAAACCGATCGCTTTATAAAATAGAATGTTTTTTTTTTCGCTGGCAGAGTTAAGGCCCAAAGGCCTTCTCTTCCACTCAACCAGCCTTAATCAATACAATAGGGACACACATATTTAAATTATTATTATTTACAATACACTAAAGACTCTTCAGCAATATTATTCAGTTAAATTTTAACGACTAGTACCTGTTTATTTAATTTGAGATAAAGTCTATTCGAAAAAGTAATAACTTAATTTACGAGCTAATACAATTAAATTCAATCTGTAGTCTTTGCAATATGTAAAGAATTATAATTAAGTTGAGATAGCTACGGTGATTTTAAGGAAAGATAATCAGTTGTGGCTGAAGTGTCTCTCTCCTTTATGCTCACGTTTCTTCCATGGGATTACTTCTGTACCTAAAGATGGCTTATAACTAATACAAACCGAAGGGAAAAGTACCTTTGAGGAGATCGAGACGTAGATGGGAGGATAATATTAAACTGAATTTGAGGGAAGTAGGATATGATGGTAGGGAGTGGATTGATCTTGCTCAGGATAAGGACCGATGGCGAGGTTATGTGAGGGTGGCAATGAACCTCCGGGTTCTCTGAAAGCCATAAGTAAGTAATGACAAGTACAAAGGTAACTTATCTTTGACCTAGTCACAACCTTAAGGTTATTATTATTATTATTATTATTATTATTATTATTATTATTATTATTATTGTACGAAACGGAAATATAAAAATTGGAAATTTATCTTTTGACGAGGTGGAGAAGTTCAAATATCTTGGCGCAACAGTAACAAATATAAATGACACTCGGGAGGAAATTAAACACAGAATAAATATGGGAAATGCCTGTCATTATTCGGTTGAGAAGCTTTTATCATCCAGTCTGCTGTCAAAAAATCTGGAAGTTAGAATTTATAAAAACAGTTATATTACCGGTTGTTCTTTATGGTTGTGAAACTTGGACTCTCACTTTGAGAGAGGAAAATAGGTTAAGGGCCTTTTAGAATAAGGTGCTCAGGAAAATATTTGGGGCTAAGAGGGATGAAGTTACAGGAGAATGGAGAAAGTTACACAACGCAGAACTGCACGCATTTTATTCTTCACCTGACATAATTAGGAACATTAAATCCAGACATTTGAGATGGGCAGGACATGTAGCACGTATGGGCGAATCCAGAAATGCATATAGAGTGTTAGTTTTGAGGCCTGAGGGAAAAAGACCTTTGGGGAGGCCGAGACGTAGATGGGAAGATAATATTAAAATGGATTTGAGGTAGGTGGGATATGATGATAGAGAATGGATTAATCTTGCTCAGGATAGGTACCGATGGCGGGCTTATGTGAGGGGGGCAATGAACCTTCGGGTTCCTTAAAAGCCAGTAAGTAAGTAAGTATTATTATTATTATTATTATTATTATTATTATTATTATTATTATTTAATTATTGATGCTCAAGTTCTTCAAATGAATACCTGTGACATAGGAAATTAGTTTATTAAAATTAATTACATTTCAACTAAGAGATTAGTTCAATCTCGTCCTGTAAGATCGCCCAGTAATGACATAAAACCTTCTTGCACTGAAATTAAACGTTGCAGACCATTTGTTCCTTTAAAAAAAGTGTTATAAAAAAGGCTATTTACGCGATCCCAAATTTTGTCGGCGTAATTTAGAGGCACAATGTATATTAATTTTACTTTCTTACTTACCTCTCGATGGAAAAATTGAAAAGCAAAGCTACTCCTGAAGAAAAATAGAAACATCCCATGCCTCAAAACTTCAATATTTTACCATTAACCTTGTTTGTTCTGCATCATAATGACATAAAAATGCTTCAGATACACGGGAAGGGACATCCAATTCTTTTTAAGTGAGATAATACGAATTTTTTTGTCTGAAATCTAAATTGGGACAGCCAGATTTGTTGCCGAAAACGCTGCCATAAACGAGTACAAAATGTTTCCCCTCATGACAGAAAAAAGGCCAGAAAATCTGGTTCTAACCTATAATGCATACTTGGGCATCGTGCCTCAATTGAGAATTGGTGCCTCACTGACCTTCACAGAGTTTATCGCTCTGAGTGTCATCATCTTCACAGTCCCTGTTCCTCCCTCACGTGGGCAGGTTCTATATCAGTTTCATAAGCAATATCAGTAGTGGCATAATGGCATTATCAAAGCAGTGTGTACGCGTTAGAAAACGATTATTTCATGAGAAATGGGAGGAAGAGTTTTTTTTCCTGTTTAGAAGGGGAGAACATACGATGTAGCCTACTGTATGTTATGCTCGAAAATCCTATTAGGCATTAATAAATTTAATATACAACGACATTACTCGTTATGTCATAAAGAACATGCTGAATTAGAAGGTAAGACAAATTAAATGTTATTTTTTCGTACTATTCCGAAGAAAATTTATGATCTTAACATTTGCATAGTCTACTAAATACATTATACCTTAAACACGCTGCATTAAAAGGTACCTGGAATTAAATATTGTTTGTACGTATTATTTCCAAAAGATATTTATAAAAAAAAATATCAAATGTGCGTAGAAAACGAAATATGATTTTCTGAAATTATTTAAGTCGAGAACGTGTGCAAATCTATTAAGTAATCTTGAGAAACGCCAGAATATTCAAGAAAATAAACGTAAACAACGTGATGGAATATTATTGGCTAGTTACGCAATTTCTCGCCTGGGATTTAAATCAATTCAGCAACGTAGAAACAGTGAAGAGGTTTATGATGAAAGCTGCCGAATTAATTTGCCAAATTGAATAAAAGTTTTCGAATCTCTCACGTTAACCAACCGCTTTCCTAATAATTCGCCACTGACCGCCTTAGATATTACGATAAGGTGACGCAGATCACAGCAGTTTATATTTCCCATCCTACTCTGCAGTCTCCTCTCCTAGTAAACAAACTACTGGGTGTTCAGTTCAAAATGTGTCTTGGCTCGCTGTATGCCGTCATGTGGCTAGCTGATGAGCCTAGAGAATTCAATCTTCCTACACTTCCGCAGCTCAGGTGTATAATAGAGGCAGAGAAGTTGGCTAGCAAGTACGGCGTTCATTCTGAAGAGTACGTGCCGATACGTACGGTAACGCCGGTAGTGGCAGGAATGTGAACTGTTTGGAAATATGTACTGTCGGGATATGGGGAGAGGGTTAAGACGATTACTTACGTATTTGTTGACATTAACTTCGACGGTCAACATGGACACGGAGCATTTGATTTGTATTGTGGAATGTTACCGTACGCAACCGATGATAACAAATACCCTGCGTACGACTTGCCGGCGCAAAACACAGTTCGAAAGAGGTTATGGTAGCACACAGACCGTACAGACCGCCATCTGTTGCTACGATGTTCAAGTTATACCGTACACGTTCTCAAGTTCAGATTGAAGAACGCCTTAAATAATAGGCAACTTCTCTAATATATAAGCTGAAACTCGCTTCAAATCGGTGACCCAACAACAGTGACGTCATGACACACTTTGAAATGAACACCCAGTATTTCAAATCGAGTGCCCATGGTTGCTATAATGGAATAAGTGGCAGAGATTGAAAGTCTGTTGACGCTGAACCCACTTGAAAACATATGGGTTATGAAAACGAGACTGACAGATTGGTCCCAAAGTTGTCTTGATAGCCACCTCTATTGGTTTATATTACACCCGCAACTGACTATTAAATTGCTGCTACCCCCTGACCTAGCCGTCACTAATCACTTCAGTGTCTGTCTTCATTACGTTAGCAGGTTGTTTGCCACTACGGGCGCCTCTTGTTTATGATGTGCGAATGCCCGCCGACTCCTATACGAAGCAGAACCGTTGATATAAATAAAAGAGCCGAGGAGGTCGTTCCGTCTCTTTCTCCGTTGTTCAGTGCATGGTAAATGATGAATGGTTCCCAAATGAGACAACAGAGGGCATTAGACGCGACCTGCTTATTTCTCGTCCTCGCAATACTTACAACAATGTGCATAATTAACAATACGTTGAAATAAACAGTTGAGCTGAGCAATTGCTATTGGTCTCCTTAAAAACGCCGTCAAACGGTCCACATTTATTTTGTACTGCGAAGACTGATTCTGCTGCGTTGGAAGAATAAAGGAAGTTGTCAGTTGTGGGGAATGGAGGAAGTTTTCCCGTCACAAAAGGAAATTTCATAGCTCTCGGCGAAATAGATAAGCAAGGTATGATTGCGAGATATGTCATCTACTGTTGGAAACATTACAGGAATGCTGCTGAAATGAAATGCGTTCAGCGAAAAGAAAATATTTCGCCATCTCGTCTCATTTTCGTGATGTATCGATATTCGTTCTGCTACAAACAACTGGTCGTACGCCAGTTTAATAATAATAATAATAATAATAATAATAATAATAATAATAATAATAATAATAATGTTTGATTAATGTAATAATTAACTAGTCAGATATTTATGCAATGGAGAGGGAAAGGAACTGGCCACACTAACCCATTATTTCCTGGCTTAGTTGCCTCATGAGTGATGTCTTATGGTGTCACTTATGAAGTTCAGCCCTGTCTTCGGACAGTTTACTAAATAATAATAATAATAATAATAATAATAATAGTAATAATAATAGTAATATAATAATAATAATAATAATAATATTATTAATAATATTAATAATAATATTAATAATAATATAAATAAATAATAGAAAGTTTAGGGAAAATATTTGGGGTAAGAGGGATGAAGTTACAGGAGAATGGAGAAAGTTACTTTTGTCATCCACTCAGTTCTCAAACAAGCTGAAAGTTAAAATTTATAAAACAGTTAAAAATGTATGGTTTTTAAACTTGGACTCTCACTTTGAGAGAGGAACAGAGATTAAGGGTGTTTGAGAATAAGGTGCTCAGGAAAATATTTGGGGTAAGAGGGATGAAGTTACAGGAGAATGGAGAAAGTTACACAACACAGAACTGCACGCATTGTATTCTTCACCTGTCATAATTAGGAACATTAAATCCAGACGTTTGAGATGGGCAGGGCATGTAGTACGTATGGGCGAATCCAGAAATGCATATAGAGTGTTAGTTGGGAGGCCGGAGGGAAAAAGACCTTTAGGGAGGCCGAGACGTAGATGGGAAGATAATATTAAAATGGATTTGAGGGAAGTGGGATATGATGATAGAGAATGGATTAATTTTGCTCAGGATAGGGACCAATGGCGGGCTTATGTGAGGGCGGCAATGAACCTCCGGGTTCCTTAAAAGCCAGTAAGTAAGTAAGTATTGTTAATATTATTATTATTATTATTATTATTATTATTATTATTATTAAAACAGTAGTAGTAGTAGTAGTAGTAGTAGTAGTAGTAGTAGTAGTAGTAGTAGTAGTAGTAGTAGTAGCTTTTAATTGAATAGATTTTATGATCATTTTATTAATATAACTATACTAACAAGTCCACTGCTATGGAATAACGGTTAACATGCCTGTCCGTGAAACGAGCGGACTCCGGGTTCAAATTCTGGTTGGGACAAGTTTCCAGAGGCATATTCCAATATTAAGTTTTGCAACTCCATGTTGTTGAAACTCCATTTCCTAGCCAATGAACATAGGTACCGGTCTTGATACAATGTTTAGCTTATATTACGATAAACTTTGTTGTAAAATTTTAACGTAAAACTCCGGTACAACTGTAACACAAGTACTGCCCTGAATGAAATGTTTAAGCCTATATGTCTTGAAAATTCATTATTGTACCAGCTCATCATGACAAATACTCCAATAGAGGCAGTTAGTGTGTTATAATGAACTGTTACCTTCTTACCATTTGTACCAACTACAATCTTCATTGAACTCTATAGACGATCACTAGGCAAAAAGGCTTTTTTGATTCAGTTTCATTTTTATTAAAACAGTTGCATTTCATTTCAATTATCTATATAGGCTATATTAAACAATCTCTGATACGTGACTATACATAATCTCATTCAGCAGAAGCTATAACATAACTTAAATAATATAAACCAGATAAATGATAGGAAGTTTTAATTAACGAAGATTAAATAAACATGAATCATTTTAAAAGGTACAATTATTGAAAGTACAATGTTGGCAAACAAAGAAACAAATGCTATGGAGGTGATACAAATTGTATTGGTTGAAACACGTCATTTCATACCGTTTTATTGGTCAGAAGTAGTATAACGTAATAAAAGTGTAATAGTCTTAGTTATTTGACTGAAAATCATAAACTAAACATATTGCTTTTACAGGCAAGTAGCAAAGGAAGAACATTAATGTTTCAGTGCGACTGCACAGGGTAAATCGTGTTCGAGTCATGCAGACCTATACAAAACAGTGAAGCTCGTTTTAGAGTCATGTGGTGGGATTTAGATTGTATCATATTTTATACTTACTTACTTACTGGCTTTTAAGGAACCCGGAGGTTCATTGCCGCCCTCACATAAGCCCGCCATTGGTCCCTATCCTGAGCAAGATTAATCCAGTCTCTATCATCATATCCCACCTCCCTCAAATCCATTTTAATATTATCTTCCCATCTACGTCTCGGCCTCCATTAAGGTCTTTTTCCGTCCGGCCTCCCAACTAAAATTCTATATGCATTTCTGGATTCGCCCATACGTGCTACACGCTCTGGCCATCCCAAACGTCTGGATTTAATGTTCCTAATTATGTCAGGTGATGAATACAATGCGTGCAGTTCTGTGTTGTGTAACTTTCTCCGTTCTCCTGTAAATTCATCCCTCTTAGCCCCAAATATTTTCCTAAGCACCTTATTCTCAAACACCCTTAACCTATGTTCCTCTCTCAAAGTGAGAGTCCAAGTTTCACAGCCATACAGAACAACCGGTAATGTAACTGCTTTATAAATTCTAACTTTCAGATTTTTTGACAGCAGATTGGATGATAAAAGGTTCTCAACCGAATAATGACAGGCATTTCCCATATTTATTCTGTGTTGTATCATATTTTATAGGCGTCTTAATAAGAGAAGTCAAAAGTGTCTCAGTTTTCGAAAAGACTGTTCACAGCGACGTCAAAGCTCCACAAAGAGAACTCAGTTTCAGCGGAAACAAGTGAATGCCCTCCCCGTCCGCGGTACCGACATCACTCCAGCAACAACTGTTGTCGCTATTCCCTTTGTGTTGCTTTCCGCCTTTACTTTCGGAGAATAAAAATGCTTGCAATGAATTGTACAGCATCTGTTGCATAACAGTAAACAGGTTCTTCAGGGAAAGAAGTTCAGACTCTTATAGATTTGAAGGCAATTTAATTGCAGTAGATTTGAGCACCTGTGAATGCAGTCTACTATATCACTGACCTGGTCGATATAACTCCGCAGCCAGGAGTGTGTAGCGCTCGCCCTAATGGCGAAACTTCGAAACACAAAAACCTCTATAAACCTATTATTAGGGGCAAAATAGCTGCTCTCTCATTTGGCACAATAGGTGGGGACAGCAGTTCTCAATTTAAAACGGGGGATGGAGTAGGTTGGAATTTATCCATTATAAGGCGCTAATTGCAAAAAATGTACTAATACAATGCGCGAGCAGACAGACCCGGGCTGGAGGCGGATCTTCATGAAATACAGCGGCGCTCTTGCCTTTCCCTGCGTGCCTGATGTCTAGGGACCGGATTTTTATGTAATTACATATTATATTCATTTCAACCTAACCGTATATAAATAACAAATCCTTGCGAATCTTGTACTGTTCTCCAACCAGATAAACCGTGAAAGGAATGTCCTTACTATTGCGTCATCTGTTGGAGCGAAGTAGATAGATGACATTAGAGTTATTTTTTTGTTTTATTATTTTAAATCCACCACCAATAGAAGCAGGCTTCCAATTACAGGTGGCTTACACAGATGTATACACAAAATACATAATAAGAGAGAAAAAAAAAACAACACAAACGAAAGAAAGAACATACATAATGGTAATAGATGCTAGAACATAATATGACAGTTAATATAGTGCCAAATGTCAATATAATGATGCAAAATTATTTTAAAACTTGAGTAAAAACATTATAATACACTTCTTCATAATTTAAATATCTAAGGCAATACAGTGCTTTTTAATATTGTATGAAGTTTTTCAATTGTTAAATTGAAATCCAATTGAGAATCACAGTTTAAAGACAGAGAGTTGTAAGTATTACACATAACATACAATGGAGAGTTCTTGAAGAAAACAGTTCTTACTTACTTACTTACAAATGGCTTTTAAGGAACCCGAAGGTTCATTGCCGCCCTCACATAAGCCCGCCATCGGTCCCTATCCTGAGCAAGATTAATCCAGTCTCTATCATCACACCCCACCTCCCTCAAATCCATTTTAATATTATCCTCCCATCTACGTCTCAGCCTCCCCAAAGGTCTTTTTCCCTCCGGTCTCCCAACTAACACTCTATATGCATTCTGGATTCGCCCATACGTGCTACATGCCCTGCTCATCTCAAACGTCTGGATTTTAAGTTCCTAATTATGTCAGGTGAAGAATACAATGTATGCAGTTCTCCGTTGTGTAACTTTCTCCATTCTCCTGTAACTTCATCCCTCTTAGCCCCAAATATTTTCCTAAGCACCTTATTCTCAAACACCCTTATCATATGTTCCTCTCTCAGAGTGAGAGTCCAAGATTCACAACCATACAGAAGAACAGGTAATATAACTGTTTTATAAATTCTAACTTTCAGATTTTTCGACAGCAGACTGGATGATAAGAGCTTCTCAACCGAATAATAACACGCATTCCCCATATTTATTCTGCGTTTAATTTCCTCCCAAGTGTCATTTATTTTTGTTACTGTTGCTCCAAGATATTTGAATTTTTCCACCTCTTCGAAGGATAAATCTCCAATTTTTATATTTCCATTTCGTACAATATTCTGGTCACGAGACATAATCATATACTTTGTCTTCTCGGGATTTACTTCCAAACCGATCGCTTTACTTGCTTCAAGTAAAATTTCCGTGTTTTCTCTAATCGTTTGTGTATTTTCTCCTAACATATTCACGTCATCTGCATGGACAAGAAGCTGATGTAACCCGTTCAATTCCAAACCCTGCCTGTTATCCTGAACTTTCCTTATGGCATATTCTAGAGCGAAGTTAAAAAGTAAAGGTGATAGTGCATCTCCCTGCTTTAGCCCGCAGTGAATTGGAAAAGCATCAGATAGAAACTGACCTATACGGACTCTGCTGTATGTTTCACTGAGACACATTTTAATTAATCCAACTAGTTTCTTGGGAATACCAAATTCAATAAGAATATCATATAATACTTCCCTCTTAACCGAGTCATATGCCTTTTTGAAATCTATGAATAACTGATGTACTATACCCTTATACTCCCATTTTTTCTCCATTATCTGTCGAATACAAAATATCTGGTCAATAGTCGATCTATTACGCCGAAAACCGCACTGATGATCCCCAATAATTTCATCTACGTACGGAGTTAATCTTCTCAAAAGAATATTGGACAAAATTTTGTACGACGTCAACAAAAGTGATATTCCTCGAAAGTTACCACAGTTGGTTTTGTCCCCCTTTTTAAAAATAGGTACAATTATGGACTCCTTCCATTGTTCTGGTACAATTTCCTTTTCCCAAATAGCAAGTAGGAATAGGAATAATAAAAGGTTGCCTATGACGTAATTCTGTTCTTTTTACATTGAACTGAAGGAATTTAAGAAAATCACAGTTATTCAATATACCATTAACAGTCTTATAGAATAAAATTTGGCTATTTATTAATCGTCGAGATTTTAAAGTTTTATAATTAAATTCAAAAAGTAACTGATTATATGAAATTTGCTTGTCATAAGGCGATACGTGATGTTTTTTAAAATATAAATAACGTAAAAATCTTTTCTGTATCCTTTCTATTTGCATCTGATGGGGACTGGAACTGAGGTGACCATATTACAGACGCATACTCTAGCTTACTTCTAACCATAGTTTTATAGAGAGTATCAATAGTATTTATATTTTTTAATTATTTTGTATTTCTGAGTATAAATCCTAATTTTCTATATGCATCAATTACCACATGATTTAAGTGCATTTTAAAACATAAGTTGTGTGTAAAATATATACCCAAATCCTTAAATGATTCTACTCTAGGTAACTTCACACCATTAATTTCATACGAATTTTGAGGAACTGTCTTATTTTTAGAATATGTCATAAAGCAACATTTATTAAGAAACAGAAGAAAATTATCGGTCAGTTTAAAAATCATGCGCTTTCCTGATATGTTATTTCCTTTATGAAGGTATTAAAAGACCAGGAGATTAACCGTGATCTAATTTTGTAACTAGGATAGTATAAAAATGTGTATATCAGTGTTATTGTTTGTGCTGTGAGACTTAGCCAATAGAGATAAGAGTACCCACGTGTGTGACCTTATGACATCTTATGACATCAACATTCATTCACAGCATCACCCCGCTCCCTCTCATTCCCTGGAGACTTTCTCGTGGTTGGAGTACAGTAGTTACCATTAATATATTAAAATTTGATACTACATATTTTTACATATTTACCCCACATTACATATTGTCATCTCAATGCAAGAACTAGGTAACTCGAAATTTGCGTTTTTTAGTTATCTCTTTTATAGCATAGAAAAAATCGCACAGAATGTAATGCAAGAACTAGGTAACTGATCTAACGATACCAGCGACATCTATTTTCCAATATAACAAAAACGAGACATATTCCTTAGTGCAATAAATAAGTAAATAGGCAATGTCACAAAATAGAAAAAATCAAGTTACCTAGTTCTTGCATTCAGGCGACGATATTATGGCTTGGTATTACATAAATCTACATATTTCAGGGTTTTATTCATTTTTACTTCTTTAAAAGGAAAAATAAAACTTCTGCTGGGGAAGTTTAAAATTTGAAATACACAGATTCAAAAAGCCTTTTTATCTAACCGAGAAAGGATATATTTCGGGACGAAACATAACATCTTAGTTCCAGGAAGTAAAAGAGGCACTCAACCCTAACCGCCCACTGTAAATATGAGTGAACAAAAGCAACCTTCCACTGTAAATATGAGTGAAAAAAGGCAACCTTCAACTGTAAATATGAGTGAAAAAGGCAACCTTTCACTGTAAATATGAGTGAACAAAAGGCAATCTTCCACTGTAAATATGAGTGAACAAAAGGCAATCTTCCACTATAAATATGAGTGAACAAAAGGCAACCTTCCACTGTAAATATGAGTGAAAAAAGGCAACCTTCCACTGAAAATATGAGTGAACAAAAGGCAACTTTCCACTGTAAATATGAGTGAAAAAAGGCAAACTTCCACTGTAAATATGAGTGAACAAAAGGCAACCTTCCACTGTAAATATGAGTGAACAAAAGGCAATCTTCCACTGTAAATATGAGTGAACAAAAGGCAACCTTCCACTGTAAATATGAGTGAAAAAAGGCAAACTTCCACTGTAAATATGAGTGAACAAAAGGCAACCTTCCACTGAAAATATGAGTGAACAAAAGGCAACTTTCCACTGTAAATATGAGTGAAAAAAGGCAAACTTCCACTGTAAATATGAGTGAACAAAAGGCAACCTTCCACTGTAAATATGAGTGAACAAAAGGCAACCTTCCACTGTAAATATGAGTGAAAAAAGGCAACATTCCACTGTAAATATGAGTGAACAAAAGGCAACATTCCACTGTAAATATGAGTGAAAAAGGGGCAACCTTCCACTGTAAATATGAGTGAACAAAAGGCAACGTTCCACTGTAAATATGAGTGAACAAAAGGCAACCTTCCACTGTAAATATGAGTGAACAAAGGCAACCTTCCACTGTAAATATGAGTGAACAAAAGGCAACCTTCCACTGTAAATATGAGTGAACAAAAGGCAACCTTCCACTGTAAATATGAGTGAACAAAAGGCAACCTTCCACTGTAAATATGAGTGAACAAAAGGCAACCTTCCACTGTAAATATGAGTGAACAAAAGGCAACCTTCCACTGAAAATATGAGTGAACAAAAGGCAACCTTCCACTGAAAATATGAGTGAACAAAGGCAACTTTCCACTGTAAATATGAGTGAAAAAGGCAAACTTCCACTGTAAATATGAGTGAACAAAAGGCAATCTTCCACTGTAAATATGAGTGAACAAAAGGCAACCTTCCACTGTAAATATGAGTGAAAAAAGGCAACATTCCACTGTAAATATGAGTGAACAAAAGGCAACCTTCCACTGTAAATATGAGTGAAGAAAGGGCAACCTTCCACTGTAAATATGAGTGAACAAAAGGCAACGTTCCACTGTAAATATGAGTGAACAAAAGGCAACCTTCCACTGTAAATATGAGTGAACAAAAGGCAACCTTCCACTGTAAATGTGAGTGAACAAAAGGCAACCTTCCACTGTAAATGAGTGAACAAAAGGCAACCTTCCACTGTAAATATGAGTGAACAAAAGGCAACCTTCCACTGTAAATATGAGTGAACAAAAGGCAACCTTCCACTGTAAATATGAGTGAACAAAAGGCAACCTTCCACTGTAAATATGAGTGAACAAAAGGCAACCTTCCACTGTAAATATGAGTGAATAAAAGGCAACCTTTCTCATACAACTACTCTGTATTGTAAAAATCAAGAAGGGAATAATCTCATACGCATAAGCGGACGACATAGTAGTAGGGTCTAAAGACCTTACAAAGTTACAAGAAACAATAAACATCATGGTAAAATAGTGCAATAAAAGAAATTTGATATAAATGTGGACAAGACAGAAATGATGATTCTCTGAAACGGCGAAAGAGCACCAGAAACAGTAGAAATCCTCATGAAGAACAGAAAATTAAAAATTGTACAGACTACAAATATCTAGGCTTAACAATACAAACCAGCAGAAATATTGATATTAAATATTTTCATGATTTTACATATTTTGGTACATATTCAGCTTATTTTTCTTACATAAATATGTACATATTTCACACCTTGATATTACATAAAAATCCGATGCCTACTGATGTCCCTCTTTTACCACGCTTTTTCTCAACTTCTTACTCAATGAGTCTTATAGTTCAAAAAGTATCTTATCTCGAAAAATCTAAAATTCAGATAAGTACACTCACTCTATGATCAATACGCAATGCACTGTCGCAAAATAATGTTACAAAAAATTCTTATAAATATGGTTGATGTTCCAAAATGTGTCTTATTCTCCAGAAGTGTGTTCCATAACTTGCCTACTCCATACTCCACAGAAGTGTTGTCGAAAAGAGGCACAACATTTTTTATATTGAGCCTCAGGTTATTCGCAAAGGGAACATCATTAAAGAAGCAAAATTAAATGTTGTTAACAACCTTCTAACAAAACATTTCGGCGATGGATTCAAAAATCAGGTCGAATTATTTTTCTACATGAACCTCCTGAATGCAAATCGAGCTGATGAAGCCCAGAATGTTGAATCAGATCTTGACCGTTGTGGTGAACCAGATTCTGAATCAGTTCATTGTGCTTAAGAACATTTGAAAACTTTTCATTATGAGAGTATTTTGAATTTTTTTGTAAGCTATATATATATATATATATATATATATATATATATATATATATATATATATATATATATACTAATTACTGACCTTAAACTACTTCAATAACAATGTATAACTTTTGATTTGAAGTCTTGTAATACAAAATTTAATATATATTGAAGATTTTTGTGTTGTTCCAAATCATGCCTTATCCAACTACATTGTTTCCGAAACTTGCTTTCTCCTAGACATAGTTCCAAAACTTGCCTTCTCCATTTTTAACGTTTAAATAAAAACCTTACTGAACAAAATAACGTACTGAGCTTCCATTTCTGATCTATATAGGCCTACTGTAAAATATTTGTTTTAAAGGGTGAAAAATTCTTATTTTAGCATAAAAAATTAAGAAAATGTTTTTCTTGATCTGTGAAAAACACCAAAAGTGGAAAAGATACGTTTTGGAACCATAGGACTCATATCAACATTAATTTATTAGTATTGAAATCAATATAAACGAATTTTAATTTTTTATTTATTTATTTTGCAACATAAAATATAAACAGAAATACTTTAGCTCGTCCCTGAAAGAGTAGAACTCGTGCTCAGGGGCGGATTTCGGAATTGGATTTAAGAAGTATATAATGCAATTTGTCTTATGTCTACTACGCAATAAGAATATATAAATTTAAATTG
The DNA here is from genome assembly GCA_025594305.2 of Periplaneta americana. Taxonomy (NCBI): domain Eukaryota; kingdom Metazoa; phylum Arthropoda; class Insecta; order Blattodea; family Blattidae; genus Periplaneta; species Periplaneta americana. The sequence continues at coordinate 105,550,547 of JAJSOF020000027.1, forward strand.
ACAATTTTTCGATTTTTATCAAATCCTTACATGAATGAGTGAATGAATGAATGTTAGCCATGATGTCCCATGTTGGGCACAGGCCTCCTGTGATGGGGTTAGAACCCCCTCGACAGGAATGGCTCAAGTGTACTCGCTTGGTGAGCCAATCCAGGCGAGCTTGTCGTGTACACTACTTTTGTGACATGGTTCATAATCCTACAGTATTAGACTTTAACTAGTCTCAGCACTCTGTTCTTTGTTCATTTTTTTTTCCTTTTAAATTTAATAGGCTACTAGAACTATTAGAATTGATAAGATTAAGATATTTAAATATAAATTTTTATATATTCTTGGGCCTAAATTACTACTATGATTAAATACTGTAGCAGTATTGCTTTTTGGTTCAAATAATCTTAAAGAATTCATATTTTTGTTTCATAACTATGAGAATACAATTCAAAATTATTTCGATTTTTATGCATGAATTTTATTGATACAATACAATAAATATTTCTTATTTAAAGAACATTAAAGTCTGAAAACAATTTTTTTAAGAACATTAAAATCTAAAAACAATTATTGAGATGGAAAATCAATAGGTTTATGAATGAAAGCTCTATTTGTTTAATTGACCCCATTTTACATATACTGTACAGTATCTGTTTGAACGTAAGATGTGAATTATTGTTTCTCTTGCTCAGTTCCACCTCACATCCTGTATAATAAGCTGTGAACACTAATTAATGAATTAAACATCGCCGTATCATGGCAGTTGAATAGCACAAACTACGTAATGTGTCACTATCTTTACATCACCTCAAGATTTTGTTGTATTGTATTGTATTGATTAACATTCCATGGTATTCATACATGCTTACAGCTAGAATATGGAACAAGTCAAAAACTTAATACTATTATAAAATCTTAATTTATAGTCACAGTCTAGATGAAATATATACAGACGAGATTTACAATATAGTCTACTAGTACAACACATAGTTTTAGTATCAATTTCATGAAGTGTTATTGAATGTCATGAATTCACCTACAGAATAGAAGGCGTGAGAAATTAGGTACTTCTTTAATTTGGCCCTAAATAATTTTATGTTTTGAGTTTCATTTTTTATATCGATAGGAGGCTATTAAAAATTTTTACTCTCATATAACGCACTCCTTTTTGATAGCACGATAGACTTGCCGATGGAGTATGAAAGTCATTTTTTGACGTGTATTTATGCTATGAACTGTTGAATTAGTTACAAAGTTTTCACGATTACATACGAGGAAGACTATTAATGAAAAGATATACTGACAAGCCATGGGCATTATTTGTAGTTTTTTGAAAATAGTCCTGACGATTCCCTAGATTTGGCACACTATTATTCTAATTACTCTTTTTTGTAATAGAAATATATTGTTGCTATCTGTGGAATTTCCCCAGAATATTATTCCAAAACTCATTACCGAGTGGAAGTATGCAAAGTATATTGTTTTTAAGGTATTGATATTTACTATCTTTTGCATAGATCTGATAGCAAAACAAGCTGAATTTAGTTTGGGGGTAATTTCTTTAATATGATTTTTCCAATTTAACACATTATCGATTTTAAGCCAAGAAATTTGGTTGTTGTTGTTGCTAATAGGGATCTATTATTAATTATTGCGCTAGAAATTTGCGACGTTGAATTTGGACAGGATTTAAATTGAATTATGTTAGTTTTGTTACAATTTAATACTAATTTATTGACTGAGAACCGGTCACATATTTTGAAGAGAATTTCCTCTGTTGAAGATTGGAATGTGTTGGAGTTGTTTTTATCAATACTGAAAAAAGTCACTTAGGCCACTTCTCACACTGGGTGACGGATTGTAGTTTATATTTCAGTAGCATCGTTTGTGTTTGTGGAATGCCACTCGAAGCATCTTCTAATACCAACTCGATTCCTGAGTTAGATTTAACAGTAATAAGGTTAGCTCTTGGAGTGTTAGAAACCCGCCGGTAGAGGCACTGCCTTCCAAATCCAATATTTTCCCTGGGTTAAGGAGCGAATGATATCAGATGTCTGCGGTCTGAATGTGATCAATCCAGATCCCTGTATAAGCAGCTCCGCGGTTCAAGGTCATCCTTGATGACTCTTATACACAGAGTCAGTAATTCGATTTCCCCTTCCTCAGACAGGTCTAGTAATCCAGCTCAAAGTTGATCGAACACGCTTAAAGTCAGAGTTCACGAGCTCGTACACGGAGTCAGAATTCCTCTGTGTAAACTTGTTAGCAGTGCCGGCTCTCCATTCTTATCCCACCTGAAGCCACAAATTATACCTGACATGAAGTTTTCCTTAACGTTGATTTATATAGATCTTAACTTTATATACGCAGTGGTCCACATAAAGTATTAAAAATTAGTTTCTCTTAAATGTATCAATAAAAATATATGCTAACTTTTCCAAATATCACTAGAGGAGGGGACCTATTCAGATTGCGTCATGGATCATATTCCGTTGGGCCCCACTCATGGTGCACGAGGGACCCCGCTGTAAGTTATTTTGAATAGACAATCTGGTTCTCAACAAATCGGGCAACTAGATTATTTTAAAATAATCATCTGCATATTAAGAAATATCAGAATACCACTACAGATGCTAATCAATAATAATAATAATAATAATAATAATAATAATAATAATAATAATAATAATAATAATAATGATAATAATAATAATAATAATAATAATAATAATAATAATAATAATACTTACTTACTTACAAATGGCTTTTAAGGAACCCGAAGGTTCATTGCCGCCCTCACATAAGCCCGCCATCGGTCCCTATCCTGAGCAAGATTAATCCAGTCTCTATCATCACACCCCACCTCCCTCAAATCCATTTTAATATTATCCTCCCATCTACGTCTCGGCCTCCCCAAGGTCTTTTTCCTCCGGCCTCCCAACTAACACTCTATATGCATTTCTGGATTCGCCCATACGTCCTGCCCATCTCAAACGTCTGGATTTTATGTTCCTAATTATGTCAGGTGAAGAATACAATGCGTGCAGTTCTGTGTTGTGTAACTTTCTCCATTCTCCTGTAACTTCATCCCGCTTAGCCCCAAATATTTTCCTAAGCACCTTATTCTCAAACACCCTTAACCTATGTTCCTCTCTCAGAGTGAGAGTCCAAGTTTCACAACCATACAGAACAGCCGGTAATATAACTGTTTTATAAATTCTAACTTTCAGATTTTTGGACAGGAGACTGGATGAGCTTCTCAACCGAATAATAACACGCATTTCCCATATTTATTCTGTGTTTAATTTCCTCCCGAGTGTCATTTATATCTGTTACTGTTGCTCCAAGATATTTGAATTTTTCCACCTCTTCGAAGGATAAATCTCCAATTGTTATAGTTCCATTTCGTACAATATTCTGGTCACGAGACATAATCATATACTTTGTCTTTTAGGGATCCAAACCGATCGCTTTACTTGCTTCAAGTAAAATTTCCGTGTTTTCCTAATCGTTTGTGTATTTTCTCCTAACATATTCACGTCATCTGCATAGACAAGAAGCTGATGTAACCCGTTCAATTCCAAACCCTGCCTGTTATCCTGAACTTTCCTAATGGCATATTCTAGAGCGAAGTTAAAAAGTAAAGGTGATAGTGCATCTCCCTGCTTTAGCCCGCAGTGAATTGGAAAAGCATCAGATAGAAACTGACCTATACGGACTCTGCTGTAATAATAATAATAATAATAATAATAATAATAATAATAATAGACCTAATAATAGTAATAATAATAATAATAATAATAATAATAATAATAATAATAATAATAATAATAATTGTTAGTTGGGAGGCCGGAGGGTAAAATACCTTTGGAAAGGCCGAGACGTAGACGGAAGATAATATTAAAATGGCGACCTTATTTTTTTACGGCCCTCGTAATTGCGGTCGAGTGGCCAAAATTTTTATAAGCACTTCTTTTGACATTATTAACATGGTGGAAGATAAAAATTTAACTTTTTTATCTGCCCCCATCAGAACGTTTGCTTGTGACACACTTTTTAATTAATCGAACTGTATCTTTTACTATAAATATTATTTATTACATACATATATATACACATGTATTACACATAGGCCTACATAATTCTATTTAAATTGAATTAAAGTTTTATTTAGTAGCATTTATTAATAATATTATTAATATCTATAAAATAACTTTTTTTTAAGAAGGGAAACTTTCATTTCCTGTAAGCTTCTACTAAGGAAACGCTGCGAAAAAATGTGGCAGCCACTATAAATTGTGAAATGATGTGAATTATTCCGGTCCAATAGCAATCAATTATGTAATCCTTCTAGCAAGTAAAAACAGAAGAATTCGTTAACTCATCTCCCAGATAACATAAAAGTTAAAGAACAAAATCTTTATAAGTGCTCTAGCGACCCGGCTGACTAAGGAATGAAGATTCAGGGAGAGCAGTGTGAACATCTGCATTCCAACGTCCTAACCAGGCTTCGAGAATTTGAATCTGATACAATAAGTTTACTGTGCATGCACTATAGGTTGTTGACTCGCTGCAGGTAGATAGAGATGTGTTGAGGTAACAATGTTGCTATTTAGAGTAGAGTACGGTAGTATGGGGAAACACACATATGTAGGGGAAACCCGGGCAAAGCGGATAAGCTAAGAATAAACAATGCCATAGGCTATATTTTGGTGCTTCCGAAATAAAAACTTCATGACTTTGGTTGTGACACATGTTGTCCACATATCTACAAAATATCAATTCGTTTCTTGTACCTACGGACAGTGATATGATTTGAGAAAGAAAATATAGTTAACTATTCGCTTTCCCGGGCAAAGTGAATATCCCTATAACATTTTTACCTTTCTATTTAATTTCTTTTCACTGATAATAAAAATAAATCAACACATAAACACGATGTTAATGAGTGTAATTGATGTATTGAATATTTCGTCAATCTCTGAAGATGCCGACATCACAGATGTGGTTGATTCTGAGTGAGCATTAACTGTTTCTTCAGCCGCTGAAGAAGCTAGCACCACGAATTTGTTACATCTGAGCCATGTTTAGGTGAGGGTTTTGGACTTTTTTCCATTGCTGGTTGTCACAATCACAAAATTAAGACACAACGTTTCGAAGGGCGGTTCTCCCTTCGTCTTCAGGTGGAAGGAAGGAGAGAAGAGAAAAAAAAACCTATTTTGTGATTGTGACAACCAGCAATGGAAAAAGTTCAAACCCCTCACCTAAACATTAACAATCCACCATTGCTTTCCAACCCCTCATTTAGATCAACATCTGAGCCATCTGTCGTGTCGCTGATTTCTGTCTCAAGTGGGCGATCTGTAAGTTCATCTGGAGCAAACTCTTCATCAACAAACACATTATGGTTGTATGGCCAGATAGCAGAACCAATGATTGGAAGATTTTATTTCTTCAAGTGCTTTCTTCATGGCTTCTTCAGACCATTTGGCTTGCTCCGTCTTCCGTTTGAAAAATTAAACTATCTGAAAACACATTACGACCTTTTTAAGTAAAAATTAAGATCAATGCTTACTGATTTATAATTTAATTAGTGTGACTTAATCCCTCCACTATGTAAAATGATCTAACACGCTTTATTACAATAGACAAATATACAAAAATATCGGTCAGCGCGTCTGGCTGCGAAACCAGGTGGCCCGGGTTCGAATCCCGGTCGGGGCAAGTTACCTCGTTGAGGTTTTTTCCGGGGTTTTCCCTCAACCCAATATGAGCAAATGCTGGGTAATTTTCGGTGCTGGACCCCGGACTCATTTCACCGGCATTATCACCTTCATTTCATTCAGACGCTAAATAACCTAGATGTTGATACAGCGTCGTAAAATAACCTAATAAAATAAAAAAATACAAAAATACAGCTGACACTTATATAGTGGATAAGTTATCCACTTTGCCCGCAGACGACACTTCGCTTTTCATTTAAGGTTATACAAACATAAATGTCAATAATCTTCTTCGTAAGTACGGCATTTTAGAACTAATTCTATCACCTATATATTACTATCACATAACAAAGAGTTTCTGCAGTACTGTATGTTGTACAATATTTCTCTTACATTGAAATATTTTAAGAAAACAGTTAATTTTCTTCAATCACACGCTGACATCTTCTCTCACTACCTAGAATGACAACAAGTCAGTTCTAGCAGCAAAATCTGGTAGGGATTCTTTCCCAACATAGCAGAAAGCGCTACTTTTTGGCGTTTCTAAGAAATAGACAATATTCTCTTTGCCCGGATTATTCGTTTTGCCCGAGTCTCCCCTACATTCTGAAAGTAAATTTACATTACACAATGATAATATCAAAAGAGCATTTAGCATTTATTCTTCTGTCTTTTATAAGCATTTGTGTTTAATTATACACAGTGTTAATGGTGGAAATAAGTATGTAGCAACTTTAATTTTTTCATTTATCATATTGGTCGTCTTTAGGAAGTGCAGTTACAGTAGCGAATTGCAATGTACCTACTACAAGATACATTCTCAGTGTCTCAAACGTAAATCTTTTTCGGTTATCTGCCAAAGTTTGTACTGTAGAAAGCTGCGCTCTACGTCGCATGACGTAATAGGAGCAAAACGAAAAAAACTAACATCATTGCAGTCTGTAAGAGACAGTCCTTTATTCTCGGGTGACTATGTCCACTAATTTGCTGTTTATGTTACACAATGTTCCATATCCGTTATTTTTACATAAAATTGATTTCCACTTCTGTTTTACACGTTCAGTAACCGGTGTACTTGATGTCTCATTAATTCTCTGCATCATTTTCTAAATTAATTTAAGGGCTTCCGGCATCTCTTGCTCTGACTTTTCTAATCGTAATAGTTTCAGACACAGTTTGTATGAAAACCAAATTATTCGTCAGAACCTTCAAATCCAGAGCGTTTTCCTTTGCGTATTTATTGGTATTCATTCTACAGTACCACTGTACACTTTACCACTATACTCAGTACGCCGTTATGCGGATTTCCCACTAAACTTCTCTATTGGGTCCGAAGTCTCGAAGCCTGGTCCTAAAATTCAGATCTGAAGCTGTTTTTTTTTTTTACCTTTGGCAGCTGTTTACGAAGTCTACCTCTGCTTGATAAACAGGGCTGACATCTTGTACTATGTCACACATTCGGAGTGTCAGCTTCCCTACTGTAGCAGAATATTGAAGACTCAGTTAACACGTGAAGATTTGTACCAAGTGTAATACATGTCTTTGTTCTTGTTCACGCTCTACCGCGTCGCTGGCAAGAAGCAGCCGTATCGAATACCAATAAATCGATTGTTAGGAGTGCAGGTGAGGCTTAAAGGACGCGACCAACCGCCCAAAATTCGTCACCTTTTGCTAATGTAAAAATACGTAACATAATTTAAGGAATTACAGAAGTAGAGTCAATAATTCCAAGTAGAGCTAAATGTGAACATCTGTTACATGCTGTAATTGCAACACCTTGTGTGTGTCAGCACTTGAAAATAATTGCTGCGAAGGATTTCCGTCAGCCTTTTTCTATTTCAATTAAATTACATCCACAGATAGGGCAGACAGAAGACTTCTGTTCTGCAAGTAAAATACACTCTTTTTTTCACTTATTTATTTAATTATTAATTTATTTATTTATTCATTCATTTAATTGTTCATGTTCTTATTTATTTATTCATTCACTTATTTACTTATTTTATTATTTACTTATACACTTATTTATTTATTTTATTTATTTATTTATTTACTTATTTATTTATTCAATTATTAATTTATTTATTTATTCATTCATTCATTTAATTGTTCATGTTCTTATTTATTTATTCATTCACTTATTTACTTATTTTATTATTTACTTATACACTTATTTATTTATTTATTTATTTATTTATTTATTTACTTATTAATTTATTCCATTATTAATTTATTTATTTATTCATTCATTCACTTATTTACTTATTTTATTATTTACTTATACATTTATTTATTTGCTCATTTATTTATTTATTTATTTATTCACTTATTTTTATTATTTACTTATACACATATTTATTGATTTTATTTATTCATTTATTCTTTATTCACTTATTTTATTATTTATTAATTTATTTATTTATTTATTTTTTTAATTTTATTTTTCATTCATTTATTTATTTAATTGTTTATGTATTTATTTAAATATTATTTATTTACCTGCTGACTTACTTATTTACTAATGTATTTATTTATTTATTCACTTATTTACTTATTTTATTATTTACTTATACATTTATTTATTTACTTATTTATTTATTTATTCATTCACGTATTTTATTATTTACTTATGCACTTATTTATTTATTCAATTCTTTATTTATTTATTTATTTATTTATTTTATTTTTCATTCATTTATTTATTTAATTGTTTATGTATTTATTGAAATATTATTTATTTACCTATTGACTTACTTGTTTACTAATGTATTTATTTATTCACTTATTTACTTATTTTATTATTTACTTATACACTTATTTATTTATTCACTGATTCATTAATTTATTAATTCAATTATTTGTATATGTATTTATTTAGTTATTATTTATTTACGTACTGACTATTTATTTATTTTTCATTTATTTATTTTCTTATATATTTATTTATTTACTTTATTTATTTATTTATTCACTTATTTTATTATTTACTTATACACTTATTTATTGATTCAATTCTTTATTTATTTATTTATTTTATTTTTTCATTCATTTATTTATTTAATTGTTTATGTATTTATTTAAATATTATTTATTTACATACTGACTTACTTATTTACTAATGTATTTATTTATTTTTCACTTATTTACTTATTTTATTATTTACTTATACATTTATTTATTTACTTATTTATTTATTTATTTATTTATTTATTTATTTATTTATTTATTTATTTATTTATTTACTTATTTTATTATTTACTTATACTTTTATTTATTCAATTCTTTATTTATTTATTTATTTATTTATTTTATTTTTTCATTCATTTATTTATTTAATTGTTTATGTATTTATTTAAATATTATTTATTTACCTATTGACTTACTTATTTACTAATGTATTTATTTATTCACTTATTTACTTATTATTTACTTATACACTTATTTATTTATTCACTGATTCATTAATTTATTAATTCAATCATTTGTATATGTATTTATTTAGTTATTATTTATGTACGTACTTACTATTTATTTATTTTTCATTTATTTATTTTCTTATATAATTATTTATTTATTATTTGTTTATATACTCATTAACGTATTTATTTATTTAATTGTTTATTTTTTAGTTATTATTTATTCATTTACTTACTGACTTTTTTTACCTATTTATTTATTTATTTATTTATTTATTTATTTATTTATTTATTTATTTATTTATTTATTTATTTATTTATTTATTTATTATTTTGTCTATAACAGTACAAAGACCCACTTACAATAGACAGTATTTTAAAATTATACAGTCATGTCATGACATTGAGTAAAATAAAAAACCTTTTAAAAAGAAATAAATACAGATATAAATACAAGATATAAATGTAAGAATTAAAAATTGAAGAGAAACAATAGATGGAAATATTATTTTAAATTCACTATCTTCAGTATTTTAGTAAGAAAAGTTTATATAAATCATATATAAGCGATGCTGATATCTGCACCTCATATTTTACATAATTCAATTTAGAACACATTCTTTATACTGTTGAAGTTTTATGTGGTGAGATGTTTGATTTTTTGTAGTGTAATAATTGACCATTTCTTAAGTGTGATGTTCTAGCGTTAAGTTGTAGTTTATTTGTGACAATATTTCGGTAGCTATTATCCGTTAGAGTGTTGAGTACTGTATGCAATGAAAGTTGCTCGGCAAGTAATCTGCGACTGGCAAGAGACGTTAAATTAAGTTCAATAACTAGACCGCTGTACGAAATTTTGTTATGTATATATTTTGAAATAAAGATATCTTCAAAATCTTTTTTCAGTTTTATCAATCTGATTACTATGCGATTTACAAGTGTGAAATCAAATTCCTGAAGAATATTTCAACCTAGAAAAAAGTATCAAAGTCCAAATGTTTTGAAAACATTATTTGTTATAAAATATGTGATTATAAAGAGACAAATTATGATTCATAGGGCCACCCAGTGCCTCTTTATTCTGGCGGAACGCTGAAACTATGTTCCACAACCTTTTTAATATATTTTTATTCATGAAACGGAGAAATGTATTAATAAAAATGTTTATGCTCGACCATGCCGAAATGTACTAATTATACACCTGGTAGCAGTCCTTTAATGCATGTCATTAAAGTACACCTATTCATTGAAGTTCACGTTTTCGATTATTCTCGGATACGCAATCGAAAGACAACGAGGGAAACGTCACGGAGGCAGGAAATCCAATACTGTCGCGGAAGGTTATGTTCTGTTACTATAATAATTAGCGTTAATTGTAAATAATATTCAAATAAATTCAATTTGTCATCTCGTTTTTCAATTCTAAATCAATTTCCAGGTTATACATTATTATTCCTCGGAAAAAATCAATACTATCGCGTCTGCGCACATCTCACAATTCAAGAGCTATGAACAAGGTCACTTCCGATTTTGTCAGATATAAATAAAATTAATATTTCTGAATAATTTCAAGTTAGAAATATGGTCGAGCATAAAAAGTCGTATGAAACTTGCCTATAATGGTAATTAAGACGCTCGTATGAAAATTATGAAACTCGCTTGCGCTCGTTTCATAAACGTACTTGCGTCTTAATTACTATCATTATAGGCTCGTTGCATAATGTACTAATTTAACATAGTTTTTCTTTGAACTTCGCTAAAGCCTTGAAAGTCTTGAAGTTTGACTAAAAGGAGATTAAAAAGACAAAATTCCCTTGCACTGGATGGCAATCATCTCCTCGTCCGCTATAATAGATTCTACACAGAGTTCCACTACCTTTTTTCCACCAAGAAGAAAGTCACTGATTACATCTAGATATTTTACAGAATATATTCGTTCTAACGGTTAACTATTCATTGTATAATTAGCTATTAAATAAGATTTACTCATTGTAGATATAAGTCATACAGAAACGAACCGTCGATCTGTGGGATTATCTTAGGATTCTTCAGTAGAAAGCATGCAGCAGGGACGCACTACGTTAATCTAAGATGCTTCCCCTCCCCCTCGTCATGTAACAACTGCTTTGATCGTCTGAATATGAGACTCAATCGGAACGTAAGAGCGAGTTCAATGTTACTGAGATCTAGAATTTCTAAAAGGCTTCGGTATGCGCATTCTATTCAAGTGAATCAGCTGGAAAGCAGGTGTCACCTTGCTAGCTCGAGTGACAATTGCAAGTTGTGAAATAATTGGTTGGAAATTAGGGAATTCCGTCAGCTGAGGAGGTCTTTTCAGAATCCCTCATACAGAAATAATTATTTATACAACTAGTGGCTAAAATAAAACTTTGTGTCACGAGTGATTCATTTATCGGTCGTAAAAACCACGAGTATAAAGTCACGTAAAGTTACTGTAGCTCTTACTGAAGTTTTGCATAATCTTTTTAAAAACCTCCATACAAATTCTAAATAAATATATTTACTTACGGCTTTCAGAGTACTCGGAAGTTCATAGCCGCCCTCACGTATGCCCGCATCGATCCCTAACCTGGGCAAGATTAATCCAGTCCCTACCATCATGACCCACCTCCCTCAAATCCATTTTAATATTATCCTCCCATATAAGTCTCGCCTTCCCAAAGTTCTTTTTCTTCCGGCCTCCAACTAACACTCTATATGCATTACTGGATTCGTCCATACGTGCTACATGCCCTGCCCATCTCAAACGTCTGGATTTAATGTTCCTAATTATGTCAGGTGAAGAATACAATGCGTGCAGTTCTGTGTTGTGTAACTTTCTCTATTCTCCTGTAACTTCATCCCTCTTAGCCCCAAATATTTTCCTAAGAAGCTTATTCTCAAACACCCTTAACCTATGTTCCTCTCTCAAAGCGAGAGTCCAAGCTTCACAACCATAAAGAACAACCGGTAATATAACTATTTTATAAATTCTACCTTTCAGATTTTTTGACAGCAGACTGGATGATAAAAGTTTCTCAACCGAATAATAACACGCATTTCCCATATTTATTCTGCGTTTAATTTCCTCCCGAGTATCATTTATATTTATTACTGTTGCTCCAAGATATTTGAACTTATCCACCTCTTCAAAAGATAAATCTCCAATTTTTATATTTCCGTTTCGTACAATATTCTCGTCACGAGACATACTCATATACTTTGTCTTTTCGGGATTTACTTCCAAAAACCTATCTCTTTACTTGCTTCAAGTAAAATTTCCGTGTTTTCCCTAATGGTTTGTGGATTTTCTCCTAACATATTCACGTCATCCGCATAGACAAGCAGCTGATGTAACCTGTTCAATTCCAAACCCTCTGTTATCCTGGACTTTCCTAATGGCGTACTCTAGAGCAAAGTTAAAAAGTAAAGGTGATAGTGCATAATAATAATAATAATAATAATAATAATAATAATAATAATGATAATGATAATAATAATAATAATAATTCTTAAATTAAGCTTTCAGATTAAGAGTCTGTAATAATGATAAAAGAGAAAGAGTCATACTTTCATAAAATAGCAAATAGGACACCGCTTCCTAGATACATAATACACCGTGTTCCGCTTATAAGTATAATAAAAGAAATAGTTATAATTTCATAACAATGCATGCAAATGGGTTAAGATTGGTACCATTGTAAAGAGGAAATTGGGAAGTTCTAAGCCATTGTTGTTACTTATTTTTAGAAGACTCACGCATGCGCAGATCATTAAATAAGAGAATTCGTATCGTATCTTTAGTCAGTCAGCATGTGGACGCCACAGCAGAAAGCCTTTTTGTGTGCTGTCATTAGCAGAACATAGATCCATAATTCATCATCAGATGATTACGCCGAATAATAAACTGGAACGAAAACGCTTTGCAGAAACAATGTTGGATAAAGTGGACGATGACGACACATTTCTAACTCGAGTCTGTTTCTCAGATGAGGCAACCTTCCACGTCAGTGGAAAGTAAACCGACACAATTGTCGCATCTGGGGGTCGGAAAATCCAAGTGTCGTAATTGAACACCAACGGATTCCCTAAATGGAATGTTTGGTGTGGGATCATGCGTGACAGAATCATTGGTCCCTATTTCTTTGCTGAAAAGACAGTCACTGCAAACACGTACCTGGATATGTTGCAACTGTATGCTGTGCCACAACTCCCAGATGGAGCAATTTTCCAGCAAGATGGGGCTCCACCACACTTTGCCAACATGGTTCGCACATTCTTAGACGAACAATTCCCTGCAAGATGGATCGGAAGAGGATCACCGTACATCACATGGCCTGCCAGATCACCAGATCTAACACCACCTGATTTTTTCCTGTGGGGGTTGTTAAGGACCAGGTCTACAGGACGCCAGTACGTGATTTGGCAGACTTACAAGAAAGAATTTATGCTGCTGTCAACAATGTTACACCACAGATGCTTCATAACACTTGGGTCGAGGTTGAATACCGGTTGGATATTTCCCGTGCCACCAATGGAAGCCATGTTGAGGTTTATGGAACATAAGGTAACAAAAATTCCCAGTTTTCATTCTTTGTAGCAGTTGGTTTCAACTATATACTTGTATTAATTCAGAAGTTATAGCTATTTCTTTTGTTATACTTATAAGCGGAACACTCTGTATTTGGAAAATATTTTTGTTCGAGATCGTGCGTATTTGCTTGTTTTCCGCACAGAACCAATACGCGGTAAGTGTGAAATACCACATTCAATATTCCCAACGTAACACACTTAACAATTTCCCTCTTCTTACCGCTTAAGCGCGACATTCATTTTACTGCTTTAGGCTTTTGGCATATTATTTTCAGAGACGTTTAAAATAGTAATAATTATAAATTGAAACTTACCACTGCAATTTCACCTAAATTCCACTGTTAATTATTGTTTTTTAAATATTTGCAAAAATTAAGTAAAGTCTACTGCTACACGAAAGCTATTGTATTCCTGATACAAGTAATATTAAGGAAGCCGTGAAAAAATCAACAAGACTCCAGATGCCGATGTTATTACCGCAATATGTTATATAAATAATATTGTTAAAATATTAAAATGAAAAATAAATCATTACATAACCTTACCGTTTGTTTTAAGTTCGCATTTATAGACTGGGGGAAAAAAAGACAGACGTATATCACGGCCTGCTGGAGTATAGATTTTTTTTTTTTTTTAAGTTGCCGTCATTGAACAGAAACCAAGATGAAGATTTCATTGCAACTAATTAGAAATTCGTCTTTCAGGTATGTAATAAACGATCTTCGCACAAAATAATGTACGATACACGAGCCGTATGTTTGTTTTCATGTTCTCGGAAATTAAAAAAGCTGAACTACGTTTTGCTTTTTCAATCTTTTCCTCGAACATGAAAACGTCAACATACCGCTCTTGTAACGTATATTACTAATATAGGCGAAAATACCATAGGCCTATGTTAAGCGAAGATTATGAGGTTATAACACGGTAACCATGGCAACAAAATATGTTATTGTCAAATAATGAATGTGTAAAATCTGGGGACAACCATTTTACACAAAATCTCACGAAATTTGCCGGGAATTCAACCGTCGTTTCGAAACGAGTAGATCATCTTGAATTCCTTTACTCATGTCTGTGTTCTCGTAGATTTTTTAAGGGTATAATTCCTACAGAGTTCAATTCCCTTTCGAACTTGTAGAATGATTATGCAGGGCGTCAACTTCTCGGTTCGTTTTATTCAGTTGCTGCTGAAGCTGGAGCTCCATGTTCGTAAATTTTAATTAGCCTTCATTTTTCATTTTTAACTCGATATCCCTCCGTTCGCTTTATTGATTTCCACCCCAGAAGTTGGGGTTCAGCTGCTAGTGGCTTAGAACTGAGAGTTATGGCCGACATTGGCTGTGGTAAGGCTGGTTTCCTCGAGGCATTACTGTTACCTGTGTAGCCTTTGTTCCCTAGTGTAATATGTGGGTAATTTTCCTATAAGTATATAACATACAGATGACTTTGTTTAATTCAAACTCTAATGGAAATTTAGAAAAATCGGAATATCCGAAATTCGAAGTAACCAGCAAATTATTTTGTTATAAAATTGATATAAATAAAGATACACTCGCATATACTGGGTGTTCAGTTCAAAGTGTGTCATGGCTCGCTGTATGTCGTCATGTGGCTAGTCGTTGAGCCTAGAAAATTCAATCCTCCTACACTTCCACAGAGGAGTATTACTTATGTGCCAGAGAAGTTGCCTAGCAAGTACGGCGTTCATTCTGAAGAGTACTTATCAATGTGTACGCTAACACCTGTAGTTGCAGGAATGTGAACTGTTTGGAAACACGTACTGAGGTGAGCTTTTTCTTACTGTCGGGATATGGGGAGAGGGTTAAGACGATTACTTACGTATTTGTTGACATTAACTTCGACGGTCAACATGGACACGGAGCATTTGATTTGTGTTGTGGAATGTTGCCGTACGCAACCGATGATAACAAATACCCTGCGTACGACTTGCCCGTGCAAAACACAGTTCGAAAGAGGTTATGGTAGCACACAGACCGTACAGACCGCCATCTGTTGCTACGACGTTCAAGTTATACCGTACACGTTCTCAAGTTCAGATTGAACGCCTTGATTAATAGGCAACTTCTCTGACATAAAAGCTGAAACTCGCTTCAAATCGCTGACTCACAACAGTGACGTCATGACACACTTTGAAATGAACACCCAGTAGTAATGTGTAATTTATTTTCCATTAACTGCTGCCATACTTTACCCAATAATTTTAGAGACATTTTGCTTCCGATAAAGATAGATAGAGATAGATAGATAGATAGATAGATAGATAGATAGATAGATAGATAGATAGATAGATGGATGGATGGATGGATGGATGGATGGATGGATGGATGGATGGATGGATGGATGGATGGATGGATGGATGGATGGATGGATGGATGGATGGATGGATGGATGGATGGATGGATGGATGGATGGATGGATGGATGGATGGATGGATGGATGGATGGATGGATGGATGGATGGATAGATAGATAGATAGATAGATAGATAGATAGATAGATAGATAGATAGATAGATAGATAGATAGATAGATAGATAGATAGATAGATAGATAGATAGATAGATAGATAGATAGATAGATAGATAGATAGATAGATAGATAGATAGATAGATAGATAGATAGATAGATAGATAGATCGTGGGTGGGTGGGTGGGTGGATGGGTGAATGAATGGATGGATGGATGGATGGAACTTTATTGTCGAAGGCATAATATATGCATAGACATAGTCAAATATATACATTACATTAAATTAAAAATATGTCAAATATAGAATACATTATTCATTTCATTTCAAGGGCCGATGCGTGTATCCTCTAAATTGTAGGGACACAAATTTATTAATTTCATTTTTATAATTCCTGAATTTATTAGTACTTTTTGTAAATTTGATATCCTCAGGCAAACTATTGTAAATTTTGATGCCAAAGACCATATAGGTTCTGCTAATATTTGTAAGACGGTGTACTGGAATAGTTAAACTATTTTTGCTACGAGTATCATAAGTATGTAAGTCACTATTTTGGTGAAAATCAGACAGATTTTTATAAATTAGTAGTAAAACGTTAAAAATATATATACCATAGACAGTGAGAATATTACAAACCAAGAGATATTAACATATAAGTGACAGTTTCGACAATATCTTATCTATTTTAAGAAAGTTATGCCTATACGGTAAATACATAGACAATTTTACACAAAGGATTCAGATACCAGATCATTAAGAAGTAGTTTACTGAGGCAGCTTGAAACTGAACTTATGGAAAGGAAAATAGCGGTTATCAAAGTATACGTGAATACAAATGCAGAAATATCTACATAATAATGACTATAAGGGTTTAAAAATACTTGGTGTTTGCTATAATGAAGAGCAAATTTATTGTTCACTTTAAAAATGGCATTAAGTAATGGGAATGGAACATACGAAATGACTTTGATGGAGTGAGTATATTATTATTATTATTATTATTATTATTAGTATTATCATTATTATTATTATTATTATTATTATTATTATTATTATTATTAATACTAACTTACTTATTGATGGCTTTTAAGGAACTCGGAGGTTCATTGCCGCCCTCACATAAGCCCGCCATTGGTCCCTATCCTGAACAAGATTATTCCAGTCTCTACCATCATATCCCACCTCGCTCAAATTCATTTTAATATTATCCTCCCATCTACGTCTCGGCCTCCTCAAAGGTCTTATTCCCTCCAGCCTCCCAACTAACACTCTATATGCATTTCTGGATACACCCATACGTGCTACATGCCCTGCCCATCTCAAACGTCTGGATTTAATGTTCCTAATTATGTCAGCTGAAGAATATAATGCGTGCAGCTCTGTGTTGTGTAACTTTCTCCATTCTCCTGTAACTTCATCCCTCTTAGCCCCAAATATTTTCCTAAGAACCTTACTCTCAAACATCCTTTAACCTATATTCCTCTCTCAAAGTGAGGGTCTTAGTTTCACAACCATACAGAACAACCAGTAATATAACTGTTTTATAAATTCCAACTTTTTAGATTTTTTGACAGCTGACTAGATGACGAAAGCTTCTCAACCGAATAATAACAGGCATTTCCCTTATTTATTCTGCGTTTAATTTCCTCCCGAGTGTCATTTATATTTGTTACTGTTGCTCCAAGATATTTGAATTTTTCCACCTCTTCGAAGGATAAATCGCCAATTTTTATATTTCTATTTCGTACAATATTCTCGTCACGAGACATAATCATATATTTCATCTTTTCGAGATTTACTTCCAAACCTATCGCTTTACTTGCTTCAAGTAAAATTTTAGTCTTATCAGTATTACTATTATTGTTAACATCATCGTAAGTATAATCAAATTAAATTTAATCACCAGCGTAGCTCTTCCGGTAGCGCGTTTACCTACCGATCCGGAGTTGCGCTCTGGCGTAGGTTCGATTCCCGCTTGGACTGATTACCTGGGTTTTCTCTGAAGTTTTACCCAACCGTAAGCGAATGTCAGGTAATCTATGGCGAATCCTCGGCCTCATCTCGCCAAATACCATCTCGCTATCGCCAATTCCATCGACGCTTAATAACCCATTAGTTTATACAGCATCGTTACTTAACCAAATAAAAAACAAATTTAGTTCTGCAGTTGGAAATTACAGTCAAATGTCCGTATAACGATTATTGTTATAACGATAAAGCTCTTATTGCGATTAAAAATATATTTCCCGGTATAAAATGTATTCCTTCAATGTAAAAATTCTCCCGATATAATGATATCCTCTAATACGATATATCTCTATTGAACGGTACCCAGTGTAGTAATTTCTCTGTCTACTACGACAAAGCCCGGTCAATGAGTGATTTCTTTCAAAACATGTAGGACAGTGTAATGGGCAGCGTATGAATCACTTCAACAGTTCCTAACTAGTGCAGAAGACTACAGTGTTTAGTGTCTTTGGATTTAATAAGGTCTTTATGTGTGTAGATCTCCGTGAAGAGAGCTCTGATACAAACTGACATGAGTGATTTCTTTTAAAATATGTAGGATAGTACAATGGGCAGCGTATGAATCACTTCAACAGTTCCTAACTAGTGTTAGTGATGTTCGAGAAGAGTACAGTATTTAGTGTCTGATTTGATAAGGTCTTTATGTGTGTCAATTTCCGTAAAGAGGGCTCTGAAACAAATTTACATTTAGTATTAGTATTTATTATTTATTTATTTAACCTGGTAGAGATAAGGCCGTCAGGCCTTCTCTGCTCCTCTACTAGGGGATTACAACTATAATATGAAGAATAAAATTACAATTAGTATTAAATTTACAATTACAATTACAATAAAAATTAAACTACGACAAGATTACCTGATTAATTAAAGCTAGACAATTCGAAATTTTCTCGGGCTTCCAGCCAGGTCATAAGTTGGTGATCCACCGACGTTTCGAGGATGTTCATCTTCCTCATCTTCAGGGTTAACCCTGAAGATGAGGAAGATGAACATCCTCGAAGGGTGAATCACCAACTTATGACCTGGCTGGAAGTCCGAGAAAATTTCGAATTATCACGTCGCCACGAAAGCTTCAGTAGTTATTTGAAAGCTACACAATTTATCATAGAACTTAAGAACAAAGAATATTTTTATATTTACTGAATTACAAATTAAATCTAGACTAACAAAATTCTATAGTGATGAAATTACCATATATTGAAATATTTTGTGATAGATTAAGAGAACTATTTACAAGAAACCATGTCTGAACGAGTCTTAATTACTGACCAAGTGCCTAGTAAGTTTGCGTTTGAATTCAATTTTATTTCGACAGTCCCTGATGCTAGCAGGTAAAGAATTCCGGAGTCTTGGCAGGGCTATTGTGAAAGAGGATGAGTATGAGGAGGTGCGATGGGATGGTATTGTTAGTATTGTTTCATGACGAGAGCGTGTGTTCAGATTATGGTGGGAAGAAAGGTAAGTGAAGCGAGACGACAGGTACGAAGGAATAGAGGAGTTCAAGATTTCGAAGAGAAGGAGAAGTGAATGTAAATTTATTTTCTTATCTAGTTTAAGCCAACCTATTGTTTCCAGGGATGGGGTAATATGATCATATTTACGAACATTGCTTACATAACGTACACACAAATTATGAGCACCTTAAAGTGATTTCTTTCAAAAAATTGTAGGACAGTACAATGGGCAGTATATTATCACTTTACCATAATATACATACCGAGTAAGCTGAATAGAAAGTATCTTACCAATTTAACTCTTATTTTTAAACCCCTCATTATAACCTCACAATATTTTTCTTCGTTCCCCTAATTATCGCTATAGAGAGATTTGACTGTATTATACAATAACATAAAAATTCACTTCCAGTTATTGATTGATTCTTATCATGAACCTAAGCATTTTGTGAAATACAGGGACATCATTTTATTTTTACTTCAATTTTTATTGTACCTGAGTTTTTGAATGTACTGCACTCCCACCCCTTCTACTAATGAAGTTCAACCGTCCTCCACGCAGAACCAAGACCGCATATACAGTCATAGTAGCCTTCCGGTCGTAGTAAACAGTACATTCAAAAATATGTTCGCGTTTTCCACTGACGAAAGAGCTTTCAATATTGAATCATTTTCGCACAGGTACTGTCGTCCATTTGCCTACGTGGTATCCCGGTTTCCCCCACCTGATTTTATTCGCCAGCTAGTGACTGGGCTGTCTTAGCTCCTTGTCAGAATATTAATTTCTGTTAGGAATTGGACGTCTACGTAATATTATACAACTGTTTAAAATAACTTAAATAAAAGGGCCTTGTTAAATAACTGTCACGTGATTTCCTCCCTTTCTACGACCCTACGACATAACCAATTGGACGGACAGTAGATAGTATGTCTGAGTAATTTTATCTTTTCGGATCGGGCAGAAGTGAAGATTGAATTTACAGTACGTAAGGTACCATTTTATAAATAGGTACGGAATTATTTCAACATGAGTTACTAGTACGAAGAACGAAACTGTTAATTGGAATTAGATACAATAGTCTATAGTGCGATAATATGCAAAAACAAATGAACCCTGTATCGAAATAACGGCCACCATTTTAAAAAATGTGTTTAAATATCCATATTATGATTATTTTTCAATTTAACTTCATTCTCTATATTGTACGCTAATGTGCTTTAGACAGTATAATATATACTGCATAATGACTACGACCACATGGACAGCTCAGTTCGTGAGTAAAAACACTTATTGTTAATACTGTACTGTATTTTGATTAAATAAAAACCTAATGAAAATGATCAAACTCAAAAGCGTGATATTTCCTAGTTTACGTAAATGGATGAACTACTTTTCTTCCCTCCTATACCTAGTGAAGTGATTTGTTTGTATATTACGCCAGTATCATCGAACTCCAGTCGTGGAACGGGGTAGGAAACGGCGTTGATCCAGAGGTAGGCCTATAGGCAAGTTAATATTCAAAATGTTAGTAAAAATAAAATGAAAAAAATTCAAATATCTCGGAGCAACAGTAACAAATATAAATGACACTCGGGAGGAAATTAAACGCAGAATAAATATGGGAAATGCGTGTTATTATTCGGTTGAGAAGCTCTTATCATCCAGTCTGCTGTCCAAAAATCTGAAAGTTAGAATTTATAAAACGGTTATATTACCGGTTCTTCTGTATGGTTGTGAAACTTGGACTCTCACTCTGAGAGAGGAACATAGGTTAAGGGTGTTTGAGAATAAGGTGCTTAGGAAAATATTTGGGGCTAAACGGGATGAAGTTACAGGAGAATGGAGAAAGTTACACAACACAGAACTGCACGCATTGTATTCTTCACCTGACATAATTAGGAACATTAAATCCAGACGTTTGAGATGGACAGGGCATGTAGCACGTATGGGCGAATCCAGAAATGCATATAGAGTGTTAGTTGGGAGACCGGAGGAAAAAGACCTTTAGGGAGGCGAGACGTAGATGGGAGGATAATATTAAAATGGATTTGAGGGAGGGGTATGATGATAGAGACTGGATTAATCTTGCACAGGATAGGAACCGATGGCGGGCTTATGTGAGGGCGGCAATGAACCTTCGAGTTCCTTAAAAGCCATTTGTAAGTAAGTAAGTAAAAGTAAAATGATGTCCCTGTAGAATGACGGACGTAATTCCTGCAGGTAATAACCACCACTTCGAGACCTTTGTTTTAAAAAAGACGCATTTATCCTTTTTCTTAATAACCCTTCAGCATTCAAGTAACGTTCCTGAAAGTTTCCAAATAGTTTAATACTCTTATCGAAAAATGGAGATAAAAATTGTGCAACTTCCTCCTCTTATTGGTTTGCGGTGGTCTTTAATAATAAACAAAAGAATCGTGAGTTCTCGACGTGACCCAGTTCGCTAAGTTTTAGGCTGGGCTTCGACATGAACTGCAATAAACCACTAAAGCCATGCCACGCGTCAGCCTCTCTTGGCGACCCAGTTCAACGGCCTCGTTAGAATACATATTTTAAAATTCCATCTCCGAAAACGTCCACGTGTCTAGGGTTACAGAACAATACCGAAATATCAGTCACAAAAGATAATAAATCACTTTGTATTAAGAGCTTCAATCTGCATTCATGTGCCCTTTTCATGGGATTCACCAAAGCGCGGAGGAGAGATATTGCTTCATGTCTGCCTCATTGTTTCAGTTGGGTTTCCAGTTTAACGTATCCTACTGGAGTCTGACGTTGAAGAATTATATAAGAATATATGCATACGGAAAGAGTCCTTGCACTTCCTTGATTCCTACATAGTAAAAATTTTCCTCGTACCAAGCATATTTTATTTTCTTCGACGTTTCGGAAGCAATCACAATGTCCATCATAACTGAAAACTTGGAGAAGTATTCTAATCATTTGGGTTCATTGTACTTGCTTCTCCCATAAACTGGACTAACAATGAAGACTTCCATTAACCCAGCTAGAAGCTCTCTCTCGAAGATTGTCAATACTGCGAGGAAAAAATGACTTATTATCGCCGCGGCCTCATGCTTAACATGTCGGCATCATACATACTAGGTTCAAAAAGTTCCCGGAATTTGCTATTATCATAGAAACAACGTACCTTAAACACTATTCCACAGTATTCCCTTCAAAATAGTTGCCTTCCGCAACAACACACTTTTGCCAACGCGTGTAGAGTTCCTGGAAGCAGGCTGGAAGCCATTTTGTGAAACCCGTCTTAGTGCTCTCGTCGCGTTTGCGATAACCTCTTCAGCATTGAATCTCCGTCCTTTCAGATGACTTTTCAGACGGGGAAACAGGAAGTAATCAGGTGGTGAGAGATCAGGAGAGTATGGTGGGTGATCCAAAGCAGTTATGTTGTGCCTGGCAAGAAAATTCTTTACAATAATTGCGCGATGAGCAGGTGCATTGTCATGCATAAGGAACCAGTTGTTTTCTACCCACTTTTCTGGACGTTTCCTTCTCACTGCGTCCAGGAGGCGACGGAAGATTTCTACGTACAATTCTTTCGTTACAGTACGACCTTCTGGAATGAACTCATGGTGGATGAGACCC
Organism: Periplaneta americana; assembly: GCA_025594305.2. NCBI lineage: Eukaryota > Metazoa > Arthropoda > Insecta > Blattodea > Blattidae > Periplaneta > Periplaneta americana. The sequence goes on from JAJSOF020000027.1 coordinate 105,573,847, forward strand.
TGAGAGTCGAAGAAAACTTCCAACATAACTTTGCCTTTGGAAGTGTCCCTAGGAAATTTTTGCTTCCGAGGAGATGTTTTCGATTTCCACTCAGATGACTGTCGTTTAGGGACTGGGTCGTACAAGTAGTACCAAGTTTCATCACCAGCAATAATTTTGTTTAAGAAATCACCATCTTCATCAGCCATACTGATCATGTCCCCAGCAAGAGTCATTCTTGTTTCTTTCTGTTCTGCCGACAACATTTTCGGAACTAACTTCTGAGACACGTAATGCATGTTGAGATGCTTGTGAAGAACATTATGCACACTTCCGACTGATATTCCGACCTCTGCTGCTACCTCTTTTATGGTTTTACGTCGGTCGTCCCTCACAGCATTACGCACACGCTGAGCGATTGCTTCATTTGTTGCAGTTGTTGGTCGGCCGCTGCGTACGTATCGCGGCCACCAGAAAAGCGTTTATGCCAGGCATACACTTGAGCTGCTTCGCCATATGCTTCTTCCAATAATCTTAATGTCTCTGCAGGAGTTTTGTGTATCAAAACACAGAACTTGATGTTTGTACGTTGCTCTGTGGACATAATTACAAAATGCGACGAACAAACAAAACACTATGATAAACAATTGCCTACAACTCAAAACCAACAATCGCCATTATCAACAAACTTAAAGAAAATGGCATCATGAATGTTACCAACAAAACAAATGTATAATATCCCTTGTTATATATTAATACGAAAAATGGTAGTAAAATTCCGGGAACTTTTTGAACCTAGTAGTACAATAACGTGCGGTGTGCTTTTAAAACATAATTTTTCCGACCGATTGTTGCTCTGTAGGTTTCACTCTAAGCGTCACGTTGTCACGTCTACTTCCTCGATAAGAATAAGCACTGAAGTCGTGTCGCTGTTATTTCCAGTGTGACTCCTCCCCTTTGCTTACGTCTTAGGAAGTGAAGGCTCTATAAAGTCTAGGTAAGTAGTATCGTTCGCCATTTTTGTTCTTTCGTTGCCGAGCTACCAGATGAGGACTCTATTTGCTTCACCGTTAAACATTATCATGTCGTAGCTCCTATGATAATAAATCAAACGCACTGTAATTCAGCAAATAATTGAGCGGCAAATAACGTCCTCGTGTGCTTTCTGCGAACGCCAACGAAAGAGCCAAAATGGCGGGCGATTATATCAAGTATTTATCGAGCCTTAGGAAATTCATTACATCATCAATAGCGAATGACAAGACGCACATGTTTAAATGCAGCAGACCTGCAACGTGATTGGCTGCCGGAAATAAGAGCGACGGGACTATAGTTTGTTATATTGTTAAATGGCTTACTTACTTACTTACTTACTTACTTACTTACTTACTTACTTACTTACTTACTTACTTACTTACAAATGGCTTTTAAGGAACCCGAAGGTTCATTGCCGCCCTCACATAAAGCCCGCCATTGGTCCCTATCCTATGCAAGATTAATCCAGTCTCTATCATCATACCCCACCTGCCTCAAATCCATTTTAATATTATCCTCCCATCTACGTCTCGGCCTCCCTAAAGGTATTTTTCCCTCCGGTCTCCCAACTAACACTATATATGCATTTCTGGATTCGTATTGTTAAATGGATATTATTATTATTTCATATACGAGTATGTTGACATTCTTAACTCTTAATAACAATTTAATAATAATAATTTTTAATCACATACTTTAATGTTCGTCCTCAGCACAAGACATTGCAACCTCGGTTTTAGTCCACGTGGATTAGACAAGTAGGTGTCATTTAATAATGGAAGCAGCTTATTGGTTGCAATATTGAAATTGAGGCGAGTGATTGGAGCGGCGACATAAGAAATTGAAAACAATAATACAATTAAATTTCAAAGACCTGCCGAATGTAAACCATGAGAGCGCGGCGATAATACAAGCTGGGGAGTACGCAAGGGGGTTACCGGGTTTGAACTCCCTCCCTTGAACTTCTTGACATATTTAGATTTGAGTATTTTCTTTTTACCCTAATCGCTTCCCCTTCTCTAACTTTTCACTGTAAGAGTAACAAAATCTACATCGACATAAGATATAGTCCTCCTACCCTCCTTCAATATAATCCCTGTGCTTGGTGCTGCGACACTTTCGAATTATAACAATGCTGTCTTTATTATAGAGAGACCTACCGCCTATTACCGACCTTGTAATAAACAGAAGCTGACACAATATGGAATTTAACTTATTGTTTTGACAGTTCTGCAGTGCAGATGATGTTAAATATCATACATTGTCGATTTTAAACTCATTTTAAGAGCGGTATTTATCCGTTCGTTAGTTTGAGTTCTGACTATTGTGACACGTTTCTTTTAACGTTTCGTGTCTTTGACAGTTCATATTTTTAATACCAACTTCACATTATCGTTCCGGGTTCAGGGAATATTTGTAATGATGAGATGGTACAATAATACATTTTCAAGACAATTAGTAAGACAATTGAAATTTTATTGTATTACAGTACTTTATTTTTTCTAAATTTATATACTTTCTTCTAATCTGTAATAGTCAATTAAATCCCACTCGAGTTTTGATTTTCTCTAGATAAATCAAAATCTCTCGTGAGATTACTCTTGATACAAATGAAAACTTAGTACATCTTGATTACACAACTTTGAACACTGTATCACTTCGGAATATGTATGATAAGAACTTTCTTGTGTTAAATTTTAACGTACCTTGTTGACATGTTTCACCTATTTTGGATCATCTTCAGAACTGGTCGTTGTTGGTCTTGGCGCCTCTTGTTTCTGTGATGCGTTCGTAGTGTTAGTCAAATAATATTCAAATAAATTCAATGTTTGAGACATCGTTGTTTTTTTCGTGTGTCTGTATATTTCATATTGTTCTAGTGTGTTGAGTTCTGGGTTTTTGGTTGGATGTGCAGTATTTCCACCTCTGTGTTGATGTCTCTGTATTGGTTGGCATTTGTGGTGTGTTCTGCATATGTCAGGTGTTTTGTAATTTTGTTATGGCTGTGATGTGTTCTTTGTAAATGTTTGAAATGATCTGCCTGTCTGTCCTATAAAAAGTTGTTGCAGGTGCTACATAATGAGTTTGTAAGACGCCTGTGTGGTTGTATTTGTTTGTTTGTGTTGTTTGTGTGTTGAGATGTTTTTGTAAACGATTTGTTCTGAATGCGATGTTGTAATTTAATTTACTGGATGAGGTTGCAATTTTATGTGTGTTTTTGTTTTCATGTTAGTGTGATGTATTTTTGTGTTCATGTGTTTGTGTTGTATTCTTCTTTTTTTGTGGTTTTGTTTTGTCTTACGTAATCTTGTCTATTATGTTGGGGTTGTATCCGTTTTCTTGTGCTATGTATTTGATTGTGTTTAGTTCTTCAAAGTCCTGTTGGTTCATTGGTATGTTGAGTAGTCTGTGTGAAAACTTAATGATTATTTTTCTTCGAAAAACGAAAATGAGTGCTTTTTCTCGAAGGTATCCACATTTCACCCATCTCCTCCCTTAACGGGGGCACCGAAAAAAATTATTATTATTATTATTATTATTATTATTATTATTATTATTATTTTATTATTATTATTATTATTATTATAGTAAGTTTTAAATTAAATATAGTTTTTAATTATTTGTATGATCAACAATTTAAAATACATTACAATTTACTGCAAACCTACTTTCATTAACATAGTAGTGTGAAAGTTGGATTATTTTAAAAACATCACATTCTCCTCACCCATATCAGCAGTTCAATGTCTGTTAGCTGTTGATCCATATCATTTCTTGGTTAGTTTCTAAATTCTACACTACCGTTAACTTTTTATATAGCGGCCCAAAATGATTTAACTGAAAAGAAATGTTTACATTCTAGGAAATACGTAGCATTAAGATACCTTCAATGCAGTGATTAATTTTAAAATGTAATAACTGCGTTATCCTAACTGGGTGGACGAAAACAGTTCTCTCTTCCTAGTATGAGTTCTAAAACTACAACAAAGGACCATCTATTGTTAAAACTGCTTAACCGTTCAAGTGTGCACGTCTTCCATTCAGCTCTTGACTTGAAAACTTCTGCTGCAAGTGAAATAATAATGATAATTGTCTTTTGTGTGAGAACTGTGAACGAATTAATCTCAAAATACAAACATTGTTTCTTTTTTGACTCACGCTTGAATGGAGTACAACATTAAGTGAAACTTCTAGGGCCGGCTAATTCAAGTTATTAAGTAATTAAAGTTCCTTGTTTGAACTAAAATCCTTGTAAGGAGGCATAATCATGGCCATCGTTATTAATGCCCTGTTTCGTGAAGTCGCTAATGGCTTCTTTACAACGAAAGCTGCATAATATTATCAAAGACAAAACTTTTCCAGAGTCATGGCTTGCACAATATTCTGTGACTCTTTGTATTTTGTATGCACAGTTGCTTTTACAAGCCAGTCCACAATGTAACACGTCATTAATTTAAATTGTCATGGAAACGAAGAGTGGCACGTACATAATACAGGTTGTAACAGAACCTAACCGACAAACTTTGAAAAATGACAGGTCACATTTTTGTTATAGAACCTATGCTCGATGACACGTAGTTAAGAAACTATGCATGCAAAAATTCTGATCTCCTGTAATATTTTTTACACAAGTGAAATTTAAATTTCCATTCATGTTCTGACAATGTACAACAGTTGTTAAAATTGCATGCCTGCACAGTATCTCTTACTAGACTTCATGGAATTGCCACGAGAATCGTAAGGTTTACTACGCACACAGTATAGACTGTAATGAGAAGGGGACGTGCAACGGATGGAGTATGCCTCTGATGTAAACATTGAGCAGTATACTGCGGTTACAATAAAACCTGTATGCTGCATTCAAGAAATATAATGAATGATCATTGAAGTAGGAAATGTCTAAACATGTAAATACACAATTATTTTATAGTGAGATATATTAACTCTTAAAATTTAATGTAAGATACTCACATCATCCTTGAATATGCGCATTGCAGTGAATAGTTACGTACATTTTGAACGACTGCAAAGTAACCTCCTCCGATGGTCACTTAAACAGCTTTTATTTTGGGAATATGTAAGTTCAACAACACACGAGTAATACATACATATTTGAAGAACGGAAAGTCACTACTTTTTAGTAAACCAACTTCAGATGTCTTGTCGTGACCTGATGGTACATCATTTATAATACGAAGTTGTGAATAGGCAGAATTTTTAGCAATAATGTTTCTCAACTTACATTTCACTTTTTCTGAAATTAATGCATTTTTATTTTGGATAACGGTTTGTGATACTTTATCCATTATATTTAGGGCTTCTGAGAGTTGTAGTTTAGACGATTCTAACAGGATGATGCTTTTGGACACGATTTTAAAATTAGAATCAATAAACAGAATATCTTCCAATGTATGTTCAGGAGGTAATGATTTTACAGCTGCAAAAACAGAAATGTTTGTGCTATCCAATGCATCAATTACCTCCATTATTTTTCCGTAATGTTCTGCATAATAAATAACAGTATCCAACCACGTTCCCCAACGGGTCAAAATTGGCTGCGGGGGTAAGAGTATTCCAGGGGAAATTATTTGGAACAGCAACACTCTCATTGTAGTATGTTTTATTTAATTCTTGTCTGCACTGAACAAATGTTAAGCTTTGACTATTCCAACCACAGTAATGCAAAAACAAGTGCTTACATAGGTATACATTAGCTGTAGCTGCTCTATCTATTTGGACCGGTCACAACTCTTAACATGAACTCCTTATACTACGAGACCGAGCGGCCGCTCACCTCCTCTATACTACCGTACATCGGCAACCTGATTGCATGCTGCGTGTGGCAATTCAACGAAGTCTACTCATTACATTTTTGACACCGCAGCATTTCATCATCCAACTGTCAAGCATGTCAGGGTTGTGTTGGACTCAAGTTACACAGACCAGTAAAAAGAAAATAGCATTGTAACAGAGATGAGAATGACATTATGCAACATATGCGATGCGGATTGCGCTTCTAAAAGGACACTTAACTAATAAAAGACGTGTCATCCAACATAAATGTTTCTTAACAAAGAATGGTCCTCTCAGTGTAACTTCAAAGTTTGTCGGTGAAGTTCTGTTACACCCAGTATAATCGGCACTGTTCAAATGTCCTTCCACTTCACTATTTGTTGCGTCTATTATTATTTGCTTCATTCATTCATAGCGTTTTACCCAATGGCAGTTTTTCCATTGCAAACCCAGCATTCTACAGTCTTTTCTATTTTCTGCCTTCCTCTTTGTCTCCGCATATGATCCATATATCTTAATGTCGTCTATCACCTGTTATCTTCTTCTGCCCCGAACGCTTCTCCCGTTCACCATTCCTTCCAGTGTATCCTTCAGTAGGCAGTTTCTTCTCAGCCAGTGACCCAACCAATTCCTTTTTCTCTTCCCGATCAGTTTCAGCATTACTCTTTCTTCACCCACTCTTTTCAACACAACTTCTTTACTTATTTCGTCTGTCCATTTCACACGTTCCATCCTTCTTCATATCATGCTTCTAGTCGCTTCTCTTCACTTCATCGTAATATCCATGTTTCTGCCCCATAGTACAATGCTACATTCCACAACAAAGCACTTCACTAGTGTCTTCCTTAGTTATTTTTATAGAGGTCAGCAGAAGATGCTCCTTTTTCTATTAAAAGCTTTCTTTGACATTGTTATCCTCCTTTTCACTTCCTGGCAGCAGCTCATGTTACTGCTTATAGTACACCCCAAGTATTTCAAGCTATCCACTTGTTCTACTGCCTCATTTAGAATTCGCAATTTAACCTTCTTTACTTTTCTTCCTATGACCTTGATTTTATATTTCTCACAACTGTCATTTAGCTCCAGTAGCATATTCTTTATTACCATCTTCTCTTCTGCTAACAATGTCATATCATCAGTAAATATTATGCACTTTATTCTTCTTCCTCCTACTATCACTCCTCCCATGTTCTGAAAACAGTTCTTCGCTAAATCCCCCAAGAAGAAATTGAACAGGGTAGGTGATAAAGGACATCCTTGACGTAATCCTCTCCCTATTTCGCATCCTTCTGACATTTCTTCTCCTAGCCTGACTTTGACTTGTTGTTTCATATAAAGATTACTAAACAGTCTTCTTTCTCTCAATCCACATCAATTTTCTTTAGGATCTCTATTAGTTTATTCCAAACTATTTCGAAATGGGTCAGCAAGTTTCGTGTCCACGGCAATGTTAATTCATCAATTTCGTGGCAGTATTACACGATCCGTTCGAACGCCCGCGAACATTGAACGAGTGCGAACTGCCGTGGCAAGAAGTCCGACCCATTCAACTGTGAAACAGCTCTGGCGTTGAATATTCCGAGAACGACTCTTAGAAGAACTGCGCAGTCTTCGAGAAATAATCCTTTTCTTCAACAGGTTCGTTCCAACAAGCTGTTCATGGATCAGTTCATGTACGGTTCCTGTACCATCTTATGCGCATGCGCTGGTCGAGCATCTGCTATGGGATTGAAACTGGACTGGTCGCTGTTGGAACGCTTGCGCGGATCGTTATGTACTAAATCCAGAGATGCTATAACTGTGATCATCTTTGCTAAGAACGGGATGCTTATTATTATTATCGTTTTGCAGCTAATTCTATTTGCAGAAAATAGAATTTCGATCATTTTCTATAAAAAGATGACAAAAATTATGAAAGGCAAGAATTCCGCTAATTCAATGTCATGTTCTGGGGACTCTCATCTAAAAAATAGTTATTTTTTTAATTATTAATGTATGTACGTTATTTATTATACTTTTAATCAAAGCTGCATGTTGAAATTGCAATTAACTATTTCAATACCCAAATAATTTCCATTCCCTTTCTTTTTGACGAAAATTTAAATTAAATCTCTAGTTTTATTATTCGTCTGCACTGCCACTTTTCATCTTTAACCTCATTGATGTGAACAGTCGATCATGTCTTTCTTCAGTATCTAGGAGACGTTGGTGAGCTTATGCGCATGCGCGTCTCTCGTACTCTTCCGTACATGCCTCAATCCGCGGACTATTTCTGACCGTTCCGAACCCGTGTCAAAAGCTTGTTGGAACGCCCGACTGCAGTACATGTTTCCGGTTCAGAACTGGTTCAGATTATGTTGGAACGCTTTTTCTGTACTGCGCATGCTCACGATGGTTACGGACGGTTCCTGACTGCTGTTGGAACGAACCTAACAAGGCGGTGCAACAGCGGATTCTACAAGAGAAAACTTAACTACCGTCAGAACAGTGTTTCCTTGCCGACTGATTTCAAGAAATGGGGACACCACTTGGCCAACAAGATGTCCGGACCTCAGTGTATGGGGCTATTTGAAGTCCAAAGTTTTCCAGAATTGTCCACGTAGTACAGAAGAGCCTAGAGGACGCATACGATAAGAAATAAGTAACATTCATTGCGAGCTATTACAGAGTGTAATGCATAACTTACGTGAAAGATTACACAAGTGTTTAAATTGTAAAGTGGGACACTTAACCCAAGTTACTTTCAAAATGCGAGGGCAAGACAACTAAATTGCACTCTTTGAAGTTTGTTTTTCCCAAAAAGTTTATTTTATTCGCATTACTGGGGTCTTACAAAACCATTTTAAAAACCACCGTACCTAGTGGCCAGTCCTGTATAAGGCTGAAGAGGGAGAGTACCTGGTTTAAATGGAGTGCACTGGTATAATACAATTAACATGGAGGCATGAGATAATTACTCTGCTTGCCATTGATTCAATGTTCCCGTTCAAAAAAAATAACAAGTAAGAGAATAAATGGGGAGCAGAGGACGACGAGATTCAAGAGAAGAAGAAAGCGCAAGGAAAATAATAAGAAAGAGGAGCAGAAGTGCAGAAGAAAAAAGAGAGAATATTAAGAAAGGAAAGCGAAAAGAGAAGGAACGTGAAATAATAAAAAGGAAGGAAATAGAAGAAGAATAGGAGAAAGTAAGAAATAAGATAAGGTTGAAGAGTAGCAGGGAAAGGAACAAAAAAGAAGAATAAGAGGTAAAGGACAATGAGTGGAAGATAAGAAGATGTAGAGAGGAAAGTAACAAACGAAAGTAAGAGGAGAGAAGGAAAATATAAGGAATGAAGATGATGAAAGAAGAGCAGTATGTTGTATTGCGGTGGGACAGTAAGAGGAAAGAAGAGATAGAAATGAAGATAAGGAAATAAGAAACACAAAAAGGAATACGTAAATATTGGGTAGAAGAATAAAGGAGGGACATAAGGACAGAAATTTAAGAGGAGGTAGAGAATGGGAGTATGAGAATAAATTACATCAAGAAGACATTGATAAAGAAAAGGAAGTTAACGAAGATGCTCAGGATGATTAGAGCGATACAGAAGAAAAGAGAAGAAAGAGGAGTATACAGATTTAAAGAATAGGCCTAGAGGAAAATAAGGAAGATAAATGAGAAAGTGTGAAGTATCCGGATAATGAAAAAGGAAGCAATAACAAACAGTATAATGAGACAGGCAGAAATTAAATAATGGAAGTAAAGAGGTGGAGTGATATATGATCTAAAAGTGAAATAAAATTACAAGAAGGTAAAGGACACGAAGGAGAAGCGAAAGCATAGAAGAATGATAAAGAGGATGAATAATAGAAATTAAGGGAAGCAGAAAAAAAAGAGAAAGCAAAATAAATGAACATTCATACTGAAGGAAGGTGTAGACAAAAAGAACAAGATCTAGGTAGAAGCAGCTTGGTGTTAAGAAAGGAAAGTATCGTGTACTGTAACAGATGTAACATGGCTCAGAGGGAGAAGAAAAAGCACGGAAAGAGAATGACAAAATGGAGGCAGGTCTCAGCTGTTTCATCTCGCCTGATGAATGATACTGCGAGAGCCAGATTAAACGGGGCCGTGTAATTCCCAGCAAGGAGCCAGCCACCTGAATTCCGAAGCAGCGCGGCACGACGCGACGGGCTCTAGAGGGCGATAGTGCGCTGTTTGCACCGTGTGCTCCCGAGCAAACGAATGCAGGTTCGATTGCAAGAAACTGCTCGGTGTTGTTAAGGATGGGGATGAGTGAAGATTCTCTATAATTCTTCTACTAAAGAGTTTAATTTGCCACACACACACCCTTTGGAATGCGTACACCTGTCACAGAATTTCATTTCATATCACTTATGTAGTTTTTCAGTTACGCATTCTTTAAATTGTGCATATTTTGAATATTCATCTCCTCGGACAAATGTTTAGTGTACTTACTTACTTACTTTACTTACTTACTTAGTCTTACTCATACTTACTTGCTTTTAAGGAACCTCTGGAGGTTCATTGCATTTCGCCCTCATATAACCCCAACCACGAGGTCCCTATCCTGAGAAAGATTAATCCAGTCTCTATCTTCTTATCCCACCTCCCTCAAATCCATTTTAATATTGCCTACCCATCTACGTCTCGGCCTCCCCAAAGATTTTTTTCCTCTCCGGCCTCCCAAATAACACTCACTCTATATGCATTTCTGGTTATTCTAATATCATCCCATACGTGCTAATATTAAGCATGCCCTGCCCATCTCAAACGTCTGGATTTAATGTTCCTAATTATGTCAGGTGAAGAATACAATACGTGCAGTTCTGTGTTGCGCAACTTTCTCCATTCTCCTGTAACTTCATCCCTCTTAGTCCCAAATATTTTTCTAAGAACCTTATTCTCAAACAACCTTAATCTCTGTTCCTCTCTCAAAGTGAGAGTCCAAGTTACACATCCATAAAGAACAACCGGTAATATAACTGTTTGATAAATTCTAACTTTCAGATTTTTTGACAACAGACTGGATGATAAAAGCTTCTGAACCAAATAATAACAGGCATTTCCCATATTTATTCTGTGTTTAATTTCCTCCGAGTATCATTTATGTTTGTTACTGTTGCTCGAGGTATTTGAACTTCTCTATCTCCTCAAAGGACAAATTTCCAATTTTTATATTTACATTTCGTACAATATTCTCGTCACGAGACATAATCATATACTTAGTCTTTTCGGGATTTACTTCCAAACCTAAATGTTTAGTGTATGGACTACATATTTGGTTACAGTGCCTCTGATGTATTCGAAAAGCACTAATTATCCATATTTTAAACATTACTGGATTTGCTTAGTTAAATATGAAGAATAATGAGTGCGTGTCTGAAATTTACGTAGAAGTTTAATAGGGATTTAATGTAAAAATGTACTTGATAGTACGGTTGAGTTTATAAATTATATTTGAGGATAACTATCTTCTATAATTTTGTACATTAATGGAGATCATCAAAACTAATTCCAGTCAATCAGAAAGTCACAATCGAATATCTCAATTCTCATTATTAGAGCCCGGATGTTTAGGCATTTATTTTGGTTAAAATAGGCAGGCATATGGGCACTAAAAATAGTAAAAATAGGCAGTGAAATAGACATTTATTACTCATGGAAAAGACAAAAATAGACAAATACTTAATAAACTATCCCGCACGGCACTCACTTTCCTTGGTTACATGTCTCTACTTTCTTTCGGCAAAACCCGACAGTGTATTGTCTCAAAAGAGGGGTGTGAGAAGAGATTAGAGACTTCAAAGTACGCGTGACTTGTGCGTGCAAGCGACAACAGTAACGGGACCTGGAGACTTGCTTTTAATACTTCCCTCATCCCCTTTCTTTCGCTGGTAAACCCCGAAGTAACGTGAGCACTGAGGGTTATACTGTTCAAACATCTTCGTTAAGTGACATAAAAGATGGAATCGTTAGGAGAGAAAAGTTTACGACTTCTTGGAAACATATGTAAGTTATATGCGAGAATAAGATTCTCAGCAAATATTTGTGTGAGGTGGATATATATTTTTAATTTGTACAACCGTTCTTTTTTGTTTTTTGATATAATTTATGTGCGGTTTATTTTAAATGCATTAAAAATATAGAAAATGAGGAAATGTATCCTTCCCGAGCCTACACTACCATCTATACCAGATATGTAGAACGATTTTATTCTACCTATGATTGCAAAGTGAAGAATCGTATGAGTCGTTCGTTTATGATTCAAAAGAATACTTGGAATCATAGGCTGGAATGAGTTCTGAACAAACAGTGAATGAATCGTTACAAACGTTTCGTAATATCTGATTAAATCGCGGTAAAAGAATCTTGTTTCGTAGCTCCAGTTTTGAAACCCTTATAATATATATTTTGAAAAGAAGACTGGATTATCCAACAAATTTGATCCATTCCGAATTGAATGTTTTTGGAATTGACCAAATTTATAAATACTCTTTAATGAAATTCTATCATAAAAATAGAATGAAATTTGTAGCTCAGCCACATGCTCATAATACAAGACGAAATGAAATTCTTCAGTTAGTTGAACCTAAATATTTCACATATGCTGCTTTACTACACAGTACAAATTATGGTCCACGTCTATATAATTCGATAATAAAAATTCATCCAGAATTGACTACTTTAAGCAATGAAATTTTCAGATCCAGAATTAAAAAATTTATATGACAGACTTCCCTGTATATATATATATATATATTATGTACCATGTATTGTAAAACTAGTTTATTTCTATCCTAAGTTTATTTTTATATTTTATCTTGGTTACTATATCAACATGAAATGCACTAATTATACTACTAATAATAATTTAATATTAATCTCAAAATCGTCTCTTTTTCACTCAGTTATTACTAGACTTCGTGGAATTGCCACTAGAATCGTAAGGTTTACTACGCACGCGGTATAGACTGTATGAGAAGGGGACGTGCAACGGATGGAGTATGCCTCTGATGTAAACACTGAGCAGTATACTGCGGTTACAATAAAACCTGTATCCTGCAGTCAAGAAATATAATGAATGATCATTGAAGTAGGAAACGTCTATAAACATGTAAATACATAATTATTTTGTAGTGAGATATATTAACTCTTAAAATTTAATGTAATATACTCGCATCATCCTTGAATATGTGCATTGCAGTGAAGAGTTACGTACATTTTGAGCGACTGCAAAGTGAACCTCCTCCGATGGTCACTCAAACAGTTTTTATATTGGGAAATTGTACGTTCAACATCACACGATGTAATAGGTGCATATTTGAAGAACGGAAAGTCACTACTTTTTAGTACACCAACTTCAGAGATCTTGTCGTGACCTGATAGTACATCATTTATAATACGAAGTTGTGAATAGGCAGAATTTTCGGCAATGATGTTTCTCAACCTACATTTCACTTTTTCTGAAATTAGTGAATTGTTATTTTGGATAACGGTTTGTGATACTTTATACACTGTATTAAGGACTTCTGAGAGTTGTACTGGCTGCGGGGGTAAGGGTATTGCAGGGGCAATTGTTTGGAACAGCAACACTCTCATTGCAGTATGTTTGATTGAATTCTTGTCTGCACTGAACAAATGTTAAGCTTTGACTATTCCAACCACAGTAATGCAAAAACAAGTGCTTACATAGGTATACATTAGCTGTAGCTGCTCTATCTATTTGGACCGGTCACAACTCTTAACATGAACTGCTTATACTACGAGACCGGGCGGTCGCTCTCCTCTTCTATACTACCGTACATCGGCAACCTGATTGCATGCTGCGTGTGGCAATTCAACGAAGTCTAGTTATTACTAGTATTATTATTTACTAATTTTATTATCATCTTTATGTGAGCTTTTTTCTTAAGTATTTTGTCTACAAAGTATGTACCGGTTTATCTATGTAACGGAACTGTCCCCGAGCACGAGCTTTGCTCTTTCGGGGTATTTTAATGTAACGTTTTTATGTATATGTTATTATTAAATAAAATCTAAATAAATAAATATTGAATGATCTTTCCATTTGTCGATACTATCGATAGTATTGAAAACAATTTGACTATCGATAATTTCGGTAGTTGAAGACGTAACTATCGATAGTACTATAGAAAATCGCCCATCACTATCCTAGACTACGCTCGAGTGCGGGTTTGAATTGCGTTTGGGGTGATTGCCTTTGAGGTTTCATTCAACTGTAAGAAAAATGTCAGGTAATCTGGTTAAAATAATCTGTCACTACGTTATCATCAATTTCCCCCAGGCTGGGTAGTGAAATTGGTTACAATATAATAAAACGATCAACATAAAAGCGTGATTAAATAAAACATTATTACCATAAATTCTAGTTGCATGAAGTTCTACCTCCATGCCCCCCAAGCGCCTATATGACTTGTATAGGAAAATAAACTACATTCCAATTAGCTTACTTGGGTAGCCAAATACTATGCATACTCTGCAAGGTATAGAGGCAGTCTGAAAGATTCCTGGTGAAATGTAACTGTATATTCAGTGTAGTTGTATTTGGCTTTCTATCAAGAAGGCGTGAAAGTCCATTCCACTAATGAGAAAAATTTCTAATTAGTCTCAAAAAGTAATTAATTTTTCTCACTAACTTCTTCCTTACATAACACAAGCCCAAGATATGAAGAGCGAGTTTCCAAGACTCTTTGCCCATTGCGATCCACGAGGACAGTCCTGCAGTACCCCCGCCCTATTAATAAGTTTGAAAGGTTCTGGCTCAATTAATTCCCGATACATTCTGTCTCCTTTATGTTCGATACAATGAGCGAGAGGCGCCCTGAATAATTCCGACCTTATCTTCCGCTTCCCAGACTTCAAGGCTGTTGCTTCGTTCTCGCCGTAGAAAATAACTGCAGATCCAAACTACAGCTGCGTTCATTCTGTCGTAAGAAGGTAAAGTTTTCCAAGGCATTGTGAGTTCATTTGATCGATACGTTTACTGCGGGACGCGGCGGAGGGAGGGGGGAAGGTAACCAATTTATCATACACTGTCACTTTCGTGACACTGGAATTCATGCTTTAAAATAAACCGTGGAAAAACTACAAAACCCTCGTGCTATATCTTTCGCTAAGGTAAGAGTTTATGTACCATGTTACCAACACCTTTCTTCTATTACCGAACAATTTCATGTTGCCCGCGGTATGCCAACATCTACTTGCAAGTCCACACCTGTGGAGTAACGGTTAGTGCGTCTAGCCGCGAAACCAGGTGGCCCGGGTTCGATTTCCGGTCGGGGCAAGTTACCTGGTTGAGGTTTTTTCGGTGTTTTCCCTCAACCCAATATGAGCAAATGCTGGGTACCTTTCGGTGTTGGACTCCGGACTCATTTCACGGGCATTATCACCTTCATCTCATTCAGACGCTAAATAGTCTAAGATGTTGATAAAGCGTCGTAAAATAACCTACTAAAAATAAAAAAAAATCTACTTCCAGGTGGCCCGGGTTCGATTTCCGGTCGGGACAAGTTACCTGGTTGAGGTTTTTTCGGTGTTTTCCCTCAACCCAATATGAGCAAATGCTGGGTAACTTTCGGTGTTGGACTCCGGACTCATTTCACCGGCATTATCACCTTCATCTCATTCAGACAGTAAATAGCCGGGATCTGAAAGAATGAGCGCCGTCTTAAATCACTAAGTGATTATTTTACGCATATCATATTATTATAATGTGCCGAAATACGTATATTTCCGTGCAGGAATTCTCTCCGTCGGATCCCGACCACTTAATCACTCGTAATGAGTGCACCTCTGCACATAGTGTGTTGGAAATTGTGCCACTGTCACACATCTGTGACACAGTGCATGAGGGTTGGCCACTAAAGGGAAACTGAGAGGGATCCTATCCGACATCGGAACTGGAACCCGGTGTGGCTTAGTGGATGAAGCGTCAGCACGTAGAGCTGAAAAACCGGGTTCAAGTCCCGGTACCGGAGAGAATTTTTCTCCTCTGCACCCATCTTTCATTATAAGATAACGCAGAATTACTGCACGGAAATATATGTTTATTGTTTGTAAAATAACCTGTACAAAAATACAATCTTAATTCTTCCCTGAAGGAGTAAAAACTCGTGCTCAGGGAGTTATCTAAACACATACTTAACATACACAAAGATAATTATTTGACACAAAGTGGGTCAAGAAAAAAGTTATAGGAATAAATTAACTTTAAAAATACAATTTCAATTTTAACAATTTAAATCATACAAATACAGACACATATTAAATCAACATATATTCTTTAAAAATTAAATTCCTAACACTATTTTTTAAATTTCTGATACTAAAATTTTCCAAATTTGGGTATTTTTCAATTATTTTATTATATAACCTTGGACCAAAGTAGGTACCATGGCTAAGAGCTGTGCTTGTGAAACACTTTGGTATCTCTAGCCGTATAAAATCGGGTCTTTTAGTTCCGTATTTATATTCCCTGTTGTTGTTATTATTATTATTATTATTATTATTATTATTATTATTATTATTATTATTATTAATTATTGTTAGTATTAATTATTAGTATTATTAATTGTATTTTTAATTAATAAGTTTATTATTGTCATTATTGAGTGTAATTAGTTACCACTGCCACCGGGTATATACCCATTGCAGTGTGAATAAATACATACATACATGATACAATTTGAATTTATTACGATTTTTATGTATGAAGTTTTATAAGGCAATATAATAAATCTGTTTAATTTTGAAAACATTAAAATCAGTGAACAAAAGCTCGGATGACTAATCAATTGGTTTATTAAGGCATATTTTAATTATTATTTTCTGAATAAGTATTAGTGGAGTGAGATTAGAATTAGAATTACAAGCATGTACTTCGGTACATCATAATAATATTATTTTTTTTAACTGATGATTTAATTCCAAGAATTGACCAGCCTCATAGGCCAGTGGTCAGAGCTTCTGACTAAAGTTTATGGGGTTCCGAGCTCGATTCCTGGTTAGAACACAGGAATTTTTTCTTAAAGAGAAATGTGCCTGTGTTCGTCCATGATACGTAAATTAGGCTAGGCCTAGGTTTAAGACTTCTCCTGGCACTTCATAATCATCCTATCATAATATCACGTGTTACATTGAGTCAATGACAATTACAAACATCCCGGCTGAGCTCGTGAATGTTTGTAATTGTCATTGTCTCAATGTAACACGTGCTGTGCTGATCATACTAATTCTACTATTCCTTTAGTTGTGAGATTATATTCATATGTATTAATTCTTTTTTCTTTTTAGTTAATACTGTATACTAGATGTATGTTCCTGTTTGTGATTATGTATTCAGTCAATTTTTTATTATATATATATATAATTATTGTTATTTTAAAGTCAATACTGATTGTGTATATGTATTCAATCTCTCTTTTTACTTAGTTATATTTATTATTACATTATATTTATTATTACATTATATTTATTATCTTTGGGACATAATAATAGTAATAACAACAATAACTATGTTTGTATTATAGATTTTACTATTGTTCAGTATTTGATGACAGGTATATAGTTTGTCACCATAAGTAATTTTGTTTTTATTAGTTTTTTTACTATCGCAAACCAACTATATAATAGGTGTTTTATTTGTAAATAAGCCAATTCTGTGCATTATCTCATTACTATCGCTTAAAATTATGTATAAAATCACAAATTAATGTAATAATCTTCCAATTTCTCTACACCTTCGATTATAATTTCTAATTTTATTTCATTTTGTTTTAACTGAAAGTAATTATTGCATAACGTATTTAGTATTGTTTACTGTCTCTTAATTAGTGTATTTATACGGTATTGTAACTATGATTCAGACCTACTATTAATTCTTTAAAATTGTGTATTATCACTACATAATGTATTTCACATGTAAAACTACAACCCTAATATACCAAAGGTAAAATAGGGTTTCAATATTTGGAATAATAATAATAATAATAATAATAATAATAATAATAATAATAATAATAATAATAATAATAATAATAATAATTATTATTATTTTTAAGTTAATATTTGTATACCGGTATGTATTTTTTTGTATCTGATTTTATCCTGGTTGAGTGGAAGAGAAGGCCTGATGGCCTCAACTCTGCCAGGGAAAATAAAACTATTATTATTATCATTGGGGCAGCTAACTTAGCCTTCCATGCGCCCCAACGTTACAAATAAGTCTTTGCCAGGAGAGACCAAAAATGTAAAATAGCAACCTGGGAGCATTGCAGAAAAAAATAATAATTCCAAGAATTGGTAGAATTGTTCCAGAAAAAAAATTCTTCGACACAAGCGTGACAAAGACTACAAAATTGCGTTTACATTATAAAAAGAACTTTGATGCGTGTGGGATATAGGGTTCCAGTTGCTTGCGGAGGTCTGGCTCGCGAATACACGTTCGTATGAGATAGCTGGCTTCTATTATAATTTATTGTCCGAGCCGTCGAGGTTTGGGCAGAACCCGGAAGAAATACAGAGCGCAAGCACAGCATGCATTTTTACATCATCATTACATAAGCATGGGAAATACAGGCTCAAGTGACTTCGATTGCGTACACCACAGTCCTGAGTTTACATCTTGGAGAATCAGAGTCAAATACGAAAATAGATTTGAGATACCTTCTCGTGGCACCCCCATTGCCTCGCCCATCATCTTTCACCGTCACAATACAGGGTGTATCTAAATTGGTGTCAAATATATCGGGGACGTGTTCCTAACACCAAAACATTACAAAAGGTTCATATGAACATTGGTCTCAAAATAATTTATTTCAGAGTTACTTACTTACTTACTTACAAATGGCTTTTAAGGAACCCGAAGGTTCATTGCCGCCCTCACATTAGCCTGCCATCGGTCCCTATCCTGATCAAGATTAATCCAGTCTCTATCATCATAACCCACCTCCCTCAAATCCATTTTAATATTATCCTCCCATCTACGTCTCGGCCTCCCCAAAGGTCTTTTTCCCTCCGGTCTCCCAACTAACACTCTATATGCATTTCTGGATTCGCCCATACGTGCTACATGCCCTGCCCATCTCAAACGTCTCGATTTAATGTTCCTAATTATGTCAGGTGAAGAATAAAATGCGTGCAGTTCTGCGTTGTGTAACTTTCTCCATTCTCCTGTAACTTAATCCCGCTTAGCCCCAAATATTTTCCTAAGCACCTTATTCTCAAACACCCTTAACCTATGTTCCTCTCTCAGAGTGAGAATTTATTTCAGAGTTGCAAGACAAAATTTAATGTTACAAAAATTGCTCAAAGTGGCTTCCTCCTGATTCGATGTGTCCCCTAAACCTGCGTTACATGCTCTGACGTACTCTGTTGAAAATTCCTGGAGTGTTTCGTATTTCGTGAAATCCATTTGGTTACGCTCTCAGAATATCAACATTAAGTACAGGAGTCGCATAAACCCGGGAATTTAAATGTCCCCAGACGAAGAAATCCATTTGATTCAAATCAGGCGATCGAGCAGGGAAAATCGATCATTAAAAAAAATTACGAACTATCAGACTGAAATGAGATGGAGCAGCATCGTGTTAAAACACATTCGTTGGATGACGACCAGAAGCGCATCATAAATTAAATTATGCAAATCATTTCGTTCTGTTCACTCAGAGAAACCAACATTTTCTTCTGATTTCTTTGCACTACAAAATACAAACAAACAAAAAACCATCAAACAACCAGCGATCAATGAAGGGACAAATCCTTTAATAACTCCCTAACGAATGGTTTTCAGACCCATGTTCTTATTAACTTTTTTAGTTGTTTTGATGTTAAGAACACGTCCACGAAATATTTGACACCAATTTAGATACACCCTGTATAATAGACTCCTACATGCTAGTATTTTGTTAGGAGTGAAACTTATTTAAATGATAAATATAATGAGTGATAACCATTAGGACGAATATACAAGGTGCGAAATATATATTTATTAATCTAATGAAATGTTGTACGTAGTGCAGAAGCACGAATAAAGAGGTGAAGACTGTGGATGAATGTGAAGAACTAGAAGGGGAAGTCAAGAAATGTGCCAGCGAATTTAGAAGTACAGGAGTAAGCAAAGAAATACCGAAGAATGGTAAATAAATGCTACGAAATCACGTCCACTACAAGTCAGTTGTGTGCGTAACGTCAGCGTACCTAAAGAGATACAACTCCACCCACATTCGTGACGTCATTAAAGAACTCCGTATAGTAAATTTATATTCTCTCAGTACCCACTCCATTTACGCTGTTTAGTTATTACCAATTTTTCTAGGAGCTCGATTAATGTTGATGTTTTAAAAATCTCTTTATATACTTACTTACTGGTTTTAAGAAACCCGCAGGCTCATTGCCGCTCTCACATAAGCTCGCCATTGGTCCCTATCCTGAGCAAGACCAATCCAGTGTCTATCATCATATCCCACCTACCTCAAGTCCATTTTAATATTATCTTCCCATCTACGTCTCGGCCTCCCCAGAGGTCTTTTTCCCTCCGGCCTCCCAACTAACACTCTATATGCATTTCTGGATTCGCCCATAGGTGCTACATGTCCTGCCCATCTCAAACGTCTGGATTTAATGTTCCTAATTATGTCAGGTGAAGAAAACAATTCGTGCAGTTCTGCGTTGTGTAACTTTCTCCATTCTCCTGTAACTTCATCCCTCTTAGCCCCAAATATTTTCCTAAGCGCCTTATTCTCAAACACCCTTAACCTATATATTAACCCAAATATATTTAATACAAAATGTAATAGCAATTCGAATGTTACAATAGTCCAGTCGCTCTTATTTCCGGCAGCCAATCACGTTGTAGGTCGACTACATTTAAGCGTGTGAGTCTTTCATTCGCTGCCGATGATGTAATGCACTTCCTATGATTCGATAAATACTTAATATAATCGTCCGCCATTTTGGCTCTTTCGTTGGCGTTCGCAGAAAGCACACGAGGACGTTATTTGCCGCTCAATTACAGTGCGATTGATTTATTATCATAGGAGCTACGACATGATAATGTTTAACGGTGCGGCAAATAGATTCCTCGTCTGGTAGGTCGGCAACGAAAGAACAAACATGGCGAACGATACTACCTACCTAGACTTTATAGAGCCTTCACTTCCTAAGACGTAAGCCGGAAATAACAGCGACGTGACTATAGTGGGCCTACTACAGAAATAGTTAAAGTAGGTTCTTTTGTTGTTGTTGTTGTTGTTGTTGTTGTTTAGCCACTTTTTCGAAGACAGGTTTGAACCTTATAAGTGACATCACATGAGGCAACTGAACCAGGATATAATGGGGTAGAGTGGTCAATTCCTTCTCCCCAAATCGTTATTATTTACGGTACTTTTAAAATCGTTCACATCCTCTACAGGGGAAGATTTTTTGAAAATAATTATGCAACGGACTTGTCTTGAATTTTAAATGATTTTCCTACTTTTGCTACAAGGAAGCATCGGCTTAACTTCCGACAAAATAGGAGGAGGAAATTGAGAAGATAAAAAGAGAAGCTATCTGAAAATTCGTAAAAATTAATAGTCCGAGATGATGATGTCCGTCCCGCATACCACGTAGTAATTACTTCATTGTATTATCGTCCGAATTTGTTTGCGTGTTATTTCCGCCTGTAAAGTCGTCTGTAAATTGTTATGTACATATCTTGAAAGTGACAATGTGCAAATGTTCAATAAGAGAATGTGATTATAGAAAACTAGTGGCTTGTGCAGCAAGTGCTGCGAACTAAGTTCATTAGACGTTCAAAAAATTTTTTTTCAGTTTTATTTTCAAGAATACCAGACATTTTGAAAGTAATTTGCTTCCATAATAATGATGTATATTCCCTCTGAATGTTTTTTATGCCAAATACTTTTTCTTGAACCTATTCATCTTCAGTTTTTGAGTTTCAACGAGAAAACGCAAGTAACAATGTCAGGACGATCAGTGGGTTTTTCATGTGGGAGTAAAGCAATAGCTATTTCAGGTCATTGTGGATTGTAGGTCAAAGTTAAAAAATAACCAGGTTTGCTATGCTTTCGAACAATAGGCATAGCATTTTGGTATAGCTTGAAATGTAGAGGGTAAAAAAGAGATCTTGCTGAAATGACCGGAAGACTAAAAAATTTTGTAGGCCTCTTATTTTATCCTTAAGTAATACCTTTTGGTCTTTCCTTAGGAACTGTATTTTTGCGCTCTCTCGAGCCAACACTCAAGAGAATGACGTATATAAATATCTACGCCACACCATCATTAAGTATATGAAAAATACCAAATCCCACTTGATTAATAACTATAAAAATATTTCATTTTTAATAACAATATTATTATCTTACGTAAGTTTTGTAGTTTTATTTAATAGCCGCCACTCAGTAAATTATAGAAATGAAGATCTAATTTAAGATATTCTCTACAGCTACTTATATAACCCCAAAACATTTCACTTCCATATCATCAATATAGCATTAATACATATAATTAATGAAAAATAGTCGCAAGATGGCATTAATTATAATAATATCTCGTTTCTAATGGTAATAATGTCATCAAACCACCTCAAGTTTTGCAGATTTTAATATCCAATACACAGCTGTACTCAGAAAATTATACACCGCAGAATCAGACTTGTAAATTATTTTTAGTAAGTCTTGAAGTTTTTAATAACCAATTGAATTTGAACTCTAAAAATTTTGGCAATCCTGTAGGTCATGGCCTTCGTGTAATAGTCTATTGTTTGTTGTAGTGTGTGTTTTGTTTTATTCTGAAATGCAATTAATTAGTTCTCAAAACTGACGAAAGTTGGATTTTGGAAAATAGGAAAATGATGTAGGAAAATTGACATTTCACTGAAAACTACTATTTTTCTGAAAAACTTTGGGTTCCAAGCTTCAAAATGAGGTGTCATTCATTAATATCCGTTCAGCCGTTTTCCCGTAATTTCCGTTACCAGTTAAAGTTATAGAAAATGTAGCGAGCATGTTTATATTCCTATTCTTATAAAGAAAGTGGAGCGGTAGAGCTGCTTACGAAAACATAGCTTTCCTCGTATTAAAATGAACTCCCTCAGCAAAACGTCCAATTACTCATATGGCAAAGACGGCAAAAACTTGGGGAGGGTGCGCTTCCCTGCTCGTTCCACCGAAATTACGTCCATAGATTTGATACATCTCAGATGCTTGAATATCACATTTTAACTCAGTAAGGGAAGCGCCGGGTACGACGTCTTAATATATTTTACAGTAGAAATATAAAGGTCGTGTACATCTTATGGGATATACTCTTAGGTTCTGCATAATAATTTGAGAGCAGAAAAAAAAGCGGAATCAAACACAGCGCTATGAAGTAGAGGGAGATTTTGTATGTAAAATAATTTCACTCCCAAGTCACGTAAGTTCTTATATAAAAAGAAATATCATGAAATAAAAATGGCTTCAGGAGGCGATACTGTCCCGGGCAATCTGCAGCATTAGCGGCGCGCATCCATTACGCCTTCTTTGTCAATCTGTCGGTGCAGTTACGGCGGCTGATTTCTTTTTGTTTCAGCTCATATTTATTATAGCGGAGGCATTTTTTGTGTATCTTCCTTTTTGCGAGAGAGCTGCAGAGATATTACAAGGACGTGTTGCAGGGACGTTCGCAGCTGAAGCTTGATTTATTTGTCCTCTTGCGAAGTAGAAATACATTTCTCCGTGCCGAGTTTAAGCAAACACTTCTCCAGATCCAGTCGTTACAATTACAGCTAGCGTTTTATCTCCAGTCGGCATTGATAGAAGAAGTAAGTCTGCCATCCTTTCACGATACGTACATTTCATATCTAATAAGTATGCGGGATTCGGAATTAATATATCCCCCACTCAAAAGATACGCCGTAGAACTGGGTCACTCTCTACGTGTAATTACACCCGGATTTTTGCTTAATTCTATCTTGTGTTTCAGCTTCTCTACACGAAAGTGTGTTACGTGAAAAAATCAACGTTTACTTTCTAACTACATGAAGTACAAAGAGGGAATGTAGTAATGCTTAAAAATGTTATTTTAGGGATTTCTACGGGAGTACTTCATAAGCCTATCAGCATCCCTTATCCTCTTCAGTCTCGAGACAAATTTAAAGTTAAAAAAAATGTTAAAATATTATTTATTGGATAATTGGCGATACAAAGGCAAACACTAACCAATCAAAATTTTTATCATGACCTCAATTCTTGTTTTATGCTAGGTATCATATGTGATACCTTGGGATTCTATGGCGAGTAAATTTGGTGTCCACTCAGTTTTATTTATTTTACAAAAATGCATACAATTGCTTACAAATAATGAAATGAAAGTATCTGTATTCCAGCAGCAACACTACGCTTACAAATCATGGAAAATATAATACTCTCGTTAAATATGTACATTATAAAGAAAATATATTTCCTTCCTGGAAAAAAAGATGATCTGTAAAGATCTCTGTAACAGGAACTACACTACCGGTAAAAAACATCTGACGAATAAAAACAACAGAATAACAGCAACAACACTATATATACATAAATACACATAGTAACAGGAATTTTGCAAAATATTGCAAAATGCTTCTTGTGACTATACAGATGAACCCCGTCCTAAACCAAAGCCTAGGACCGTTTCAAGGTACCTAACACTTCTCGACCGTAGTCCGCTCCAGATGCGGGCACAGTGATCAAATCTGATTGGCAGTTTCATACACTTCCTATAGGTATCAGCCATCGACTTATATGAATTGTTTCTGCCCACAATTTTTTACTAACTGTCCATCTATTGGAGTATTACACACTACATGGTACAGTGATCAAATCTGATGGCAGTTTCACACACTTCCTATAGGTATCAGCCATCGACTTATATGAATTGTTTCTTCCTACAATTTTTTACTAACTGTCCATCTATTGGAGTATTGTACACTACATGGTACAGTGACCAAATCTGATTGGCAGTTTCACTCACTTCCTATATCAGCCATCGACTTATATGAATTGTTTCTGCCCACAATTTTTTACTAACTGTCCATCTATTGGAGTATTACACACTACATGGTACAGTGATCAAATCTGATGGCAGTTTCACACACTTCCTATAGGTATCAGCCATCGACTTATATGAATTGTTTCTTCCTACAATTTTTTACTAACTGTCCATCTATTGGAGTATTATACACTACATGGCACAGTGATCAAATCTGATTGGCAGTTTCACACACTTCCTATAGGTATTAGCCATCGACTTAAATGAATTGTTTCTGCCCACAATTTTTACTAACTGTCCATCTATTGGAGTATTACGCACTACATGTATAGTGATCAAATCTGATTGGCAGTTTCACACACTTCCTATAGGTATCAGCCATCGACTTACATGAATTGTTTCTGCCCACAATTTTTTACTAACTGTCCATCTATTGGAGTATTACACACTACATGGTACAGTGATCAAATCTGATTGGCAGTTTCGCTCACTTCCTATAACAGCCATCGACTTATATGAATTGTTTCTTCCTACAATTTTTTACTAACTGTCCATCTATTGGAGTATTATACACTACATGGTACAGTGATCAAATCTGATTGGCAGTTTCACTCACTTCCTATACCAGCCATCTACTTATATGAATTGTTTTTGCCCACAATTTTTTACTAACTGTCCATCTATTGGAGTATTATACACTGCATAGCACAGTGATCAAATCTGATTGGCAATTTCACTCACTTCCTATACCAGCCATCGACTTACATGAATTGTTTCTGCCCACAATTTTTTACTAAACTGTCCGTCTATTGGAGTATTATACACTACATGGCACAGTGATCAAATCTGATTGGCTGTTAATCACTGTGACAGCACGTATGGCCCTATTAATCTATCACCAAGAACGCCTGACCATAAGTTGGTTGAGAATCGGTGCTGATGCCTTGTTTCTTCAACTGCATGGGGATTTTTATCAGCCTACACATGCTGATTACCAAAATTCACAATCATCTCTGCTGAACCCCGCTCATATCCGCAACCAGACATTGTTTTCAGTATTCCTTGCGACGTATCATTATTCTATGCCAGGGGTGTCAACTACGGTATGATTATCTGCTGTATTGTAGGGCAGAGAAATGCATTGCCATGAATGGACGTCACATTGAATACCTCCTATGAACAAGTGTTCAGATCTCAGAAAGTATGTGTTGTAGGACCCATGTTTATTAGACATTATTTTCTTGTTTTGATGCATACTATCATCTCCTAAAATATTGGAAACTTTTTTCTTAACACTCTGCATTCACTGTGTAATTTCAGATGCTGGCACAGTAACCAGTAATGCAATAAGTCAAAATTATTCTCATTAATTAATAAATTTTCTTACTATTGATTAAATATTTTTATTTTAGTTATTTCTGGTGTAACAATTTATTTATAAGTGGTTTAGGGACTAATTTTTAATATGATTTGAAAAAGATTATTCCTTTATCTACTTTAAGACAATTACTTACTTACTTACTTACTTACTTACTTACTTACTTACTTACTTACTTACTGGCTTTTAAGAAACCCGGAGGTTCATTGCCGCCCTCACATAAGCCCGCCATTGGTCCCTATCCTAAGCAAGATTAATCCAGTCTCTATCATCATATCCTACCTCCCTCAAATCCATTTTAATAGTATCTTCCCATCTACGTCTCGGCCTCCCCAAAGGTATTTTTCCCGCCGGCCTCCCAACTAACACTCTATATGCATTTCTGGATTCGCCCATACGTGCTACATGTCCTGCCCATCTCAAACGTCTGGATTTTATGTTCCTAATTATGTCAGGTGAAGTATACAATGCGTGCAGCTCTGCGTTGTGTAACTTTCTCCATTCTCCTGTAACTTCATCCCTTTTAGCCCCAAATATTTTCCTAAGAACCTTATTCTCAAACACCCTTAATCTCTGTTCCTCTCTCAGAGTGAGAGTCCAAGTTTCACAACCATACAGAACAACCGGTAATATAACTGTTTTATAAATTCTAACTTTCAGATTTTTTTGACAGCAGACTGGATGATAAGAGCTTCTCAACCGAATAATAACACGCATTTCCCATACTTATTCTGCTTTTAATTTCCTCCCGAGTGTCATTTAGATTTATTACTGTTACTTTAAGACAATTAGATATGATAATAAATATTTTATATATAAGTTTTCTATTTCAGCTTTTTTATTTATAAATGATACCGGCATTTGCTTTCGTAGCTAAGTCGATTCTGTGCTATTGCCGTATGTAGCAAAACTGCAGTTTTCAGATTTCAGATAGAGCTCTCAGTGTACCGATACACTGTAGATCTGGTTTGAATAGAACAGTTTTGGAAACGAATAAGAAAGAGATGTTTAGCTTTTCACTGCCGCACCAAAACCAGTTCGAAAGTGGCAATCTGTCTTAAAGTCTCTCTCGCAATAATATGTGTATAGAGAGACCGATTAATTCTGAACGTTTAGAGACATCTATTCGCTTCTGAGCGCAGTCGTTGACTCTTGATTTACTGCGGTCTTGCTTGACACATAAATGCTTTTAGAGCTCTGATTCCTTTCATGCACAATACCGTTTTATATAGCGCTGTTATTCCATGTTAACGTCTTTTTCTTGATGGCCATAAACTTTTAAATTTCTACTTATCTGATTTTGAACAAGCTGTTTATCTCGTTTGGAAGTAAATAGCCGAGACCAAAATACAGCTATGAAACTTTATTTATGTGAAATGATGGTTATTAAACTTTATTTATTCTGTAAAATATTTTCGAAAATGCACCATACTATCAGGGACTGGAATGCTTTACCTGCAGACTTACTAAAGGCTTTACCAATAACCAAAAATGTATTTAAAAATAGGCTTAAGGACCTTACTAATAGACGGTAATTATACACAGTATTTAAAGGGTGTAAATGATATTTAAAGGGTGTTGTAAATGATATGTTGTTATTGAAGTGTTGTATCAGTGAAGAAGTATGTCGTGTCAGTGAAGTGTGCTGTGTAAGTGAAACGTGTTCCTGTCAGTGAAGCTTTATAGTTTATAGTGGCAGTGCATAGTATTTGAACAGTGAAATGTTTTTGAAGTGTTAGTGAAATCAGGATAGAATCAGTGAAATATGTCGTAGTTCCAGACAGCGAAATGAGTGTAATTTGAAAGGTACTTGTGCAGACATGAACATATCATACTCATGGGGTTTAGTTCGATCTTAGTTTTAAGATACAAATTAGATTTATTTCAAATGTTATTTTAAGTGATCGTTTCATTTAATTTAGTATATTCCCTGTTGTTGTTGTTGTTATTATTATTATAATTATTATTATTATTTATTATATTAATTATTATATTATTATTAATTGTATTTTTAATTAATAAGTTTATTATTGTCATTATTGAGTGTAATTAGTTACCACTGCCACCGGGTATATACCCGCTGCAGTGTGAATAAATACATACATACTTATTGTACCAATGAAGTTAAAGTCTATTCATAGAGAGAAAGGAACATTTTCCTAAGTTATGATTCAGTCACAATGCATTTATGTCACGCGAGCTGGTGGTCATGAAGATGTTCGAAGAGACAAATTATTTTTGTGCATTTTCTTTTGCCCGAGGGAAGAAAGAATTCCATTTTCAAATAAAACATAAAACATTTCAAAATTAATTTCCTTTTGTTATGTTGTAGTAAAGTTCTTGGAAATTTATTTCTAAAAACAAGCATAAGAGAAGAAAAAGAACTAAGGAAGATAGTAGTGAAGTACTTTGTGTCGAGTGTGGCAATGCATTGGGTCAGAAACATGGACATTACGACGAAGTGAAGAAAAGCGAATAGAAGCATTTTAAATGCGCATATGAAGAATTGAATGAGTGAAATGGACAGACAGAATAAGAAATGAAGCTGCGTTGGAAAGATTGGGTGAAGAAAGAATAATGCTGAAACTGATCAGGAAGAGACAAAGGAATTGGTTGGGTCACTGGCTGAGAATAAAATGCCTACTGAAGGACGTATTAGAAGGAATGGTGAACAGGAGAAGAGTTCGGGGCAGAAGAAGATGTCATATTATAGACGACATTAAGATATATGGATCATATGCGGAGACTAAGAAGAAGGCAGAAAATAGGAAAGATTGGAGAAGGTTGGGCAGAAAACCATGAATGAAGGAATATTAATAAAATAAAATAATAATCCGTGCCGTTACAGCCCGTGAGGGCCTAGACCGACCAGCCGGCTGCTGGTCTCACGCCCACAATCCGAAGCAGAGGTGGAGGATCATCCAACCAGAATGGAGGTATCGTGTGGTTAGCACGGTGAGCCCCCCAGCCGTTATAGCTGGTATTCGCAACCGGATTTCGCTACCTATCGCAGCTCCCCAAGTGCATCACGATGCTGGGTGGGCACCGGTCCCATACACTGGCCGAAATTTCATGAGAAAATTTCTTCCCCCATGAGGACTCGAACCAGCGCGCATTCCGTAACGCAAGTCCTAGGCAGGATGCCTTAGACCACACGCCACGACGCGGGACACGTTACATTATTATAGGTCTATAATTAAGTGCCAGTCAGAAGGAGTAACAAGCTTAGCGTAAAAGAAAAACACTCAGAATATACAATACAGGGTGGAAGGGAATCTATATAGTAATTCACACACGTATTATAGGCTAATAGATTAAGTCTATGCGAACAAGTTCTTTGATACGTTCAATAGTTTGGAGAGTACGAAATGTAACGTGTTGCAACACTGTAACGCTCCTTGAGGTTATTGCTTCGTTCACTTAACAAGACTTGCGAGAGGAGAATGTAAACAAAAACGTCTCTAGGAGCGTTACAGCGTTGCAACACGTTATATTTCGAATGTAATAGGTTCCCTTTCACCCTGCATATTAAATTAGAACAGGAATATCAATATGTAACTAATTAATTATTACTTAAGGAAGTGATAACTTTAAATTTAAAGTAACCTTGGCATTACTGTGAGAATTTACTGCGTGAGCGTGTAGTGTAATACGTCATGACACCGGAAAAAAGCACTTAGAAAGTTTTGTGTGGAAGACGTTACTACTTTTTACGCCTTTCGTAGTAACACGTAAGCTCTGCTGAAGAAAGTTTCGTAAGAAAGAGAGCAGCTCCACATTGTAGAGTGCTGCTGTAGGACATCTGAACTGCTCTGAAGTCATTGTATCACCATAGGAACATGAGGTTGCATGATATGTTTTCTGACTTTACGGAATCTACGGATATGCAACCCCGATCTACAGCTTTATACTCTAATTTTAATGCACGATTGCAAAATGAAGTATCAAAAGTGAAGCAATTTTCGAAGAGGTACAATTTGTGTCACTTTAACTCCAGAGTAACAAATGGTTGGTTACATGTGAATTGAACACATTTCTGAAATAGAAGTTAACTAGACCTACACAAACACGTCCAGCATAGTCATTTGTTGTTTTAATTTAGTTTACATATGAAACACGGTTGGAATTGACAGACATAATTTTAGCAATGAAAGATACATTCCTTCTTGTGGGGAAATAATTTCATGCGTTCACATCAGACGCTAGAAGTGTTGGCTCTCTGCAATATCTCTGATTATATATGCGAAAAAAGATTTCGTCAATGAAAAAATGTTGATTTATGTTTCGTAAAAGAAGCCTGATAGGGCTACAGGCAAAATTTGGCGGACATTTCCAGTCCATGCTGATTCACGGCGTTTGATCATCTCTATGGTTGGAAGCACAGTCAAATACAATAATAGAATTGCAGATTAAGAATAATTATAATAATAATAATGATAATAATAATAATAATAATAATAATTTATTTATGTAATTTCCCGTTTATCTATTTATTTACTTATTTATTTATGTATGTTTCTATCTATCTATCTATCTATCTATCTATCTATCTATCTATCTATCTATCTATCTATCTATCTATCTATCTATCTATCTATCTATCTGCCTGCCTGTCTGTCTGTTTGTCTGTCTGCCTTCCATGTCTATCGGCCCGACCGTCCGTCCATCTTTCCATCCGTCCGTCCGTCTGTCTGTCTGTCTGTCTGCCTACCTGACGTCCGTCCGTCCATCTTTCCATCCGTCCGTCCATCCATCCGTCCGTCCGTCCGTCTGTCTATCTGTCTGTCTGTCTGCCTACCTACCTACCTGCCTGTCTATCTGTCTATCGGTCCGTCCGTCCGTCCGTCTTTCCGCCCGCCCGCCCGTCCGTCTATCTATCTATCTATCTATCTATCTATCTATCTATCTATCTATCTATCTATCTATCTATCTATCTATCTATCTATCTATCTCTATTTATCTATCTATCAGTCTATCTGTCTATCTATCTGTCTGTCTGTCTGTCTGTCTGTCTATCTATCTATCTATCTATCTATCTATCTATCTATCTATCTATCTATCTATCTATCTATCTATCTATCTATCTATCTATCTATCTATCCTGCCTGCCGTCCCATTCGTCCGTCCATCCATCCATGTACCTAGCTATCTACCTACCTATCTATCTACTACTTGTATATCTATCTAATTATTTATTTTCAAATTAAATTAAGTAAATTAAATGCTTGCTTTGTCGAAATGAGTATATTGTCCATATCTTTGAATATCGAATCCAAGATACGGTAGGCCTACTTAAAATGTTTGCTGCTCGTATTTTTTCCATTTAATCTGCAAGTGAACAATAGGATCTGTACTAATAGATTATGCATTGTTTTTCATTAATAATAGTAATAATAATTGAAATTATAACAACAGTAATAATAATAATTTTAGTCAAAGATATGACATCTGAGACCACGATGCTACGCCGCGGAACCCAACACTTTACTAAGAGCTGCGTTCTGTTGTCCGGCAGCAGTAGTTTCTACAGCAACAATAGTAATAGAAAAGCAACAGCCTCAGAGAATGAGGTGCTGATGGGGCAGTGTTTGCTGTGAACTTCTTGAAGGATGTGTGGAGTGATAAAAATGCGGACGGTAGGCTACAAAATGTTAGAGAGCCAAAGCGTGGCATGAGGCCGGGGGGACACATCGCTGAGCTGCAGCCGGGATGTTCGAACTCGATAATCGGTGCTGGCTGCATGGAAAGTGCAACACATTAACTGTCTCTATTGCGACGCTTTATCAACTGCACACATTATCGAGCAGGATGACGGCATGTAACATGGCGTAGCACAGTCGGAAACTGACTAGCAATTATCAGTGATCTTGTCATTACCGTGAATCTAAAATACCAACGACTAGTCAAGAACCTGGCATGCAAAGGAATCAGAGTAGTCCACAACTGGTTACGAAAAATAATAGTAATATGCGTTACAAGAGCGGTATGTTGAAGTTTTCATGTTCGAGGAAAAGTTTGAAAAAGCGAAACGTAGTTGAACATTTTTAATTTCCGAGAATTGAAAGAAAACATACCGCTCGTGTATCGTACATTATTTTGTGCGAAGATAGTTTATTACATACCTGAAAGACGAATTTCTAATTAGTTGCAATGAAATCTCCAGCTTGGTTTCTGTTCAATGACGGCAAATTTCCGAAACAAAAATATCTATCTTCATCATTGTTACTTTAAAATGTTTTCTGTGTTTACTACACTCCAGCAGGCCGTGATATACGTCTGTCTTTTTCCCCAGTCTGTAAATGCGAACTTAAAACAAACGGTAAGGTTATGTAATGATTTATTTTTCATTTTAATATTTCAACAATATTATTTATATAACATATTGCAGTAATAACATCGGCAAGTTTAATTTTGCCTGTCAAGGAGATGTTTAGAAATGGAAAATATCTTTGACATCTAATTCTGCACATTGAAATTAATTGTTACATTTGTGCAGTTATTCAGAGTCACTGAAGCACCACCACCATTTTTTTTCTATTGTGCAGTAACTTTAGTGGAGTTGTAGAGTTTACTTAATTTTTGCAAATATTTAAAAACAATAATTAACAGTGGAATTTAGGTGAAATTGCAGTGGTAAGTTTCAATTTATAATTATTACTATATTGAACGTCTCTAAAAATAATATGTTAAAAGCCTAAAGCAGTAAAATCAATATGTCACTTAAGCGGTAAGAAGAGGGAAATTGTTATGTGTGTTAGGTTGGGAATACTGAATGTGGAATTTTAGACTTTCCGCGGGCTAGTTTTGTGCGGAAACCAAGCAAATACGCACGATCTCGCACAAAAATTATATACTGTATTGCTATTGAACGCCTGGCGCTATAGTCAGTATGCAAAGCTCTCCCATCTCGCGGAGTGTCTCAGGTTCGGTTTAACGAATATTCGAGTTGTGTCTCATTCTTTATGGGTGGAAGGCAAAGGCAGACCACATTGAGCCATGCTGGAGATCCAAGAGCCCTTGTAAGGACGCGAATATCATCGCGTAGGTCTACTATTTAATTGATAATTCTTATCTCACTACAAACAATCAATCAATCATCCATCGACTCATTGATTCATTCATCCATGGAGTCATTGACAAATTGAGTGAGCCACTGATTGGTTAATTAATTAATTAATTAATTAATTGATTTATTCATTCATTGTTTCATTCATTCATTTCTGTTATTTTATAAAGGGACATCATTTTATTTTTACTTGCATTTTTATTGTAGCTACCTGCATTTCTGAATGTACTTCACTCCCACCCCTTCACTAATGTCCTTGCTCCCGTCAGACACACAAACTTACGGCCGCTGTTGCATTCGAAGTCTTCAAGCACTGAAGTAAACACTGCAGTGTATAGTGTGTTTCAGAAATATGGTTGCATTTTGTATAGAAGAAAGAACCTATATTAATAATATCGTACTAAAAATTATATTCAAGAAACGATAAATTCAATTTCAGAGAATATGCTTCAAAATGTTTTTAATAATATGCACAAAGAATTGAAGCCTGCATTGTAATGAACGGCAACCATTTTCAGAAACTTGTTTAAAAATTCAGATTAGCTTATTTTGAATTGAGGTGGCTAGAAGCAAAGGAATACTAGTGACATTTGTAATAACATGAGTTAAGTGCATCCAGTGTGAAGCTAAAGTATCTAAAATTTTAGTGGCAAAGGGATATTTTAATCGCATCACAAATTAAAATGTAAATAAAATTTCACCGATTTTACGAAAGCTGAAATATTTAAACCCCATTTCCTCAAAAGTAACTTAAGTGCACTTAGAGCCCTTTACTTATGAGCCCCTCAATTTAAATGCACTCTCTATATTGTATGTTAACATCAATAATTAATATGCTAAATAAAGTAGACATTACATAACGAACATAGCCGCCTGAAAAGTTGAGTTTTGAAAGAAAAAAATGTTACTACTCTACTGTATTTTGATAAATTCCGTAAAAGTGATAATCAAACTGAAAATCGCAATATCGTATTTCCCTACAACATAAATGGATACAGTACTTTTCTCTCCTCCAATACCTAGTAAAATGATTTGTTTACATATTGCACTAGTAACATCAAACTCCTGTAATGGAAGGGGGCAACAGTGTTTCCGAGTATAGCCAGGTTAATGTTAAAAATGTTGGTAAAAATAAAGTGATGTCCCTGTATTTGATTTTACATAGTTGACATTTCGGACCTTATATTTATTTTTTTATTTTAGTAGGTTATTTTACGACGCTTTATCAACATCTAAGGTTATTTAGCGTCTGGATGAGATGAAGGTGATAATGCCGGTGAAATGAGTCCGGAGTCCAACACCGAAAGTTACCCAGCATTTGCTCACATTGAGTTGAGGAAAACCCCGGAAAAACCTCAACCAGGTAACTTGCCCCGACCGGGAATCGAACCCGGGCCACCTGGTTTCGCGGTCAGACGCGCTGACCGTTACTCCATAGGTGTGGACTCGGACCTTATACATCCGAATATTTTATACAATATTATTACTTTTGAAGTGTGATATACAATTCATTTCTAGTGGCGTTAGTTTTATTGTTTTATTGGTTCGTTTTGAACACTACCTAAGGTCGTAGGACTGCTCACTTTTATTTTTGTTTACAAATCACCTTGTAGGTATTGCATTTGTGTACCTCATTTTACCGTCACAACACTTATTAGTTCTTTTAGCTCTCTGATTATTGTATTATTTGTGTCTTTGTTTTATGACGAATTTTAGACAAGGGCGCAAATAGCCATAGCAGCTGACGTGCCCTTTTTAAACCCTACTACTACAGACGTGGACAAATTATTAACAAAATGGACGATTTTTATGATAATTCTGTTTACAAAATTGGACTTTTCAATTTAGACTACATTTGACAATTTTGGATATTTCCATCATTACAGTAGACAGAAATATGCGAAGATGTCAACTATAGTTTAAATTGAAGAGTCAAGTTTTGTAAAAATATATAATAAAAGTCTTGAAATTTGCTAATAATTTGTAAATTAGCAAAATTGTCAACTGCATTGAAGAGTCAAATTTTGTAAAAATATAAAACATAAATCTTCAGTTTTGCTAGTAATTTCGAAATATCCAAAATGTCAACTGTAGTACAATTGAAGAATCGAATTTTGTAAAAATATACAACAAAAACCTTCAGTTTTGCTAATAATTTGTAAATATGCAAAAATATCAACTGTAGTCCAAATTGAGGAGTTAAATTTTGAAAAATATACAATACAAATCTTCAATTTTGCTAGTAATTTGGAAATACACAAAAATGTCAACTATAGTCTAAATTGAAGAATCATATTTTGTAAAAATATATAATAAAAATCTTAAATTTTGCTAATAATTTGTCCACGTCTGTACTAGTACTACTTCATTCATTCATTCATTCATTCATTCATTCATTCATTCATTCACTTAATACAGTTGGTATCGTCAAGAGCAAAACATATCTTCTTAAAATGATTTATTAATGAAATAATGCATCTGCTTAGAGTAATTAAAAGGCATGGCATTAACAACTAGGTACTCTTTTAGACATATGCGTTTTGAGTTTAAAGTGCAACGTTACAATAGAATGTATGTACTTATTTTCTCTTCTATGTAATAAGCAGGGAACGGATTTATATGGACTAAAAATATATGAAATATGTAAATATATATGTAGTTATTTTTACCAAAATATGGAATTAAATATGGATTTTTACCAAAATATGGAATTAAATATGGACTTAAAATTATAAAAAAATGACTATGTACGTTAAATATTGGTACATTTTAATCAAACTAAACAAAAAATATAATGGACGTACCTTATCTTCCAATGTAGTTTCAACAAAACACAATTTTTATTGTCTGTTACCATAACAATAGGTTACAAACATTTCTTTCAAGTGCTGAAAAGTGAATCTTCTTCTATTGTCTCTGAGGATAGATTTATACTGACTAAAAGAGCGTTCGACGTCACAAGAAGTAACTGGTACATAATTCAATTTCACAATGTCTGCTGGGGATAAGTCCAAGTTAATCTTCACTGTTGATTCACCACTCATCACAGCAACAACCTTTTGTAGTTCTTCATATCCAGGGTTTTTTGAAAGTACAGTGTCCACCTTAGCTCTTACTGCATCTGCAACTTTACCTCTACCACGATTCAGTTGTTCCACAGTACTATTTATAATTTCAAAACTTTCAGATAGTGAAAGGTGCCTATTTTGGAGACTTTTGAGCGTTTTTATGATGCATGAAAATGTATGCTGAATGTGAGCTAAGTCATTCTTCACACTTATGTCACAGGTAACTGTTTTCGCAGTATCAATTGAGACTGCATCTTCAGAGTCCAATGCAAGGAGAACATTGTTAATAGAGTCTATATGTTCGGCATAATATTCAACTGCTTCTAGCCATGTACCCCATCTAGTTAAAATTGGCTTTGGTGGCAATGGAATTTCAGGGTACATTTCTTTCAACACGTTAACTCTACTGGGAGCTTTGAGAAATACTTTTTCACTGATGAAATCAACAAATCTACTTTAGGGAAATTGTCTCTGACCACTTCTGCCACACGATGAAATGCATGCGCCACACAAGTAAAATGAGTCAATTTAGGATATACAACAGATAATGCTTGTCCAGCTTTGACCATATAAGGGCAGCATCGCTAATAAAGAATAACACATTATCGTACATAATACCCTTTGGCCACAGGATACCCATAGCTTCATTGAACAGTTTA
Source organism: Periplaneta americana (assembly GCA_025594305.2). Taxonomy (NCBI): domain Eukaryota; kingdom Metazoa; phylum Arthropoda; class Insecta; order Blattodea; family Blattidae; genus Periplaneta; species Periplaneta americana. Next base: position 105,610,859 of record JAJSOF020000027.1, read on the forward strand.
ACTATAGTTTTGTTATTGCACTTTTCTAGAACATCACAATGTAAAAGAATTCGTTCAGAATATTGTTCACTTAACAAACCGATAACTACATTACCAACAAGTCTACCTTCTTTGTCGGGAGTCTCATCAATGGAAACCCAAATTGAACTATCTTTAATTTCATCTCTTATCTTCTGTATTGTCTCATCGTAGATGGATGGAGCATACGTCTTCCTAAGTGTTGACTCATCCGGGATTGTATGTTGAGTATATTTTTCAAGGAATTCCCTGAAGACCTTATTCTTTAGTTTGTAGAGAGGAATATCAGCAGAGATGAGAGAACGGCACAGGTCGATGTTAAACTCAGATCTTATTCGATGTTGTTGGTTGTGTTAAAAACAATTGTCTCTGCTTGGAATTTAGTTGTTTGTTGGCCTGATGTTTACTAGTTGTAATGTGTTGTTGCACCAGGAACTTTTGTGTAGATGATACTGCACACTGACACAAATTACAAAATAATATTTTATTGTCAGTTGATAAACCATCTTCTTTAAATTCTGAAATGTAACTTGTTAGTTTTGATTTTAAATTGACTGAATGACGTACTTTTGGCATATTTACCGTCTTTATAGTATGATTTACAAAACTGAACCTATGTGTACTCTGACTGGCATTTAACTGTTGAGCTGCACAACTGAAGTCTGTTAAAAATTTTAAATTAAATTAATACAGTTTTGTAACTTATTTTCCCATTGTTGATAGGACTGCTAATTTTCAAATAACTCTGATGTTAAAGGGATTACTGAACATGTGTTTAAATGTCTATTGTTGAAATGTATTTTTAAAAGTTAATGGAATTTTGTTTTGTTTTATTGTTAAACCTAATATAATATGGACTGTTTTATATGAAATATGGAAAATATATGGAAATTAACGAAAATATGTACTAAACTCTAAAATATGGAAAAATATGGAAAATAAAAGTAGGATTTTTCAACCCTACACATTGTGAAACATAAAGATAATGCAAAATATAAATTATATTAGCTTTATAAGTAAATATGTATTTACATATAAATCCTTTCCTGGTAATAAGTAATTGTAATTTATTCTATTCCTGCATTTCTTTACACAGTAGATTTCATATTATGCATTACATTTATTTCCTTTGTTGTTATTGGTGTCCATTCGTTTATCTACATCTTTTATGAACATAAAGTGTAATAAAGTATGCAGCCTATATTAAGCAAACATATATTTTTTAAATTATACATGCTAATGTTCTTCGGTCTAAGGCATCCCGCCTAGGACTCGCGTTACGGAATGCGCGCTGGTTCGAGTCCTCATGGGGGAAGAAATTTTCTCATGAAATTTCGGCCAGTGTATGGGGCCGGTGCCCATCCAGCATCGTGATGCACTTGGGGAGCTATGATAGGTAGCGAAATCCGGTTCCGAATACCAGCTATAACGGCTGGGGGGATCATCGTGCTAACCTCACGATACCTTCATTCTGGTTGGATGATCGTCCACCTCTGCTTCGGCATGTGGGCGTGAAACCAGCAGCCCCTTTAGAGCCCAGGAGAGCCTGAGCGCTTTACAGCGGAAAGGAAAGAGACAGACGAAAGAGGTGGTATATGCCGCTTGGTCGAGCTATATTCAGGGATGGCCAGCACTGATTCAATAGATAAAGGGAAGAGAACTTATTAAAACTGTATCCATGTTAATTTTTAGATTTGCCTGAGAAGTATAAGTGCATTATAAGAATGTAAGTTTTAATTTTAATGCTCATTTTTCACAAGTTTGATTTTTTTTATTCAAAAGAAATATTTTCTCAACTTTTCGTATAGAAAAGAAAAGTGAAATTTTCAGGTATAGGCCTATTTATTTAGTAGCCTTACAGAATGTTTTCGTAAATCTAATATACCGTATATACGTATTACTGAAGATAGTGTATTGAAAATTTTGAAACTATTCGCATGGAAATTGTTTGTAAGGAAATGAATTAACAAAGCAACTATTGTTACATCATAAGCATGAGATACGTGCCCATGTGTTGTAAAAATGTCAGCTCTATAGCTTCAGCAGATTTCGAGAAAATAATTTAATATTCTGATGATAGGAAGTTGCTCACAAATATCAACTTAAAAGCATAATGCGATAAGAGTTTTGTTATGTAATATTAGTTACACTTAAATTAGATACAGTACCTAGGTAACTTTGCTTTGTACTGTAATATTGTTTTGATTGGTTTATTGATTACTTTTGTAAGGCTAAAGATGCCATCAATATAAATTCCAACTTATCATGTCATACTCAATATCTTTCTTTGGAATATCACTTTCTTTATGAATGATGTGTTTCATCCACTTAATACAATATAATATTATACTACTATGGAATTTAAGTGAATATTCCTTCTTAACTCTCTGTTATGTTATTAAGATTTAAAACACAAGTGCAATATTAAGAAATCAGTGTTAGTACTTTTGTTTTACAGACAATATAGATAATATTAAACAGAAAGAAGCCATATAAAAATAACGACATAAAATTTCAATTTCCGTTTGAAGTTTGTGCACTACTGTTTTCTTAATCCAACACGCTGCTTATTCATATACACAACCCTTCCTCTTTCCATACTTAGCGCTTGCTGCCCGCGCACGACGTCAAGGTCAGAAAAATGCGCTTGCTTTGACATCACTGATCTAAAGGTTTAAATGGTTGATTATTGATAAGTAATTGTGACTGTAATAACTCCATATATATTTTGAAATTTTATTAATTATACTTATCGGATCTAACATGCCTTTAAATAGTTGAGACCATGAGTTGTCATTCCTGCTTTGCATTTGTTTTTAAATGTTTGTTCATATTTAATTCAGGAATTTGTATCCACTTCAGAATACATTAAATAAGAATTGACCTTTCCATATGAACTCAGCATTCAGTGACTTTATATGTTGTATATAACAAAATTCAGAGCTACACTAGAGTATGATGGTTTCAATATTAACTAGAAATGCAGTACATTTGTCAGAGTTCGGAGGCATGCTTTTCCATTGTCGGCGTTTTGCTTTTCATAGCACTGCCTGTAGGATGTAGAGATATGGATACAAAAACAAATGAATCATTGAAAATGACGTGTAGGATATAGGCTAGCAGAGCTGGGCCGGAAACGCTATAATGCACTACGTTTATCACAACTTTGAAGAAACTTACAAACTGCAATCAAACGCTCTCCACTACTAAACCTATTGTTATAATGTCGGTGCGTGTTTGATTTTGCTGTTTGTTATTGTAATTCATAATTACCTTTTCATCTCTCTATTGCTGGCAAAACCAAAAAAAATACTATTAACATAACATGATTACTTTCCTATACATGGTACACAGCATGTTCCAGAATAAAATTACCCATATCTATGATTACATGTATTAAGGCCTATATCTTGCTTACTGACTGGCTTTTAAGGAACTCGAAGGTTCATTGCCGCCCTCACATAAGCCCGCCATCGGTCCCTATCCTGTGCAAGATTAATCCAGTCTCTATCATCATATCACACCTCCCCCAAATCTATTTTAATATTATCTTCCCATCTACGTCTCGGCCTCCCCAAAGGTCTTTTTTCCCTCCGACCTCCCAACTAACACTCTATATGCATTTCTGGATTCGTCCATACGTGCTACATGCCCTGCCCATCTCAAACGACTGGATTTAATGTTCCTAATTATGTGAGGTGAAGAATACAATGTGTGCAGTTCTGTGTTTAACTTTATCCATTCTCCTGTAACTTCATCCCTCTTAGCCTCAAATATTTTCTTCATAGACATCTATGACGTAGTGCAGAGGGCGGCCACTAGAGGGAACCCAAGAGTTGGAGCTTAATCTGAGACGATTCTAACCGGCGTCGGAGTTGTATCCGGTGGCTTAGTGGATAAAGCATCAGCACGTAGAGCTGAAAACCCGGGTTCAAATCCCGGCGCCGGAGAGAATTTTTCTCCGTTCCATTACTCTTTCATCGTATGATGACGCAGAATATCTGCATGGAAATATCATATGTACTTCGGTGCATTAAAATAATATATATGATATGCGTAAATCACTTCGTGATTTAAGACGGCGCTTATTCCGTCGGAACCCGGCCAACTAGTCACTCATATCGAGTGCACCTCAGCACATGTGTGGGCTTCGTTCCTGCGTTCATAGACATCTATGACGTAGTGCAGAGGGCGGCCACTAGAGGGAACCCAAGAGTTGGAGCTTAATCTGAGACGATTCTAACCGGCGTCGGAGTTGTATCATGTGTGGCTTAGTGGATAAAGCATCAGCACGTAGAGCTGAAAACCCGGGTTCAAATCCCGGCGCCGGAGAGAATTTTTCTCCGTTCCATTACTCTTTCATCGTATGATGAGGCAGAATATCTCCATGGAAATATCATATGTACTTCGGTACATTAAAATAATATATAAATAGATTAAGTTGAAGATATGTGACAATCGACATAATGAATCAGTGAGGACTGAAATCCCAGAAGACAAAAAGTAGTTTGCCTCTATCATCTTGGCCATTGCCTTTGGAAACGCTTCCAATCTTAGGTTCTCGTCAGAAAGTATCAGAAAGACTATTCTAAAAGGTATGAAGCCTGAATTCAATTCACTGATAGCTATAGCATTTGTGTTCTGGGAGAACGAATTCGAAACCTTTTTAAACCGCACGGAACGAACCAAGATTAATTCCTCATCTCCCATTGCGTCGAGGATAATTATTTGAGGTGCCAAAGAGGTAGACAACAATTGGTTCTCTCTCCGAATACTTGGAATTGCTATTTGCATTCTCGCCAACACCTGTCTAGAACCACGAATACCTGCGAGGCTTGGTACAAACAGGTTGATACGGTAAAGAGCAAATCTCACCCCGTTCTTTACCATGAGATTTAGTAGTTTCAGGAAGGGTTGGCAAAAAAACTGAGGGACATAGAGAGGTAGAAGCTGGACACTTATCCCTTAGCAGAGAGGAGGAAATACGTTAACTATGTACAAGCAATAATAATAATTTAATTGTAGAGAATGATCCGAATTAAAAAGGAGGTTTTCCTACTCGCCATAGTTCATAATTCAGCTGATACTTTATAGAAAGAATGTAAGTTTTTACAAATATATCATCTTAAAAAAATACATTCTTCCAATGACTTTATAATATTTTGAAACCTATCGCCCTTGAATGAGTATGAATACACAGATATTAGGATACAACACTGACCGCTAGAACGCTGAGACGACGACAATGATGATAATGATAGCGATGACGGTGAAGGAGACGATGGAGATGATGATAGTGAAGATGACGATTATGTTGACGATGAAGATAATGACGATACAGATGATTTTGACTATGAAGATAATGACGATAAAGATAAAGATTACGATGAAGATAATGTTAACGATGTAGATGATGACGATAAAGATGATAATGACGATGAAGATAATGACAGTGACGATGATGAAGGTGAGGATGATGAAGATAATGTTGACGATGCAGGTGATGTTAACGATGACGATGATGAAAGTGATGATGATGAAGATAATGTTGACGATGTAGATGATGACGATGAAGATAATGACAGTGACGATGATGAAGATGAGGACGATGAAGATAATGTTGACGATGTAGATGATGACGATGACGATGAAGATATTGACAATGACGATGATGAAGATGAGGACGATGAAGATAATGTTGATGATGTAGATGATGTTGACAATGACGATGTTGATAAAGGTGATGACGATGAAGACAATGTTGACGATGACGATGATGATGAAAGTGATGGCGATGAAGATAATATAGACTATGTAGATGACAGTGACAATGACGATGTTGATGAAGGTGATGACGATGAAGATAATGTTGACGATATAGATGATGTTGACGATGAAGATAATGTTGACGATGAAGATAATGAAAATGACGATGATGATGATGAAGGTGAGGACGATGAAGATAATGTTGACGATGTAGATGATGTTGACGATGACGATGATGATGAAAGTGATGACGATGAAGATAATGTTGACGATGAAGATAATGACAATGACAGTGATGAAGGTGAGGACGATGAAGATAATGTTGACGATGTAGATGATGTTGACGATGACGATGATAATGAAGGTGAGGACGATGAAGATAATGTTGACGATGAAGATAATGAAAATGACGATGATGATGATGAAGGTGAGGACGATGAAGATAATGTTGACGATGTAGATGATGATGACGATGACGATGATGATGAAAGTGATGACGATGAAGATAATGCTGACGATGAAGATAATGATAATGACGATGATGAAGATGACGATGAAGATAATGTTGACGATGTAGATTATGACGATGAATATAATGACAATGACGGTGATGAAGTTGAGGACGATGAAGATAATGTTGACGATCTAGATGCTGTTAACGATGAAGATAATGTTGACGATAAAGATGATGATGATGATGATGATGATGATTACGATGACGTTGAAGATGATGATATTAGTCATGCATTCCGAAAACCTTGCCTAGCAAATGACAGATAATTTCTGCACTAATTCTGAATCGATCTCTCTCTCAAACAAGTGAAAGGAGTGTCATGTAATGCGGGCGTCTTAAACCTCTCGCATTCTCCTTAATTTTATCTCACCTGTGTAATGGAGGTCATAACGGCTTGATGCCACGTTACGGAGAGCAGGTAGCGCATGATGTTGTGCGATAAAAATAACGGGCGGGTCAGCTTTACGACCTCGCTGGATTTAGCGACGGGCCGCGTAGGCGAAATTTGTCAATGCAGCTCACTGCAGATGTCCCTTGCTACAGAGCTCCAATCATTATGTTCTGAGTGTGATAGTCCATCAATTAATTAATTCTTTCATTCGTTTTTTTGTTGAAATTTCTATTCATTGACTTATCCTCTCAAGCCTTTAATTTAGTTTATTCATTTTATTTGTTTAAAATTTAATTTCTTCCATTTATTTCAAGTCATTCATTAACTTTATTTATTTTAATCCATTTTTATTTGTTCGTTCACCCACGTGCGTATCTCCTGTTCTCATCATTTTATTTATTACTTGTCTCTACACATTTCTTCTTCGTTTTTTTGCTTCCTTTGTCCATTCACTTCATCAGTAACTTCCTACAAATCATTCAATTTATTTTGTGCGAGATCGTGCGTATTTGCTTGTTTTCCGCGCAGAACCAATACGCGGTAAGTGTGAAATACCACATCCAGTATTCCCAACGTAACACACATAACAATTTCCCTCTTCTTACCGCTTAAGCGCGACATTCATTTTACTGCTTTAGGCTTTTAACATATTATTTTTAGAGACGTTTAACATAGTAATAATTATAAATTGGAAACTTACCACTGCAATTTCACCTAAATTGCAATGTTAATTATTGTTTTTAAATATTTGCAAAAATTAAGTAAAGTCTACTACTCCACGAAACTTATTGCATTCCTGATACAAGTAACATTAAGGAAGCCGTGAAAAAATCAACAAGATTCCAGATGCCGATGTTATTACTGCAATATGTTATATAAATAATATTGTTAAATATTAAAATGAAAAATAAATCATTACATAACCTTACCGTTTGTTTTAAGTTCGCATTTATAGACTGGGGAAAAAAAAAGACAGACGTATATCACGGCCTGCTGGAGTATAGTAAACACAGAAAACATTTTATAGCAACAAGATATTTTGGTTTTCCGAAGTTGCCGTCATTAAACAGAAACCAAGATGGAGATTTCATTGCAACTAATTAGAAATTCGTCTTTCAGGTATGTAATAAACGATCTTCGCACAAAATAATGTACGATACACGAGCGGTATGTTTGTTTTCATGTTCTCGGAAATTAAAAAGCTCAACTACGTTTCGCTTTTTCAATCTTTTCCTCGAACATGAAAACTTCAATATACCGCTCTTGTAACGTATATTACTATTTCGCTTAATCTTTGAGCCACTCATTTATTTCTTTAGTTATTCAGTAATTCATTTCATCATTATATTCATTAGTTCTTTCATTCCATCGTTTGTTCATTTGTGCAGGTATTTACGTTCCATTCTTTAATTCATTTTTTATTTATTCTATTCGTTTTTGTTTTATAGCTCCTTCATACCGCTGTAGTTCAGCCTGATATCATACTCGCCGATATCATATTATCCTGCGAATGCTGAATCGACGTTTATATTCTAGAAAGAAGAACAGTTGAAAGAGCAGTTTGGCTTCAGGAAGGGAAAAGGTACGAAAGATGCATTTGGACTGCTACGGACAATCGGCGAAAGATACATAGAGAAGAATAAAGAAGTGTATGAAGTATTTGTGGGCATAGAAAAGGCGTTTGACAGAGTAGATTGGAATAAACTGATGGGGATCCTAAAGAAAAAAGGCGTGGATTGAAAAGAGAGAAGGCTGATAATAATCTTCACATGAAGTGACTCAAAGTCAGGATAGGAGGAAAAATATGAGAAGGAAGCGAAATAGAGAGAGAGGAGTACGTCAAGGATGCCCTTTATAATAATAATAATAATAATAATAATAATAATAATAATAATGATTTATTTTAGCTGGCAGAGTTAAGGCCGTAAGGCCTTCTCTTCCACTCAACCAGCAAAAAGTGTATATACATATGCATGAACTTACAAAGAATCCAACAATTTGATTTAGATGAGAGTTACATGTATACAAAAGTTATTTACAAATTAAACAACAAAATACTATGAACTATTAATTAAACACTGAAATAAACTGTGTAGCAGAATTAAACTAAAATACATAGAATGTTAATATATTTCAAATAATATTAGGTAATAGAAAGAGATTATTACGAGACAATTAAAATACAGCACAATCAGGATGATGTCTAAAGAAAAAGTAACAATGTAGTCAGTGATAGTTTAAATCAGTATGATTGGAGTGAAATGCTAATAAGGTTATCTTTTAAGCTGTTCTTAAAGGTGTTTATTGTCTTGCAGCCCCTAATACTTTGTGACAAGGAATTCCATTGACGCGAGGTGGATATTGTAAAAGATGATGAATAACAAGATGTTCTATGAAGAGGTATACTTAGCGTGCCACAGATAAGTGATCTGGTATTTACGTCGTGGTTAGAGTATAGATAAGAGAAACGAGACGAAAGGTAATTTGGTGTTGAAGTGTGCAGAATTCGAAAGAGTAAAGACAAAGAGTGTAAAGTTCTACGTTCTTTAAGTCGGAGCCACGAGAAACTTGCGAAGGATGGTGATATGTGATCATACCGTCGGATGTTGCACGTATCTGACGCACATATTCTGAGCTCGCTGTAACTTGACTGACAATTCAGAACTTAGGTCACTTAACAAAACGTCACAATAATCGAAGTGCGGCGTTACTAGGGTTTGCACTAGGGTAAGTTTTCATTTGCTGGGGCAAGAATTTCTTCCATTCTTTAAACATTTTTTATGGATTCAGATTTTTTATTTTCTTTAACTGTGAAAACTATCAGCCTGATATCAAAAAAGAAGCCAAGATTTTATCGACAGATGAATAAGAAGGAAGAACAGTTAAAGAGCGTTTGTTAGGAAGGAAAAGGTACTGAAAGATTACATTTGGAAGGACAATCGAAAGATTAAATAAAGAAGTGTGTCCAAGTATTTGTGGGCATAGAAAAGTTTGACTTGGAATAAACTGATGGGGATCCGAAAAAGGCGTGGATTGAAAAGACAGTGGCTGATAATAATTTAACTTGTCAATCAGGATTCAAATTGATTGTAGACAGAGGTTTCAAGATACCCTTTATCACATACCCTGGACAATTTAGTGAAGAACTGTTTTCAGAAATGGGAGGAGTAATAGTAGGATGAAGAAGAATAAAGTGCAAAAGATTTGCTGGTGATATGGCGTTGTTACTAGGACAGGAGACGATACTATGGGATATGCTACTGAAGCTAAATGACAGCTGTGAGCAGTATGGGATGAAGATAAATGCAAACAAGACGAAGACCATGGTTCTCGGAAGAATAATATAGGAAGTAAACGTGTGCATTCGAAATGATGAAGTGGAACAAGTGGATAGCTTCAAATACTTCGGGTGTACTATAAGCAGTAACATGAGCTGCTGCCAGGAAGTCAAAAAGAGGATAGGAATGACAAAGGACGCTTTCAGTAGGAAAAGGAGCAATTTCCGCGCACCTTTGGAAAAATAATTAAGGAAGAGGTTACTGAAGTGCTTGTTGTGGAGTGTGGCATGGTATGCGGCAGAAACATGTATCAGCTGGAGTTACTGTTCAGCAGAAGGAGATCTATTCAAGAACTTATTGTAATTTATCATGACACATGTAAATATTGACGTATTTGCAGCCATTTTAAGGAGAATAAAAGAAAAATTAATATGACGTCTATGTCTCTTATCTCTCATTTATGCGTATCATTTGACTGGACTGTCGCGATTAACGTCTTTTATGAGAGATGATCAGGATGACATTAACTTTTTTGAGCTTATTTGTTTTTAATTTAAAATTCATAGTATGTTTAGTAACAAATATAAATGATACTCGGGAGGAAACTAAACGCAGAATAAATATGGGAAATGCCCGTTATTATTCGGTTGAGAAGTTTTATCATCCAGTCTGCTGTCAAAAAATCTGAAAGTTATAATTTATAAAACAGTTACATTACCGGTTGTTCTGTATGGTTGTGAAACTTGGACTCTCACTTTGAGAGAGGAACAGAGGTTAAGGGTATTTGAGAATAAGGTGCTTGGGAAAATATTTGGATTAAGAGGGATGAAGTTACAGGAGAATGGAGAAAGTTACACAACGCAGAACTGCAGGCATTTTATTCTTCACCTGACATAATTAGGGACATTAAATCCAGACGTTTGAGATGGGTAGGGCATGTAGCACGTATGGGCGAATTCAGAAATGCATATAGTGTGTTAGTTTGGAGACCGGAGGGAAGAAGACCTTTGGGGAGGCCGGGTCGTAGATGGGAGGATAATATTAAAATAGATTTGAGGGAGGTGGGATATGATGACAGACAGTGGATTAATCTTGCTCAGGATAGGAACCGATGGTGGATTTATGTGAGGGCGGCAATGAACCTCCGAGTTCCTTAAAAGCCATAAGTAAGTTGTATATTGACGTCACTAAAAAGGCTCTTTGCGACAAATTTTTCAAAATTATTAGTTCATATTAGCTCAAAGCTTGAAAATAGTCATGAAAATACCTGTAAATTAATTATCTTTTTGAGCTTAATCTAAATAGTTGTAGTAGTATTTATTTGTTTAACCTGGTAGAGATAAGGCCGTCAGGCCTTCTCTGCCCCTCTACCAGGGGATTACAACTATATATGAACAATAAAATTACAATTAACATTAAATTTACAATTACAATTACAATAACAATTAAAATACGACAAGATTACCTGATTAATGAAAGCTAGACAATTTATCATAGAAGTTAAGAACAAAGAATATTTTTGTATTTACTGAATTACAAATTAAACCTACAATAACAAAAATCTATAGTAATGAAATTACCGGATATTGAAATATTTTGTGATTGATTAAGAGAACTATTTACAAGAAACCATGTCTGAACGAGTCTCAATTACTGACCAAGTGCCTAGTAAGTTTGCGTTTGAATTCAATTTTATTTCGACAGTCCCTGATGCTAGCAGGTAGCGAATTCCAGATTCTTGGCAGGGCTATTGTGACAGAGGATGAGTATGAGGAGGTGCGATGTCACAATAAATTTTAAGTGGATTTTCTTAATTTTGAACCATTATTTTACCAAAAGTGAGCTCAGTTTTTTAATGATTCATAATTTCTCATGTTTAGTATAAATATAAAACTTATGTGCAATTTTAGGGTTTAAAATCGTATATTAGTTGTTTAGATTTCTTATGCTGTCCAGAAGAAACAGTATATATATACAACTTTCATTCCCTCTAACATAATTTACGAACTTTGTTAGTGACGCAATTAAGAGAGTTAATGTTTCAAGATGTAAATATTAACTTTGAAGCCTGTATGATCCATCTCCCAATTCACCGCCCACTACCTATGTGTATGTAGATATGCGTGCGGCACTACATACACTATATTGAAATATTAGCTCCCCTAATACATAAACATACATAGAGCGTGTGCATGTGAATGTATTTCCACTGTGTGATTGAACGTTGTAGTTTTGTTTTGAAAACTGAAAATTATATCCTGTGACTCTGCTGACGTAGTAATGGACAGACGATGAAATGGCTGCACGAAAGAGGCTGTAGTATACTGCATTTCCATTTTCTGTTCAAATTTAACGCGAATTCGCCAGAACTAAACTCATATTCAGGTTTGAAATTCGATTTACTGCCCACAAAATTCCGTTAACGGTACGTCAAATACAAACTAAAATACGAACTACATTTTTTTCGTTTGTGTTTGTTAATGAAGCTGGATTTCTGAGTGATGAAAATTATTCATGCCCGTCCTCGAATCTAAGTTATAAACTGCTAACGGAAATTACCTGACATTTCTCTTGGTAATGTCAAATTAACTATTTCTGTCATTCTGGTCTCTTAAGCTAAATGGAAACGTAAGCTGTCGACTTGTTAATTAAAGCCAGGACTGGATGCGCAGGCATTGACATCGGAATCCGCCATCTCATTCAAGCGGCACAGAGTTCTCATAACGTGTGTGCACATGAGGCCCACTAAATTGAATCACTGATACACAGGTCTTATTATACAGGGGGTTCGTCTGGACGTGTGTAGCTTCTCTCATTTGGTAAAAATCCGCAAAATATTTTACCATTTGAGGCATCGACTTTCAAAACTTCCAATGACGATTAATACAAACAAACGGCATTCTATTTCTGTTTTGCTTTCATACGTGTCATCATCTTCTTTCACTGTTGCTCATCTTCTTTCACTGTGGCTCATCTTCTTTCCCTGTTGCTCATCTTCTTTCACTGTGGCTGTTCCTCGACTTTGTTATACCCATGAATTCCCTAAATTATCCGAGTAATGTCATTATTATTATTTTTATTATTATTACTATTATTATTATTATTATTATTATTATTATTATTATTATTATTACTGTCAGACATCAAACCAATTTAAGAATAAGCTAACGAGATATTTTTCTAACAATTCTTAGTTAACAATAAATAAATAAATTATTATGTTTCAAGTTTCTCAATGTTTAATTGTTATATATATATCACAATATAAATATCTTAAATTATCTCATTATTATTATTATTATTATTATTATTATTATTATTATTATTATTATTTTTATTATTATTACTATTATTATTATTATTATTATTATTATTATTATTATTATTATTATTATAATAACTATTTCTTACCAATGTTTATTATTGTCACACTAACATTAGTTATCCAATTTTCATTATTTACTTTCATGTTGTTTTATGATCTAGATATTAATGTAATAACTATGTAAGCAATTGTATTCAATTAGAATTAGAGTCTGGCTGGGCGGAAGAGAAGGCCTACTGGCCTTAGCTCTGCCAGATTAAATAAATAAATTAAATTATTATTATTATTATTATTATTATTATTATTATTATTATTATTTACTTATCCAATTTTCATTATTTACTTTCATGTTGTTTTAATATGTTGTCTGGGCGCCTGTAATATTTAAATTGCCACAGCTAACAGCTACTGAATCTTAATATTACAACTAGACAACGTTTTGCAACCCATACACTTTATTTGGATCTGTCTTAAAATACACTTCGTTTCTAACATTCTCAAAGTGACAAAAGTGCAACCTTTTCTGTGTATTATAGAGAGAATATCATCGAAATGATAGCCGTCCAAATCTTGGATTTAAAATATCGGCATCCTAATCAATTCAAATGAACAAAAAAGAAAATGTAAATTAATGTTAAAAAAATACATAATGAAATTTAAAAAAAAAAAATATTCTGCGACAAGATGTGGTGGCTATCAAAACGATAAAAATTTATTGAAAATAAATAATATACATTGAATATTATAAAGATGAATAGAGATGGTGATTGATGATGTTCAGTGAAGATTTTAAAATGGTTGATGCAATTGTCTGAAGATTCTTATCAGAAACCTTTAATTTTCTGAGGATCTCCAATGTAAATTTGGGAATTGTTCCTCGCGCACCAAACGTAAGTCCAATGACATTCCAATCTTGAATATTATATTTATGACTGAGATCAACACAGCATGGAAGGTAATTAGCGAGTTTCTCTTCATGTACCTGCTTTGGTTGATCTTCATTAATTTCGAACCTTACAGTGGAGCCAAGAATGAGACCAGTTTTTTTTTTTATCTCGGTCAATTATTATGATGTCAGCACGCCGTGTAGATCCTTCCATTGAACTTCCTCATATACTTCGTATTGACCATGTTCCCTTAATCTGTTAGCAATTATTGAGCGGACTGTGTTATGTCTGTCAATTCGCAATAATTCGCCCTGAGGGCAGAAACCTAGCACGTGGGGTAACGTTTCAAGCTCATTGCATCTTCTGCAATGGGTATTGCTAAGGTTTCTACCGGGGAGAGATCTAACTGCGATAACATTGGTGCTCATTTTAATGGCCTCGGTCCATTGGCCACAAGTGTTTGATTTATCAATCTTATGACTTATCATTAATACAATATTTGCTAATACACGTTAATTTTAAAATATTTTATGAACATTTTCGTCTATTATATGGCATGATCAGATATAATTTGTTATTACGATAATATTTAAATTATTAAGTTACATATTGGAATCTTTGTTCTGTCCTTATAGTAAACTATCAATATTTGATATGATTAATAAATAATAATAAGTGATGTTAAGACACGATTATTAAGTGAAAGAGTTTTTGTTAATATCTAATTACAATGAATTTGCATTTGGAAATGATTATGAAATCCTATTAGTATGTGAGACAATGTATTATACATAAAATTCATGTTACAATGTTTCACGTTACTTGTGTTTGTTTTGGAAGGCTTAGAATTTAAAATTCAAAGACATTATTTTGTCAAACATTGTACATAAAATAACTATATGATATAGTGTTAAAATGTAACGTCAGTGCAATTATTTATATCTTCTTTGCATGTGTACATTAATAACTCCATAATATTACGATAAAATAGATTATAATATACGTCGAATATATTAATCATTGCTCTACATATTTAAACATATACTACGACGTTTTATCGTAATATTATAAAGTTATTTCGTGTACACATGCAAAGAAGATATAGATCATACCAGTGACAAAAGTTTTACACAAATTAATTTATGTTACATTTTAACACAATATCTTACAGTTATTTTATATACAAAGTTTGATAAATGTCTTTGCATTGTAAATTTTAAAGCTTGCAAAACAAACACAATTAACGTGAAACATTGCTACATGAGTTTTATGTATGGATACATTGTCTCATACACTATAATAGGACTTAATAATCATTTCCAAATGCAAATTTATTGCAATTAGCTAGTAACAAAATCTATTTCACTTAATACTCAAGCATATATACATAAAACTCATGAGTTAACATTACTCATTATTTTTATTATGCATAACAAATATTAATGGTTTTCTATAAGGGCAAAACAAAGATTTCAATATGTAACTTAATAATTTAGATATCGTAATAACAAACTGTATCTGATGATTCCATATAGGCCTAATAGGCGAAAATGTTCATACATTATTTTAATAATTAACATGTATTAGCAAATGTTAATATTGTATTAATGATAAATAATATTGATAAATTAAACACTATTTATGTACTTAATTGACTTATCGGAAAAATCAAACATGAATTGTAAATTACTTTTCTTAGTATGATTCTTGTATATTTATTGAGTATATGGCGATTGAAAGTGGCAAAGAAAAAGACAATTAGTAATATAAACGCATCTATGCTGAAGAAGAGCATTCAACAAAAAAGTTCATGTTATGTAATGATTTCTTCAGATTTTCCAAAGGTTCGTTTATACAGGGTGATTCACGAAGTTCTCCCTCGGTTTATGGAGGTGATTCCTGAGGTTATTTGAAACAAAAAATGTAAATGAATTAATGGAATCACATTAATAATTTCAGAGTTTCGGTAATTTGAAAACGGCAGAAAAACAACTTTTATTTCAGGATTTCACTAACAAAAATACAAAAAGAAAATTGAATAATAAAATAAAATACCAACAATTGATTGTTTATGTAACAGTCTCTTTCATTTAGAGTGGATTTCAATCACATTTTAGAAAATGCCTCTTTAAATCTCAAGGCAACGATCCGCACGGGTGTGAAACGCACGTGTAGCATTTCATAGCTTCCCACGTTTGTCCCAACTGAAGCAGTATCTAAGGGTGTACGTAGTTATGACAACAAATATGCCTAGAGCTCCATTTACTATGACGAGTTTCGAAAACGTGTTGTAATTTCGAAATAATAAATATTTATTTATTTATTTATTTATTTATTTATTTATTTATGTATTTATTTATGTATGTATTTATTTATCTATTTATTTATTTATGTATTTATTTATTTATGTGTTTATTTATTAATTTTATTTATTTATTTATTTATTTATTTATTTATTTATTTATGCATTTATTTATTTATATATTTATTTATGCATTTATTTATTCATGTTTTTATTTATGTATTTATTTATTTATTTATTTATTCATTTATTTATTTTGCTAATAATTGTAACAAAATATAATATATGCAAAAACAAATAAGATCCCAATAGTTTATTTACTTTTTTTTTTCAAATAACTTCCGAAGAATCTCCATAAACTCGGGAAGAACTTCGAGAATCACCCTGTATAAAATAGCGATTTGCCTAACACTCGACCTCTAGTCATTATACATACACATTAACTGCTATATTTTTCTACATATACATTTTAACAACTTTTAATACTGTATATTGTAGATTCTTTTCCTTAGAAGATGAATTGGATATCAAAATGATTTCCTACCTCATCATCTTTATTAAATAGCTTTCCTTAGCAAGTGTGACAATGTATTTGACATGACGCTATTTGTTTTGTTCAACTCTCGATCAATGCACTACTGTGGACTGGCCTGGTGTGCAGCCAGCAGCCTTCTTATTAATTCACGCAGCCAGCAATAACGAGAGTCAAGAAAAGAGGCGCGCGATAATGTTGATGTGTGAACCAACACCAGCTGTGCGGGCCGCCTAAGTGCTCGCTCCCAGGGGCTCGCTAATGAACCTCTGCCATGATAGATGGAAAGCATCGTCCTCCACTACTTTCAGTGTTATCAGGAGAGTGTGGCGGATGATTGACAACGTTTCGTACATTATTTACTTTCAATTCAACATTATGTCAATTTCATATGATTTTATTGTATTTTGTTTTTTTTTTTTCACTCGATAATACACATGGGAATAAGGTAAAGTTCAATATTTCTTCTCGAACAG
>JAJSOF020000027.1:105628447-105644708 GCA_025594305.2 Periplaneta americana
GTGTATTACTTATGTGCCAGAGAAGTTGCCTAGCAAGTACGGCGTTCATTCAGAATAGTACTTACCGATACGTATGGTAACGCCGGTAGTGGCAGGAATGTAAACTGTTTCGAAACATGTACTGAGGTGAGTTTTTATCTTACTGTCGGATATGTGGAGAGGGTTAAGACGATTACTTACGTATTTTTGACATTAATTTCGATGGTCAACATGGACACGGAGCATTTGATTTGTGTTGTGGAATGTTGCCGTACGCAACCGATGATAACAAATACCCTGCGTACGACTTGCCCGCGCAAAACACAGTTCGAAAGAGGTTATGGTAGCACACAGACTTTACAGACCGCCATCTGTTGCTACGACATTCAAGTTATACCGTACACGTTCTCGAGTTCAGATTGAACGCCTAGATTAATAGCAACTTCTCTGACATAAAAACTGAAACTTGCTTCAAATCGCTGAATCACAACAGTGACGTCATGACACACTTTGAAATGAACACCCAGTATGTGTTAGTCAGTAATAGTTAAGACACATTTAAGAATATAAAAATTTATTTCATTATGTTTTACTTACTGTTTATTATTAAAAGGGCACAAATGCATTATAAATCGTATTTTTTTTATAATTAAGTTTTAATGATGTTAGTAACTATTCACCTAACTAACTTCCCGCAGAATCCGAGAACAGCCTTCATTCACTGCCTAATCACTCTGTGATAGGTTGAATTTACATAATTTTACCTATTAAAAAGGTGGAAATGATTTGAGCGAAAATAAACAAAACGGCGTGAATGTCTTTCCTACAAATACCTTTTCCTTTCTTTACCTGACATAATTAGGAACATTAAATCGAGACGTTTGAGATGGGCAGGGTATGTAGCACGTATGGGCGAATCCAGAAATGCATATAGAGTGTTAGTTGGGAGGCCGGAGGGAAAAAGACCTTTAGGGAGGCCGAGACGTAGATGGGAAGATAATATTAAAATGGATTTGAAGGAGGTGGGATATGATGATAGAGAATGGATTAATTTTGCTCAGGATAGGTACCAATGGCGGGCTTATGTGAGGGCGGTAATGAACCTCCGGGTTCCTTAAAAGCCAGTAAGTAAGTAAGTAAGTAAACCTTTCATAGACTATCTAACCTTTAGTATTGGAGCTGGGCTTTAAAAAATTCACAGAATAACTTAAAAAATATTTAAATTACAACGGTGGGGTTCTCACTGAGATATTTCTTTACTCTGTGCTACTACTACAATAAATTTGTCGGTCTACTTTTGAGACACTCTGTATAATAAATAATCGGTGAAAGGCTGCAACCTTGGCTGACTCCCCTATTGATTGGCTTCCAGTCAGTCAGTTAACTGATAACTTTGACTGCAATTAAATTGTGCTTGTATAAGTTTGAAATGTTGGTAATTATGTCCTGTAATTGATCTTTCTTAAAAATGTTTAGTAGGTCTACGTTTTTCTATTAAATTTATCAGAATCTCTGCAATATTCCATAAAAAATGCTAGACGTGTATCTATATTGAATTGTCAATTTTTTAAAACAATATGTTAAAATTAAGGAATTCATCTGCACAAGATCTGCCTTTTATAAACCCATTCTCTTTTTCTCCTTTTATATCGGAATAATACTTTAATAATCTGTTTTTTGTGAGATTGTAAAAACATGAAAGCATAAATATTAGAGTTTTAAAATGCTATCTTCGTAATTTACGTTGTACGCGAGTGGGTGTTCGTCCTCAGTGCATTGCAGATGTTGCTGTTTTCGAAAGGTCAAAGTTCAATGCGAAAGGGCCATAGAAATGACAGTGCAATTTCATGGCACGATTCATTCTCCGGGTTATTGCATACTTGAACATTTCGTTTTGCTTTGATGTAACTTCAATTCCTTAACAGAGACTTAATTTTGTACCTTACGAATCCGTTTGTCCTCGTCTTCTAAGGAATCGAAGTTATAATGAAGTGATGCGGTAATGTGTATGTGTGTGTGTGAGAGAGTCCTCCAAACAACTTCTGTATGAGATTATAATGAATGTCTAGTGGGAATACAATGAGTAAACCGAATGTCTAAGACGAGCAAGGCATTACTTACTTGTTTTGGGAGAACTGTCTTAATGATCTCTCCGTCTCCTCATGACATTTCAAAAGACACAGTATTGCCTCTTTTCAGGAGTTCAAAACAACATTGTGGTGGAACGTACTGCTTCCATTCCTCTGTTAATAACTCGTCGGATATCATGAATTTTTTATTGCATTACAAATAGGCAGGCAATCGGTGGTAATGTTGGTAAAATGGAAAAGGGAACAAAGCAGTAGCTGAAGGTGGGTTTGAAAGTTGGGGAGGCCAAGACGTAAAAGATGAGAATATAAAAATATAAAGCCTGTGACGTACCTCATTACCAAGCACAGAAGTTATAGGTTTAAAGGAATTAAAATTAGGTTTTCCAATTTATGTTTTATGATTTTAAATCTTATGTTTAGGAATTTATATAATTTTACCGAGAAAAAAATAGTACATTATGCAACGAGCCTATAATGATAGTAATTAAGAAGCGAGTATGGATGTTTATGAATCGAGCGCAAGCGAGTTTCATAATTTTCATACGAGCTCCTTAATTACCATTATAGGCGAGTTTCATACGACTTTTTATGCTCGACCATATTTCTAACTTGAAATTATTCAGATGTATACATTTTATTTGTTATCTGACAAGTTCGGAAGTGACCTTGTTCTAGGTCGTGAATTGTGAGATGTGCGCAGACGCGAAAGTATTGATTTTTTCCGAGGAACAATAATGTCATTGACCTTGGTATAATCCCGTTAAACTTGGTATAACCTTGATTATTGAATTCGTCATAGAAAAACGAGATGATAAAATGAATTTATTTGAATATTATTTACAATTAACGCTAATTATTATAGTAACAGAACATAACCTTCTGCGACAGTATTGGATTTCCAGCCTCCGTGACTTTTCGCTAATTCTCTTTCGATTGCATATCCGAGAATAATCGATACTTGCAGTTTTATAAGGTACAAAGCTGACTTGTCATTGGCTGAACACCTGTAAGCTGAGTTGTCATTGGCTGAAAACATCTGTACTTTAATGAGTAGGTGTACTTTAATGACATGCATTAAAGGACTGCTACCAGGTGTATAATTACTGCATTTCGGCATGGTCGAGCATAAATAAAAATAAGCAACATACTATTAATATATTACAAGGGCTTGGTAAAGATTGTCTCTCTTTAGGACACTCCAAGTCCTAACCTACGAATTAGGTCTTTTGAGGTCATATTGAATTTAAGAATGTTACGCTTTGCTACATAAAACGAATAAGAAAAGCAATATTTCGAGAGTAAGGAGATAGCAACAAAATTGATTCGAACCTAAGAATCCGGGGTTTGCTCATTACTATTACATAAATAGTCTAATTTTACAGCAAATTAACTCGATGTTCCTCTTTCATCAAAAACCGATAAAATAGGTCACAGCATTCTGAATAACTGCTACTAGAAGAAGCTAGAGACAAATCTGCATTTGTTTCTAAACTCTTGATATATTTAAAATACTTCTTCTTCTTCTTCTCTCCCTTAAGGTTTAGGTGATATCACCTGTTCCGGTCTCTATCGTCCAGCCACCTCTTGCGAGGTCTACCCAGATCCCTTTTCCCGATCGGGCGATAATTCATTATCTTCTTTGGTAGCCTATTCTCTGCCATTCTGTCAACATGATCTTTCCATTTTGTTTTATTTTCTTCTACCATGTCGTGTACTGAGAAAATATTGAGATCTGATCTTATTGTTTCATTTTTATTTTATCGGCTTTAGTGCATCTTCTTACGTATCTCATAAATTTCATCTCTGCTGATTGTAACGTGATTCTTCTTTTTGTTATTGTCCATGATTCAGAATATATAAGAGTAGGTACAGCCATAACTTTATAAAATTTCATTTGAGTTTCTTTTCTCGCTTTTCTTCCTAAAGTTCTTCCAATTGTTCCACATATCATCTGAAATCTATTAACTTTCTTCTCAATATCTTTCTCATAATTAAAACTAATATCACATCCTAGATAATTGAAGTGGGATACTTGTTCTAAAATGTTTCCATTTACTATTATTTTAGATCTAACAGGATTTTTCCCTTTAAAAGCCATTATCTTTGTTTTGTTTGCAGATATAGTTAGATTGTAAAATATTGCGTTTTGGCTTAATCTATACACTGCTCTTTGTAGGTTATCTTCTGTTTCCTGGATAATTATTTGATCATCAGCGTATAGTAAAGTATTTAAAGGTGTGTTAGATTCTATTTTAATCGCAGTCTGTATTTCATCTTTCCACTTCAAAACTAGATCGTCAATATATAAATTAAACAGAGTGGGTGATAAACTGCACCCTTGTCGAACACCTAAATTTGTTAAAATTGCTTCTGACACTTTAAAACCTGAGCTAATAACTATTTTGGTATTTACATATAAACTCTTAACGGCACTAATAAGGTGCTTAGGAAAGCCTCTTATTTCCAGTATTTTCCATAAAAGGGGTCTTTTCACTTTATCGAAAGCTTTTTCATAGTCAATGAATGCTAAGTGGGTTTCCAAACCAAACTCTCGATAAAATTTTAACACGTTTTTCAATAATCTGCCTCATTATAAATATATTATCACTAGATGAGCGTCCTTTTCTAAAGCCTGATTGTTCCTCTGATATTACTACATCAGCAATAGCTTGTAATCTTTGATTAAGAATTTTTCCATAGATTTTATATCCTGCATCTAATAAGGTTATTCCTCTATAGTTTTGTGTCATTTCTATTACCTTTCTTGAATAGGGAAATAACTTTGGCTGTATTCCATTCCATGGGCACTGAACAATTTTCCAACACATGTTCAGAAAATGAAGGAAACAGAATTTTAATATCATTCCACCATATTTAATTAGTTCAGCATTAATTCCGTCCAATCCAGTAGCTTTTCTATTTTTGTTACTTTTAAAGGCTTCTAATTCTTTTATGTCTATTTGATCTATGGAAACTGTCACTTTCTACATAATAATTCTCTTACTGTATAAGTAAATATATCATATACATCTCGTAACACAAAAGAATAAAATAACAAGAACAGCCGCAAACAAGAGAAAATCTAACAGCATAATGAAAACTTTTACGCAGGAGAGAAAACTAACAACACGTGACTCAATTTTCTAAAACCAAGAAGAGAGAAAGAGAGAGAGAGCTTCCCAATACAGCCGAAACCGGCCGTGACTATAAGCAGCACAGTTGTCAGCGGTGGGTAGGACGTCTCCAAATCGGCTCCCTTCGCGCGTTCTAGTCAAGTTTAAACATTCTTCTAACCAGCTGTCTTATTGGTTGAACTGCTGTTGTCATGGTTACCGGGGAGTAGCGTCATGTAGCCGACTCCTCTCTCCCGCTCTCGCATAGACACAGCAGGCTGCTAGATGTCGACTATACAGGTTACAGCGCTATCTGTTATTTTTCAGAACGAATTATTTGTTTGTACGGTATGCATAATTTTACGTAACTTACTTACATCTTAGTGTAGTGAATAGTAAAATTAATTTGTTCGTCATTTGCAGCTTGTCTGTGATCTTTTCAGGCATATTGTGCATCCCTTGTCTCCCCTGAAAATCCGCCGCTGGAACAAACATAATTTACACAAAATTAAAATTCAAAACGCAACGCTAAATAAGACGCCAATACAAAACAAGTCAAGCCACATAATTATTACAAAACAATAATATAATAAATAAAACAATATCTCTGTTGTGAAATCTTACAATAAGTCTTTTCCGTCGTGGTGTGTAGTGAAGCATCTGTCTAGGTCATACATGGGCACAATTTTCGGTTACGTGAGGCACTCGATTTGAAATAGTTTGTTTACTAGGAGAGGAGATTGCAGAGTAGGATGGAAATATAAACTGTTGTGACCTGCGTCACCTTATCGTATTCGCTGAGGCGGTCAGTGGCGAATTATTAGGAAAGCGCTTGGTTAACGTGAGACTCTCAAAAACTTTTATTCAATTTGGCAAATTAATTCGGCAGCTTTAATCATAAACCTCTTTACTGTTTCTCCATAGCTGAATTGATTTCAATCACAGGCGAGAAATTGCGTAACTAGCCAATAATATTCCATCACGTTGTCTACGTTCTGGCGTTCTGGCGTTTCTCAAGCTTACTTAATAGATTTGCACGTTCTCGACCTAAATAATTTCAGAAAATCATATTTCGTTTTCTACGCACATTTGATATTTTTTTTATATAAATTTCTTTTGGAAATAATACGTACAAACAACATTTAATTCCTCGTGCCTTTTAATGCAGCGTGTTTAAGGTATAATGTCGTACTTAGTAAAAGGTAAAAAGGTAAAGGTATCCCCGTAACATGCCATGAAGGCACTTGGGGGGCATGGAGGTAGAGCCCCATGCTTTCCATGACCTCGGCACTAGAATGAGGTGGTGTGGTCGGCACCACGCTCTGACCGCCTTTTACCCCCGGGAAAGACCCGGTACTCAATTTTATAGGAGGCTGAGTGAACCTCGGGGCCGTTCTGAAAGTTTGGCAATGAGAAAAAATCCTGTCATCACCTGGGATCGAACCCCGGTCCTTCTAGTCCGTAGCCAGCTGCTCTACCAACTGAGCTAATACTATTCAAATGTTAACATCATAAATTTTCTTCGGAATAGTACGAAAAATAACATTTAATTTGTCTTACCTTCTAATTCAGCATGTTCTTTATGACATAACGAGTAATGTCGTTGTATATTAAATGTATTAATGCCTAATAGGATTTTCGAGCATAACATACATCGTATGTTCTCCCCTTCTAAACAGCAAAAAAAACTCTTCCTCCCATTTCTCATGAAATAATCGTTTTCTAACGCGTACACACTGCTTTGATAATGCCATTATGCCACCACTGATATTGCTTATGAAACTGATATTAGAACCTGCCCATGCCTAGGAGCTGCGTGAGGGAGGAACGGGGACTGTGAAGATGATTTCACTCAGAGCGATAAGCTCTGTGAAAGTCAGTGAGGCACAAATTCTCAAGTGAGGCACGATGCCCATCTCTGGTCTACTGTAGGTAGTCTGGTACGCTCCATTCTTTGCACATGCTGAAGCCGGTCTTGTCTGTATTGTTGTAGATATTGTACAATACGTTATTTCTATTGCACAATATCTACAACAATACAGGCAAAACTGGCTTCAGCATGTGCAAAGAATGGAGCGTACTAGACTACCCAGACCTGTATTGTTGTAGATATTGTGCAATACGTGTTATTTCTAACAGAAAAAGAGGCAGCAACATAAGATGGCCTTGAAGTGGCATACAACAGGAAACCTAAGACCACAATTGTAACGGAAATAGAAGAAGAAGAAGAAGAAGAAGAAGAAGAAGAAGAAGAAGAAGAAGAAGAAGAAGAAGAAGAAGAAGAAGAAGAAGAAGGTTCAACGAATGGGAGAACGACTGGAAAACTCACTTAAAGGAGCTATATGTAAGAAGTTCTTCCCGTCTGTACGTCAGAGGATGAAACAAAATATTACGCTGACAGCAGAAGTAACCGCCGTGATCTCAGGCCATGGAAAAACCAAGGCATACCTGCACCGTTTCGGGATCAAAGACGACTCAACGGGTTCATGCCTTCAAGATGCACAAACAGTAGATCATCTAATATACTCGTGTGTCAAATTGAATAAACAAAGGGATATTCTGAAGCAGGGAATATATAGAAATCAAGATAGATGGCCAGTGTCACATGAGAAACTATTGTTAAAACACTATAAGGGATTCAGAAACTTTGTTCAATCAATAGATTTCACATCACTGTAAATATTGTAAATAGTGAAAAAACTACTCTACTTAAAATTAGTATTAGTATTAGTATTCAGTAGTAGTAGTAGTAGTAGTAGTAGTAGTAGTAGTAGTAGTAGTAGCAGTAGTAGTAGCAGTAGTAGTAGTAGCAGTAGTAGTAGTAGCAATAGTAGTAGTAGTAGTACCAGCAATAGTAGTAGTAGTAGTAGCAGTAAGAGTAGGACCAGTAGTAGTAGTAGTGGCAGCAGCAAACACTAGTAGTAGTAGTAGTAGCAGTAGCAGTAGTAGTAGCAATAGTAGTAGTAGTAGTACCAGCAACAGTAGTAGTAGTAGTAGTAGCAGTAAGAGTAGGACCAGTAGTAGTAGTAGTAGTAGTAGTAGTAGTAGTAGCAATAGTAGTAGCAGTAGTACCAGCAACAGGTAGCAGTAGTAGCAGCAAAGAGTAGGACCAGCAGTAGTAGTAGTAGCAGCAACACACTAGTAGTAGCAGTAGTAGTAGTAGTAGTAGCAGCAGTAGTAGTAGTAGAGCAGCAATAGTAGTAGCAGCAGTACCAGCAACAGTAGTAGTAGTAGTAGCAGTAGTAGCAGCAAGAGCAGGACCAGTAGTAGTAGTAGTAGTAGTAGCAGTAGTAGTGCCAGCAACACTAGTAGTAGTAGTAGCAGTAACAGTAGTAACAGTAGTAGCAGCAGTAGCAGCAGCAGCAGTAACAGCAGCAAAGCAGTAGTAGTAGCAGTGCAGCAGCAGTAGTAGTAGCAGCAGCAGTAGCAGCAGCAGTAGTAAGCAGCAAAACAGTAGTAGTAGTAGCAGTAGTAATAGTAGCAGCAGTAGCAGCAGTAGTAGTAATAGCAGCAACAGCAGCAGCAGTAGTAGCAGTAGCAGCAGTAGCAGCAGCAGCAGCAGTAGTAATAGTAGTAACAGCAGCAGCAGCAGTAGTAGTAGCAGTAGCAGCAGTAGTAGTAATAGTAGTAACAGTAGTAGTAGTAGTAGTAGCAACAGTAGTAGTAGTAGTAGTACTAGCAGTAATCAAGCAGTAGTAGTAGTAGTAGTAGCAGTAGTAGTAGTAGTTAGATATTATGTTAAAATAATTATAAGCAATTCACCACCTTTATTAAGTCAATAGACTTCACGGCAGTGTATTATATTGTAAATAGTGAAAGCACTACTCCAGTTAAAATAGTATTAGTATTAATAATTTTAAATAATTCATAAACTCTATTCAGTCAGCTGACTTTACATCATTGTAAATATTGTAAATAGTTTACTATTAGTTTTTTTTTTAAGTTCCAACAGAATGTAAAAACAGCGTAGCAACAAATGTGTGTAGTATTGCATTACTGCAATGGAGCATACTGAATAAAAGGGGACACATTTTTATAAAAAAAAAAGTGTTATTTCTAATTCGTCTGCAATGTGAGTGATCCTATTGTGATCTAGAAGTTCTTCTTCTGCAGCTGTCATCTTGATGTCGAATAATCCGAGCTCCACTGCCATAACTGGAATAATTATTGCTTTTAAATGTGGTCAACAAAATACTGGCTAGTGATCAGTGGAGTTAGTACAGCAGACAGCAGTACTTAGTCCATGTTACGCCTCTGGGAAAGGCACAGTTCCGAGTTAACATCAGGGAAGGCAGCCACATTGGAATTCCGTAATCATCCAACGTGCGTACAAACGTTCTCATACCGTTGACATACTCTCGTTTGCGGCGCCAGAGCTGTTGCATAGCTTGTAGGAGGGATCGATGAGGTCTTGGAGTCAAGTATGTGGTGTTTTCACAACCCCCGGGTCATAAATACTACAACCCTCGTTCAAAGGTCTGGTCTGGGAGTATATGTGTTGTGATTCACACAAAGGAAGCAACCGTTATCATATCCGACCTCCTTTCAGGGGAGGGGGGATGGAGCTGAGCTATTCCTGCTCCTAAACGCTCTTCTTTGATAGTTTGCGGTATCTCATTTTAAGGGCAAAACGTTGCTTTGGGATTAGACCTGCTAGCTGCAGCGTACCGTTTAATACGGGTGCTGAATCGATACTAATAACACCCGGGCGGGTCCGCGAGCCTTGCCAACTAAACTTTAATGATTATCAGAATAATTTTAATCCTCCTCAGAGGCTCCCTATTGTGTTGGGTTTATATTAAACCGCACCTCTGTAATGACACTAAACATTCAGCACTCGTTTTAATATTGCTTTCAATGAAGCACACAACTATGATGGGATCCTCAAGAGGGCATTGCAGAGCGGATACACTGCAAACACTGGCTAGATTTCACTTAGCTCTGCGACGGTGAAAGGGCTCAGAACGCTAATGCTTAAGTCACGTGATCGTGAGATCCGATATGCAGGTGGAAGTGATATAACTCTGCAGAGTGAAAGGGCAATAAAATACAGTAAATAAAAGTCCCTATTCTGCGGCTTGTAATCCTTAATCAATCGCGCCTAACTTCATACTACTAAGAGTCGCGCAAATATAATGGGTTCTTATGTGATACGGTATAATGTGATATGATATACATGATATGATATATATGATATGATACGATATGATATGATATGATATGATATGATATGATATGATATGATATGATATGATATGATATGATTGATATATGATATGATATGATATGATATGATATGATATGATATGATATGATATGATATGATATGATATGATATGATATGATATGATATGATATGATATGATATGATATGATTGATATATGATATGATATGATATGATATGATATGATATGATGATATGATATGATATGATATGATATGATATATGATATATGATATGATATGATATGATATGATATGATATGATATGATATGATATGATATGATATGATATGATATGATATGATTGATATGATATGATATGATATGATATGATATGATATGATGATATGATATGATATGATATGATATGATATGATATGATGATATGATATGATATGATATGATATGATTGATATATGATATGATATGATATGATATGATATGATATGATATGATATGATATGATATGATATGATATGATATGATATGATATGATATGATATGATATGATATGATATGATATGATATGATATGATATGATATGATATGATATGATATGATATATGATATGATATGATATGATATGATATGATATGATATGATATGATATGATATGATATGATATGATATGATATGATATGATATGATATGATATGATATGATATGATATGATATGATATGATATGATATGATATGATATGATATGATATGATATGATATGATATGATATGATATGATATGATATGATATGATATGATATGATGTGATATGATATGATATGATATGATATGATATGATATGATATGATATGATATGATATGATATGATATGATATGATATGATATGATATGATATGATATGATATGATATGATATGATATGATATGATATGATATGATATGATATGATATGATGTGATATGATATGATATGATATGATATGATATGATATGATATGATTTCGATATGATATGATATGATATGATATGATATGATATGATATGATATGATATGATATGATATGATATATGATATGATATGATATGATATGATATGATATGATATGATATGATATGATATGATATGATATGATATGATATGATATGATATGATATGATATGATATATATGATATGATATGATATGATATGATATGATATGATATGATATGATATGATATGATATGATATGATATGATATGATATGATATGATATGATATGATATGATATGATATGATATGATATGATATTATGATATGATATGATATGATATGATATGATATGATATGATATGATATGATATGATATATGATATGATATGATATGATATGATATGATATGATATGATATGATATGATATGATATGATATGATATGATATATGATATGATATGATATGATATGATATGATATATGATATGATATGATATGATATGATATGATATGATATGATATGATATGATATGATATGATATGATATGATATGATGATATGATATGATATGATATGATATGATATGATATGATGATATATGATATGATATGATATGATATGATATGATATGATATGATATGATATGATATGATATGATATGATATGATATGATATGATATGATATGATGATATGATATGATATGATATGATATGATATGATATGATATGATATGATATGATATGATATGATATGATATGATATGATATGATATGATATGATATGATATGATATGATATGATATGATATGATATGATATGATATGATATGATATGATATGATATGATATGATATGATATGATATGATATGATATGATATATGATATGATATGATATGATATGATATGATATGATATGATATGATATGATATGATATGATATGATATGATATGATATGATATGATATGATATGATATGATATGATATGATATGATATGATATGATATGATATGATATGATATGATATGATATGATATGATATGATATGATATGATATGATATGATATGATATGATATGATATGATATGATATGATATGATATGATATGATATGATATGATATGATATGATATGATATGATATGATATGATATGATATGATATGATATGATATGATATGATATGATATGATATGATATGATATGATATGATATGATATGATATGATATGATATATGATATGATATGATATGATATGATATGATATGATATGATATGATATGATATGATATGATATGATATGATATGATATGATATGATATGATATGATATGATTGATATGATATGATATGATATGATATGATATGATATGATATGATATGATATGATATGATATGATATGATATGATATGATATGATATGATATGATATGATATGATATGATATGATATGATATGATATGATATGATATGATATGATATGATATGATATGATATGATATGATATGATATGATATGATATGATATGATATGATATGATATGATATGATATGATATGATATGATATGATATGATATGATATGATATGATATGATGATATGATATGATATGATATGATATGATATGATATGATATGATATGATATGATATGATATGATATGATATGATATGATATGATATGATATGATATGATATGATATGATATGATATGATATGATATGATATGATATGATATGATATGATATGATATGATATGATATATGATATGATATGATATGATATGATATGATATGATATGATATGATATGATATGATATGATATGATATGATATGATATGATATGATACGATATGATATGATATGATATGATATGATATGATATGATATGATGATATGATATGATATGATATGATATGATATGATATGATATGATATGATATGATATGATATGATATGATATGATATGATATGATATGTTATGATATGATATGATATGATATGATATGATATGATATGATATGATATGATATGATATGATATGATATGATATGATATGATATGATATGATATGATATGATATGATATGATATGATATGATATGATATGATATGATATGATATGATATATGATATGATATGATATGATATGATATGATATGATATGATATGATATGATATGATATGATATGATATGATATGATATGATATGATATGATATGATATGATATGATATGATATGATATGATATGATATGATATGATATGATATGATATGATATGATATGATATGATATGATATGATATGATATGATATGATATGATATGATATGATATGATATGATATGATATGATATGATATGATATGATATGATATGATATGATATGATATGATATGATATGATATGATATGATATGATATGATATGATATGATATGATATGATATGATATGATATGATATGATATGATATGATATGATATGATATATGATATGATATGATGATATGATATGATATGATATGATATATGATATGATATGATATGATATGATATGATATGATATGATATGATATGATATGATATGATATGATATGATATGATATGATATGATATGATATGATATGATATGATATGATATGATATGATATGATATGATATGATATGATATGATATGATATGATATGATATGATATGATATGATATGATATGATATGATATGATATGATATGATATGATATGATATGATATGATATGATATGATATGATATGATATGATATGATATGATATGATATGATATGATATGATATGATATGATATGATATGATGATATGATATGATATGATATGATATGATATGATATGATATGATATGATATGATATGATATGATATGATATGATATGATATGATATGATATGATATGATATGATATGATATGATATGATATGATATGATATGATATGATATGATATGATATGATATGATATGATATGATATGATATGATATGATATGATATGATATGATATATGATATGATATGATATGATGATATGATATGATATGATATGATATGATATGATATGATATGATATGATATGATATGATATGATATGATATGATATGATATGATATAATATGATATGATATGATATGATATGATATGATATGATATGATATGATATGATATGATATCATGATATGATATGATATGATATGATATGATATGATATGATATGATATGATATGATATGATATGATATGATATGATATGATATGATATGATATATGATATGATATGATATGATATGATATGATATGATATGATATGATATGATATGATATGATATGATTGATATGATATGATATGATATGATATGATATGATATGATATGATATGATATGATATGATATGATATGATATGATATGATATGATATGATATGATATGATATGATATGATATGATATGATATGATATGATATGATATGATATGATATGATATGATATGATATGATATGATATGATATGATATGATATGATATGATATGATATGATATGATATGATATGATATGATATGATATGATATGATATGATATGATATGATATGATATGATATGATATGATATGATATGATATGATATGATATGATATGATATGATATGATATGATATATGATATGATATGATATGATATGATATGATATGATATGATATGATATGATATGATATGATATGATATGATATGATATGATATGATATGATTTGATATGATGATATGATATGATATGATATGATATGATATGATATGATATGATATGATGTGATATGATATGATATGATATGATATGATATGATATGATATGATATGATATGATATGATATGATATGATATGATACGATACGATACGATACGATATATATGATATGATATGATACGATACGATATGATATGATACGGTATAATATGATATGATACGATACGATATGATATGATATGATATGATATGATATGATATGATATGATATGATATGATATGATATGATATGATATGATATGATATGTGATGTGATGATATGATATAATATGATATGATATAATATGATATGATATGATATGATATGATATGATATGATATGATATGATATCATATGATATATGATATGATGTGATATGATATGATATGATATATGATATGTGATGATATGATATGATATGATATGATATATGATATGATATGATATGATATGATATGATATGATATGATATGATATGATATGATATGATATATGATATGTGATGATATGATATGATGTGATATGATGCGATGATATATGATATGATATGATATGATATATGATATGATATGATATGATATGGTATATGATATGATATGATATGATATGATATGATATGATATATGATATGATATGATTTTTTTATATTATTTGACGCTGTATCAATGATATGATATGATATGATCTGAATGATATGATATGACAATGCCGGTGATATGAGTCCGGGGTCCAGCACCGATATGATTACCCAGCATTTGATATTGATATGAGGGAAAACCCCGGGAAAACCTCAACCAGATAATATGATATGACCGGGATATGAATGATATGATATCGCAGCCAGATCTGATATGATATGACAGGTGTGGATGATATGATATGATATGATATGATATGATAGGATATGATATGATATGATATGATATGATATGATATGATATGATATGATATGATATGATATGATATGATATGATATGATATGATATGATATGATATGATATGATATGATATGATATGATATGATATGATATGATATGATATGATATGATATGATATGATAATGAAATGAAAAGAATAATGGGGAATGAAGAATATTTTTGAGGGTTTGGGGTGGTGGGTTGAAGATTGGTAGATTTTGTAGGG
>JAJSOF020000027.1:105644808-105674808 GCA_025594305.2 Periplaneta americana
GTCTCCTGCTTAGTTCTGTGGACCGCAATTTTTTACGACGTCTCCTGCTTAGTTCTGTGGACCGCAATTTTTTACGACGTCTTCTGCTTAGTTCTGTGGACCGCAATTTTTTACGACGACTTCTGCTTAGTTCTGTGGACCGCAATTTTTTACGACGTCTTCTGCTTAGTTCTGTGGACCGCAATTTTTTACGACGACCTCTGCTTAGTTCTGTTCACCGTATTCTTTTACGATACCTTCTTCTTACTTCTGTTCGCTACAGTTTCGTCACGACGCCTTTTTACTTCTGTTGTCTCCCTGCTATCCGTGTTCGCCGCCGTGTCCTGGACGATCCTTTTTTTGCATGTTGATTGGAAAGTGTGAAGTTCGCTTGTTTTTTAATCTGTTAGAAAGGAGTGAGAGTATCAGGACAAATTGATAGGTTGTGTTCACAGCATGAATGAAATAAGAGTATGCAGCTATAAATTAACATATAGAAAAATCAATCAAGACCCTTCAAAATAAGAGTATTTTGATGATCATCATGATAACGACGTACTACATCCTTTGAAGTCTATGTCTATTGGCCGTACGTTAGGTCCATTTGAAACTGTGAACCTCGGACCCATTAGGAATGGTGGCCCTCATAGACCAGGAGCAGAAATAAATGAACACTGGAGGGCCACATAGAATGTTATATTTTATTGTCATAAATTTCAATGCGTCACGTGACATTTTGCGCTTTGAATTGTTTTTCAGCCTCCGAATCGGAGCAAAATGGCCGCAGCAGTGATTACAGACTTTGAGGAACTCGACCGCTAGCTGGGTTATTGGCCGCCCGTGCGTCTTTTGTTATTTTAACCAGCAACCGTGGAACTTGAGGTTGGCTTTATTTTGCGTAATCTTATATAAAATCTCTACTCTCAAATCCCTGATTTCACGCTAATTGAATACGCTGATTATTGTTTCTTCATTTTCCGCTGCAGTGTTTAACTACTGGTTTGCTTTCTCGCTTGTCAATATTATATGAAGCATAGAGTTATTATTTTGAAGCGATGAAAATAGGATTTTGAGGGTTTTGTGAAAACGAAACTTTCCATCAACGCCTTATATGAAAGCCAGGGAAACTGGCTACAGGAGACGAAAGGAATTGGATGCAAAGGTTGACAACTTTTCAAAATTTAATTATACAGTAGCCAAAAAATTATTACACTGTTTGTTCATCAATAACTATCCAACAAATCGAGATAAACTTCTCATTTTCGGGGTAAATGTAACTATAAAAATATTCGCCGTCCTCCATTAACACTTTTTCCTGTTTTGGGCTACGCTTAACGATTTTAGCACAGATCTTGCGATTAGTTTTTCACATGAAATAAGACGAAGTTTGTACTGTCTTCGCTGCCTCTCTCGTATTCTTACATTACAGGACACTAATTCACACATGAATATGATGCCAATGGGTCATTTGTAATTGCAATGTAAGTTATTACTAAAGAGAATTGAGTTAATTTGGAAATTAATGCCCCAGTTACGAACTTTAATATTAGACTATATTAAATTAACAAATTCTGTCTTTATACTCCCCGCATTTATTAATCATCACTAGATTTCGATGTTCCGTTCCCAGTGAGAGAGACACAGGTTAACTGGTAGCGGAGTATTGGACGGAGTTGGGGGGGATATGCTAGGCTTGTTTACTTTTTCCATCCGTCTAGTTGGACGTAGGACTAAATCTTGAAGAGTAGGGAGAACGCAAAGTCATTACGATGTTGAAAACGAAATTTAATTCGAATTGCATTTTAAATGTGAATGATTAACGGTCTTCCGCAAGAAAAGGAAACAAATTCAAAATATGAATAAATAAATAAATAAATAAATAAATAAATAAATAAATAAACAAATAAAGAAACAAATAAAGAAAAAAATAAATATACTAATGAATGAGGAAATAAAAAAATGAGGAAATAAATAAATGAGGAAATAAATAAATGAGTACATAAATAAATGAGGAATTAAATAAATAAATGAGGAAATAAAGAAATAAATGAGGAAATAAAGAAATAAATGAGGAAATAAAGAAATAAATGAGGAAATAAATAAATGAGAAAATAAATAAATGAGGAAATAAAAAAATGAGGAAATAAATAAATGAGGAAATAAATAAATGAGTACATAAATAAATGAGGAATTAAAGAAATAAATGAGGAAATAAACAAATAAATGAGGAAATAAATAAATGAGGAAATAAATAAATGAGTACATAAATAAATGAGGAAATAAATAAATGAGGAAATAAATAAATGAGGAAAAAATTAAATGAGGAATTAAAGAAATAAATGAGGAAATAAATAAATGAGGAAATAAATAAATGAGGAAATAAATAAATGAGGAAATAAATAAATGAGGAAATAAATAAATGAGGAAATAAATAAATGAGGAAATAAATAAATGAGGAAAAAATTAAATGAGGAAAGAAATAAATGAGGAAATAAATAAATGAGGAAATAAATAAATGAGGAAATAAATAAATGAGGAAATAAATAAATGAGGAATTAAAAAAATAAATGAGGAAATAAATAAATGAGGAAATAAATAAGTGAGGAAAAATTAAATGAGGAATTAAAGAAATAAATGAGGAAATAAATAAATGAGGAAATAAATAAATGAGGAAATAAATAAATGAGGAAATAAATAAATGAGGAAATAAATAAATGAGGAAATGAATAAATGAGGAAAAATTAAATGAGGAATTAAAGAAATAAATGAGGAAATAAATAAATGAGGAAATAAATAAATGAGGAAATAAATAAATGAGGAAATAAATAAATGAGGAAATAAATAAATGAGGAAATAAATAAATGAGGAAATAAATAAATGAGGAAATAAATAAATGAGGAAAAAATTAAATGAGGAATTAAAGAAATAAATGAGGAAATAAATAAATGAGGAAATAAATAAATGAGGAAATAAATAAATGAGGAAATAAATAAATGAGGAAAAAAATAAATGAGGAAATAAATAAATGAGGAAATAAATAAGTGAGGAAAAATTAAATGAGGAATTAAAGAAATAAATGAGGAAATAAATAAATGAGGAAATAAATAAATGAGGAAATAAATAAATGAGGAAATAAATAAATGAGGAAATAAATAAATGAGGAAAAAATTAATTGAGGAAATAAATAAATGAGGAAATAAATAAATAAATACATAAATACATAAATAAGTAAAGAAAGAAAGAAAGAAAATATAAATAAATAAATAAATAAATAAATAAATAAATAAATAAATAAATAAATAAATAAATAAAGAATTAA
This sequence comes from Periplaneta americana, assembly GCA_025594305.2. Taxonomy (NCBI): domain Eukaryota; kingdom Metazoa; phylum Arthropoda; class Insecta; order Blattodea; family Blattidae; genus Periplaneta; species Periplaneta americana. The sequence continues at coordinate 105,648,107 of JAJSOF020000027.1, forward strand.
ACAAATAAATAAAGATATAAATAAGGAAATAAATAAATAAATAAATAAATAAATAAATAAATAAATAAATAAATAAATAAATATGTAGAATACAATTTTTAAATTATTAGGCCTGCCATATTTTGACTGATATACTTTAATTTTATTATTTTATGATTTGATTATATTCATTTTAATTCATTTGATTATATCCGATTTCACTTTTATTATCAACTTTCATTCTGACTTTTTACTAATATTAAATTTTTACTAAATTCAATACTAGAATTATTTTCATTTTAAGTATAAGTTAATATTACTTTTCTTTCTTAGAAATAATATGTTAGGTTAATGTAGGCTCAATTCCCCCCCCCCTCTCCGAACACAAGTGTTACTCATACGGGAATTACATTTATGTTAAGTAGAGATGTTTGTATTTAAAAGTTATTTGTTTAATATTTAATTTAATTTAATGTATTTATTTAACTAGCTAGCTAGTGAGTACAAATTAAATTTATAAAATAAAAATGTTTCTAGCCACTACCGTAAGAGCCAGGCTCGTGTACGGTGTGGTCTTAGTCAATAATATAACATAAAATTCAAGCTACAAAGACAGTTTACTAAATACAGTAAGTAACTTAATTCAAACCAATAAATACAACACAAGAGCAAGTATAAAGAAGAAAGACAAAAAGAGAGAAAAATACACATTTAAAATAAATTGACAATCCGACAGAAGTCAGTGATATTCAATAAAAACATGAATATATTCGACAGAAATAAAAGGTAAAAAAATACATTTGTTAATATTATATATCATGGATAATGTAACAAACTACTTTTTTAAAAGCTTCAATTTTAAAATATTCAAATTTGGAAGATAATTTGTAATTATATTATAAACCAGTGGCTTATGCAGCAAATGCTGCTGCAAACTAAGTTCGTTAGACGTTCAAATAAAAATTTTTCAGATTTATTTTCAATGAAGAATACGTGTCTTTTTGATGGTTATTTGCTTCCATAATAATGAAACATACTCTCTCTGAATTGACTTTTTAGGCCAAATACTTTCTCTTGAACCTATCCAACTTCAGGTTTTGAGTTTCAACGCGAAAACGCAAGTATCAATGTCAGGACGACAGCAATAGCTATTTCAGATTATTGTAGATTGTAGGCAACTGTCAAAAATATGTCGGGTTTGCTAAGCTTTCGAACAACAGCATTTTTGTATAGCTGCTGCATGCAGAACTTGAAATGTAGAGCGTAAAATCCTTTTTTTCTTATAAGAGATCTTGCTGAAATGATCTGGAGACTACAAAATTTTCTAGGCCTCTTATTTTATCAGTAAGTAATACTTTTTGATCTTTCCTTAGGAACTGTAATTTTTGCGCTCTCTCGAGCCAATACTGAAGACAATGACACATATCAATATCTACACTACACGGCCATTAAGTATATGGAAAAAGACCCAATCCCACTGGGTTAATAAGTATAAAAATATTTTATTTTTAATAACAATATTATTATCTTACTTAAGTTTTGTAGTTATATATAGCAGCCACTCAGTAAATTATGGAAATGAAGATCTAAATTAAGATATTCTTTACATTTACTTACATAACCTCAAAACGTTTCACTTTCATGTCATCAATATAGCATCAATATTATGTACAATTAATGAAAAAGAGACGCATCATGATATTAACTATAATAATATTTCATTTCTAATGGTAACAATGTTATCAAACCACCTCAAGTTTCGTGGATTTGAATATCCAATACACAGCTGTACTCAGAAAATTATACACTGCAGAATCAGTTTTTAATAACAAATTGAATTGAGCTCTAAATATGTCGGCAATCCTGCAGGGCCATGGCCTTCGTGTAATAGCCTAAAGTTTATTGTAGTGTGTGTTTTGTTCTGAAATTCAATCAAGTCGGCCGTGATTGAATAAAATTAATTCTCAAAAATGACAACAGATGGATTTTGGAAAATAGGAAAATTATGTAGGAAAATTGACATTTCACTGAAAACTACTACTTTTCCGAAAAACTTTGGGTTCCAAGCTTCAAAATGAGGGGCCATTTATTAAAATCCGTTCAGCTGTTTTCCCGTTATTTCCATTACCAGTTCAAATTATATAAAGGGTGCGTCAGAAAGAACGGATGGATTTCAAACTATCGATACGCAACGAGGATAGAGATATAGTGAGGGGGACCACGACTGTTGGGTCAGCCATAGAATGCAGTTTCAGTTGAGAACATGGTGTTGGTCTGGTGTACAACGTGCTTTCATCGTAGAGACATTTTTGAAAAATGAAGAGTCTGTGATCGCCACTCAGGACTCATTTCGACATCGGATGTCACGCTAGGATTCCAACTCGGAATACAATTTTGCGGTGGGTGGCTTCATTTCGTATCACAGGTTCAACATTAAAGAAGAAATCACCTGGACGAAATTCTATTGCACTGAGATTGTCCGAGGCTACGGTAAGATCTCGCGCCCTGCGACTTCTTTCTTTGGGACCATTTGAAGGCGTAAGTTTGTAAACGTCGATCACATACACTGGACGAACTGAAGACAGCGATTCGTGAAGAAATCGTGGCAATTGCACCAGCTATGACTGTGAAAGTGATGGCGAACATCAGAAAACGCCTCGATGCCTGTATTGAAAGCCAAGGACATCATATGGATAATGTTGTTTTACATAAATAAACTGCATGTATTGGTGAATATGTTGATAACAATAAATTTTTGATTTGATGAATCTTTACAATTTTCTTGCCATGTGAAATCCATCCGTTCTTTCTGACGCACCCTGTATATAGATTCTTGTTCCGAAACTAGCACCATAATTTATTAATCTTATTAATCTTATTATTAATTATTAATCTTATTATTTTAAGACAAGTTTCTTTTTGCCTATTAAGACCAAATGCTGGGCAACTTTCGGAGCTTATTGTCTTATTCGTGCATATATTTCTTTGTCCAGTTTATATTGTATATCCACGAGTTTAAATGTCCACCCACTTTTTTCCGATCTTAGCAAAAGACACCTGTTTACATTTTGAACTCGATTGACCATTCTGAACAAAATAGGCTATTTCTCAGGTAAAGCCTTCAGCAGGGCCTAACTCGTCTTTGTTTATTCTCCCCGTAGTACTGCTGTCGGAGGTTCGTTAGCATGTTCTTTAGCTCTGCGTTTGAAAAGCTGTACTGTTTCGTTTACTTCTACATCACCAAAATTAGCAGGATATGTATATCTTTCATCTTGAAAATAGTTACCTGGTTATCGTCATCGAAATTCGTTGTGAATTTTACATTGCACATGGCTCTTTGTTCATATACGCAACATTTTATGATTCCATTTCTATTAACAGGAAAGTTTGATAAATTTAAGTGTGGGATCCTCTCTTCGAAGAAATCATGATATGTCTAACTAGAAGTACTAGGAATTTCCATGGAAACGGTGACAATTGTAAATTACAGATTATTGGAAACAGTGTAGACATTTGAATTTCTACCACTGCCTGCTGGATCGCATCTTACGGCTGCGTAACTGCCTGCTCATTCCTCTTTCTTAGCATTGAGTTTCGCGTGGAACATTGTTGTCCAGATTCGACGCTAGAGCGCAGCAAGTAACTTCCGTTGTTTTGGCTGTGCTAATTCTGTAGAGTAAATTGTAACATTTTAAATTTGAAATCTTAGAAGTAATTACAGTGTATGTAAGTGATTCTTTATGAATTATATGTTTTTTTTTTCTTTAAAATATATTGGAAGTAGAAATATATCCAGTTAAAATTCGTTTAATTTAATGTTGTTTTCCAAACAAGATTTTCTGTAGGAGAAATAAAATTTGGTTTCCTAAACATAACAATATTAATTATAATATATTTACAATGGTGTAACTTTTTTCCTATTATAAACTTAATTAAGCTAATTTCTTGTCATTTTAAGTGTAACTTACCTGTCATCCATAATATTACAGCATCAAGAAGTGGAAATGATCAGAATACAATATATCGTAAAACATATTGAATTGTGTAATTTCAAGGAAAAATTGTTCCGGGTCCGGGTATCGATCCCGGGACCATTCGCTTAGCGCACGAATGCTCTGCCGACTGAGCTACCCCAGGGACAATACACGACACCGTTACAATTCTTCCTTTATATCTACTCAACTCAAATGGGCTGACAAGGCGCCAGAACTCAACAAAATTCTGTGCGACTTAAATTGTGGCTTCCTGTTAAACGTACCTCCAGTGACGAATATATTATACAAATCTGGTCTTCAGGTAGAAGCTCCCTGTAAAGCAGGTTTGCATAATTTCAAGGAAAAGTTGTTCCGGGGCTGAGTGTCCATCCCGAGATCCTTCGCTTAGCGCACGAATGCTCTGCCGACTGAGCTACTCCAGGGACTATATACGACACCGACACAACACTTTCACCTACACAATTATTAGAAGTAAAGAAGGTAAACATGCGAATTCTAAATGAGGCAGTAGAGCAAGTGGACAGCTTCAAATACTTAGGTGTACTGTAAGAAGTAACATGAGTTACTACCAGAAAGTCAAAAGGTGGATAGCAACGGCACAGGAAGCTTTTAAGGCCACGAGGCCTTCTCTTCCACTCAACCAGGTTACAAAAATATAAATGAAATACAAAATTATATTACAAAACAACACAAAAGAAAATACCTTAGAAATTACATAAAATATAGTAGAAAATTACAATAGACAAGATCAGTTACATAATATAAAATTACAAATAGTCAAGATTGGTTACATAATATATAAAATAAAGTAGAAAATTACACATAATCAAAATCAGTTACATTACGTAAGGGGAATATACACACTCACACACACACACACACACAATTTATAAGACCTAAAATGCTCGAGATAAATTCGACGATTAATTCACTTGAGATATACTGTACAGTTAATATACTAATAGGAGAATACATGTGGGTCACAAGACATAAAATGTTGATTAGCAAAGTCGTACTAAATGGCATGCAAATACAAATGATTTGAGTAATATATCAAGATGAGAAGAAAAAAGAAGAGAGAGAGGAGAAAAAAATAACAAATTGATCATTTAAGACTATTTAGAAACTTCCGCAAGAGTCTAGTTCTGTTCATTAAAAACATTTCTAAGTAGTGTGCTTAAAAGATTTTAGACTCCGACTGCTCCTGATTTCCTGTGACAAGGAATTCCAGGAACAGGCTGTGTGTATTGTGAAGGAAGCAGAGTAGACATCATTTTATTTTTACTTCAATTTTTATTGTACCTTAGTTGTTTAATGTACTTCACCCCCACCCCTTCTACTAACGAAGTCCAACCGTCCTCCACACAGATCCAAGACCGCATATACAGTCATAGTAACCTTACGGTCATAGTAAACAGTACGTTCCAAAAATATGTTCGCGTTTTCCAGTGACGAAAGAGCTTTCAGTATTGCATCATTTTCCATTTGCCTACGTCGCATCCCGGTTTCCCCCACCTGCTTCTATTCGCCTCTCTGTAAAGGCTAGTGCCTGGACTGTCTTCGCTCTTTTCTGAGAACATTAATTTCTGTTAGGAATTGGACGTCTATGCAATATTATACAACTGTTTAAAATAACTTAAAGAAAAGGACCTCGTTAAGTAATTAACTGTTACGTGATTTCCTCCCTTTCTACGACGCTGCGACGTAACCACTTGGACGGACAGTAGATAGCATGTCTGAGTAATTTTATCTTTTCGGATCGGGCAGAAGTGAATTTTGAATTTACAGTACGTAGACTAAGGTATCTTTTATAGAGTAGGTACACAATTATTTCAACATGAGTTACTGATACGAAGTACGAACCTGGTAATTGGAATTACGAACAATAGTCTATAGTGCGATAATATGCACATTAGAACTGAAGCCTGTGTCGAAATGAACGGCCACCATTTTCAAAAATGTGTTTAAATATTCATATTATGATTATTTTTTTTAATTTAACTTCTTTCTCTATACGATGAAAGAGTAATGGAACGGAGAAAATTCCCTCCGGCGCCGGGATTTGAACCCGGGTTTTCAGCTCTACGTGCTGATGCTTTATCCGCAAAGCCACACCGGATACAAACCCGGCGCTGGATAGAATCGTCTCAGATTAAGCTCCAACTCTTGGGTTCCCTCTAGTGGCCGCCCTCTGCACTACGTCACAGATGTCTGCGAGGGAATTTTTCTCCGTTCCATTACTCTTTCATCGTATGATGACGCAGAATATCTGCATGTAAATATCACATGTACTTCTGTACATTAAAATAATATACATGATATGCGTAAATCACTTCGTGATTTAAGACGGCGCTTATTCCGTCGGATCCCGGCCAACTAGTCACTCATATCGAGTGCACCTCAGCACATGTGTGGACTTCGGTCCTGCGTTCATAGACATCTATGACGTAGTGCAGAGGGCGGCCACTAGAGGGAACCCAAGAGTTGGAGCTTAATCTGAGACGATTCTATCCAGCGCCGGGGTTGTATCCGGTGTGGCTTAGTGGATAAAGCATCAGCATGTAGAGCTGAAAACCCGGGTTCAAATCCCGGCGCCGGAGGGAATTTTTCTGCGTTCCATTACTCTTTCATCGTATGATGACGCAGAATATCTGCATGTAAATATCACATGTACTTCGGTACATTAAAATAATATACACGATATGCGTAAATCACTTCGTGATTTAAGACGGCGCTTATTCCGTCGGATCCCGGCCAACTAGTCACTCATATCGAGTGCACCTCAGCACATGTGTGGACTTCGGTCCTGTGTTCACAGACATCTGTGACGTAGTGCAGAGGACGGCCACTAGAGGGAACCCAAGAGTTGGAGCTTAATCTGAGACGATTCTATCCAACGCCGGGGTTGTATCCGGTGTGGCTTAGTGGATAAAGCATCAGCACGTAGAGCTGAAAACCCGGGTTCAAATCCCGGCGCCGGAGGGAATTTTTCTCCGTTCCATTACTCTTTCATCGTATGATGACGCAGAATATCTGCATGTAAATATCACATGTACTTCGGTACATTAAAATAATATACATGATATGCGTAAATCACTTCGTGATTTAAGACGGCGCTTATTCCGTCGGATCCCGGCCAACTAGTCACTCATATCGAGTGCACCTCAGCACATGTGTGGACTTCGGTCCTGTGTTCACAGACATCTGTGACGTAGTGCAGAGGGCGGCCACTAGAGGGAACCCAAGAGTTGGAGCTTAATCTAAGACGATTCTATCCAACGCCGGGGTTGTATCCGGTGTGGCTTAGTGGATAAAGCATCAGCACGTAGAGCTGAAAACCCGGGTTCAAATCCCGGCGCCGGAGGGAATTTTTCTCCGTTCCATTACTCTTTCATCGTATGATGACGCAGAATATCTGCATGGAAATATCACATTACTTCTGTACATCAAAATAATATACATGATATGCGTAAATCACTTCGTGATTTAAAACGGCGCTTATTCCGTCGGATCCCGGCCAACTAGTCACTCATATCGAGTGCACCTCAGCACATGTGTGGACTTCGTTCCTATGTTCACAGACATCTGTGACGTAGTGCAGAGGGCGGCCACTAGAGGGAACCCAAGAGTTGGAGCTTAATCTGAGACGATTCTATCCAGCGCCGGGGTTGTATCCGGTGTGGCTTAGTGGATAAAGCATCAGCACGTAGAGCTGAAAACCCGGGTTCAAATCCCGGCGCCGGAGGGAATTTTCTCCGTTCCATTACTCTTTCATCGTATGATGACGCAGAATATCTGCATGGAAATATCACATGTACTTCGGTACATTAAAATAATATACATTCTTTCTCTATATTGTAAGCTAATGTGCTGTAGACAGTACAATATATACTGCATAATGAATACGTTCGCATGGATAACTCAATTCGTGAGTAAAAACACTTATTCTTAATACAGTACTGTATTTTGATTAAACAAAAACCTAATGAAAATTATCAAACTCAAAATCGCGATATTTTCTAGTTTACGTAAATGGATGAACTACTTTTCTTCCCTCCTATACCTAATAGAGTGATTTGTTTGTGTTTTACGCCAGTATCATCGAACTCCAGTCGTGGAAGGGGATAGCAAACTGTATTTCCGGTTCTCTAAAGGTATAGCCAGGTTAATATTAAAAATGTTAGTAAAAATAAAATGACGTCCCTGTATGTCTGCAGCTCGCACCTCGTTAATAAATTATCTATCTCCATGAATTAATTCAACTCTTTCACATTACACTGAACACACAGACACATAATGACTCCACAACTGATTATATGTTGGATCACTATGAATTATTGCTGTTTTTAACGTAAAAATGGGCTCACTATTCTTCATTGATCACAGATATGTAAACATAAAAACACACGCTAACGCATTTCTATGTAATAAAGAAATGACACTGAAAATTAATTGTTTTAATAGCCTATTATTGGTGCTCTATGGATACAATGTAATAGTAATATGCGTTACAAGAGCGGTATGTTGACGTTTTCATGTTCGAGGAAAAGATTGAAAAAACGAAACGTAGTTGAGCTTTTTTAATTTCCGAGAACATGAAAACAAATATACAGCTCGTGTATCGTACATTATTTTGTGCGAAGATCGTTTATTACATACCTGAAAGACTAATTTCTAATTAGGGAGTTATTCCTGAAAGCTTAATTTGCATAATACACGTCACTGTACGTAACAGAAAACCACAATTTAAAGTCACACAGAGTTAGTGTGCACTCAAATGTTGGTTGCTTGACGGTTTTCAGCTAGAGATGGCCGATATTTCACAAACCGATATTTTGTCACAGGTATTTTTTTGTCACAGATGAACCTGTGACTGATGACGCGAAATATCTGTGACAAAATATCGCTATCGAAATCTGCTCCGTATTCAGTACTTTATGACCGTTGCAACGTCTGTGACTGATATTTTCTCCTCTACGTCGTGAGTTTGCGCATGCCCATGATACAATAACAGCAATCAGGCGGTGGTATTTGATTATTTTTTCGTGACATTTTGTTCAATATTATTTTTTTCAAAGTGACGATGTGTTGCAAAGTAATTAGAGGCATTATAGTAATATAATCATGAATCTAACATTTTGTTTTCATATTTAGTCTGTATATATGCTTTATAAATATTTTATGTATTCCCCGAGATCTTCACATTTTCATATTACTGTGAATTTATATTAATGTGTAAGTATTTTCCACCCAATTTTTACGCAGTAACAATATTTTTTTAGTTATACTATTAATTACAAACAGAATAGGCTAGTCACAGGAGCCTACATTATTTTAATAACTTTACCGTCCTGTACTTCTCTCATTTATGTATGATCCAATTTTAATGTATATCTCCAACACGAACCGTGCAGGGTAGTATTAATTAAAATAATTAAACTTAAAATAAAATTATTTTTGTAATAAGTTCTTTACCGGTATGTTGTTTATGGTTATTAACTCTTATGAAATCGCAAAGTGCTTCCTAACATTGGTACTCGTGTGGGGTGTTATTTCACCCCAATTAATAGGCCTAATCAATGCTCTAAACTTGATATTTAGTGATTTTTATCTTGATATTGTTAAAATAATCAACTTTCAAGTAATTTTCAACTTTTAAATATAATACTATGGGGTAGTTAGCAAAAATTGTCAATTTTATAAATTCCAAAAAGATTGACATCTAGCAGACATTGCGCCATCAAATCGTTCTCATTGCCCTTGCACACTTTTAAAATAGGCCTACACTTACACATAAATGGGATAATTAATTACATTTGAAAATAAGGGGCATCAAACGTAAATCATGTTAATTCACTCCGTGTCCCTGAACGTTATGTTCTTCCGAACTTTCGAAGCATTTCTCACAAGCCGACAACAATGATGGGCAACTTATTTGGCTAAACTAACTTTGAAATAGTTTCCTTCGTATTCCGCTTATACACCTTGCATATACGAATCTGTGACAGGTCAGGTTTGGTTGGTTTAAGCTTTTATTATGCCTAGACATATACGATCAACGACTAAACTAGCGTTGAGGTAGTTCCTTCGTACTACGCATATACACCTTGCATATACGAATCTGTGACAGGTTAGCTTTGGTTAGTTTAGTATTTGTTATGCCTTGGATATACGATCAACTGCATCTCCTCAAAAAATCAAAGTCGACGACTTTCACTTCCGAAATCACCGAAACTACCTCAGCGCTAGTTTAACCAAAGCAACTGTCTCTCAAAAAAAAAAAAAAAAAAAAAAATCCTTACAAATGCAACGATTTTCACATCCGAAATCGCCGAAACTACTTCAACGCTAGTTTCATCATCTTATTATGAATGATATAGTGATTACACGATTAAATAATAATACCATTGGTTACCAATACTTTATCTTGTGTAAAATTCTGTCTGAACAACCGTTTTGTTTTGTAATTATTTTCCATTGTTTTTCCGAATACTTATGTTTCGTTAATTTTTATTAAGACTCAGTATTATGATGTTAATGCACGACTTAGAATAATTTATCCATTATATTATATACAATAAAAAGGATCAATTTTTAAAACGATTAGGATAATCACATAACCTCAATTTCTCCATATCCACCTATATTAAAAAATTATCAATTGATTCTATATCTACAATCAATTACGATATAACGTCTTGGTATATGAGGTTAACTTTTTACATGTTACTGTTCAGTTAAATTAGTATTTATTTGTTAATGGTACATGTTCATAATTTATTTGTTGGATTTTCCCATATAAACCACTGAAATGTGGCGTGTATAGAGAAATCGTATTCACATTGCACTGCTCTTCAATATTTCCTGTTAATTTTTATCGGTGTGACAAAATATCGGTATAATTCATGCATATTGTGCTTACTGATCGATATAAAATATCGATGTGACAAAATCACAGGTAAAAGTCACAGATATTTAATTGTCACAGTTGTTTGAAAATATCGTTTAAGCTCAACTCTAGCGTTGGTACGTTTAACCAAAGGTCCCGGGTTGGATAGCCGGCCCCGGAACAATTTTTCCCTCGAAATTATTCAGTATAAATTGATTTGCATATAAAGCACACAGCTGACCATGTCCCTTGTGCAGATATAAACCAAATAAATTCCTTCCGCCGTTGAATCTTCTCAATATAAAGCTAAAGGAACGGATGTCACTTGAGGGTGCTAAGAAATAAATTACAAGAAGTAAAAGAAACATGGAAATGAAATAAACAAAATTGATGTGAAATTAGAACATGAATATTGTAAAATAAAATGTTTTTGTATATCAACAATGGAAATAAGAAGAATAGAATAATATTACTTTAAAATATGTGGAACAACAATAATAATAATATATGAAAGCAGAGCTACCATCTGCCGGTGGGAGAAGGAATCAAGAGAATCGACAATGAGACGGGTTACTCTGAGCTTGTCGATATTGATATATGTTTTAACAGAGTTCTGGTGTAAGAACGATTTTTTTTTTTTTTCACATTTTCATATCAAGAGGATATCACCAACAACACCATCACCATTATCATCATCTTACCAGGACGTCATTATGTTCAGAAATCGTATATAGAGAAGAAATAAGGTACCTATTTGCCAGTATGCGAATTTCTGGATGCTTTGTATACTGACCATAAGCTGAATGAATCCTTCAGATCAGAGATAATTTCATTGTTTCTGATCAAATCAGTCCCTGATCGCCAGTCAGTTGATATCTGATTTATTTGATTGTTCATTGCGTTGCATAAACGTGAATGTCCAATCAACTTGTTTCGATTTACTAATTGCTGATTTGAGAAAGAAATGCATTTGACAACAGCGCTATTTAGCAATCACAGCTAATTTGATGCTCTTTAAAATTTCCGAAACGAATGCATCAAGTGGGCTGTGGCTAGGAAAACATGTGAATGCTTTGCTGTTTTGTTTTATCTCTCTGTTTACAAATTGAGCTCGTAACCTACTTTTTAAAAATATTGTGTTGTCATGTGTAGAACCCTGCCAACGGGCTACATTCCAGAATTTCAGTGATGGTGTAGACTACATATTGCCTGTATATTCACAGAAAATAAACATTTTCTATTTCGATAAAGTTCTGCATCAATTCAATCAGGTGATTGGATGGGGATGTGAGCAGTCTATACAACCAATTACTCTTAAAAATTCTGACATGGCTGAAAATTCTCTCTGGATTTCAAATCTTACCCTGTCTGAGGTTGGGGGTTTTATGAGATCCTGCGATAACAAAGCAATTTGATACGTAACATTCCTAACTACTCGGCAAATAGTTGATTTGTGGACCCCAACAAGATCACCCAAGACTGCATGAAGAATTCCAGCAGCATAAAATGTCAGCATTATTAGAACTTGGTTCATAGGAGAAAGTGGAAGGTTTCGATTTGTCTGTCTGCATATATTTGTTTCAATTTTTGAAAGCAACAAAACACACGAATCCTTACTTAACCCAAATCTTTGCTCAAATTCTCTGTCATTATACATAAAAACAATTAATGTCTATCACGGAAATGCCTTCTTCTTAACAATATTTCCTTCATTCTAAAATTTCTTCATCAGAAGAATCCATTATGTCGAAAACAATATTATTACGCTATAACTATTTACTATATAAATTGCAGTAAATGCACTATAAAGAGAACACCATAAATACGTGATCAATGATTAGTCACTTAACCAGCAAAAATCTCTTGATCAAATCTGATGGAAGACTGATCTCCGATCAAATACTGATTGTTCTTTCTGCAACAGAAATAGAACGGATGGCCAATCAAACCCTCTTTGATCGCCAATCATATTGTGACAGCGACGTGATATTCGAACTCACGACCAGCAGAAGGAAGTGCAAGGTCGGCCGGCGCGGAGGTTGCGCGCGCATCTGCTTCCTGTGGCATGTGCTGTGGCTTAGGGAGTAGAGGGGAGAAAGGGGAAAGAGCGACCGCGGGAGAGTAGAGAGGGGAGCAGCAGCGCTACAGATTATTCTGGAAGCCGAATCATCGAGTGACGGAAACGACCAGAGATCGAAGGTTCGCGAAGTGTTGCCTAGCAAATAAAAGGAAACCAACCTTCGAGAGGAGTCAGTCAGTAAGCCAGTGTTGTGTAGCAGTGAAGCCAGCTTCGAGACCAGAGCGCGACTTGAGTTGTGTCCGTAACTGTGGAGCCTGAAGCCCGGAGTTCGAGTGCAGTGGACCCCAGTTGGGGCACCTGAGTTCGAAGTTCAGCGGACCGTCTCTGAAGGTCTGGGGTTCGAGATTCTGTGAACGCGAGTGATTGAGCTAGAAGAACTAGCCAAGACAAACGAGCTGTGAACTGAGAACTGACAGTTCTGTGTTGTAAATAGTGCTTTGTGAATATTAGTTAAGATTAACAGTTCATTGTTGTTCGTAACAGTCCAAGTAAATTGTCATTGTCGTCAGTGGAGTGCACTAACGAATACTGTGTTACTGCGTGGAGAGCAAATCCCATTGTTGACGGGAGTGAAATTAAATTGTAGAGAGTGGTAATCATTGTTGAGATAATAAAATTACAGTGTTGAGTTGAAATAAATTTACAATATTTTGATCGGTGTTTCTGCAACCGGGCCTTAGTATTTGTTTCTTCGGCTGTCATTGCAAGCTAACTCGTTAACGGGTACAGACACGTGGGAATTTATGGCGGTTGGGAGAAATTAGATCAAGTCCCACCAAGTAGAAAGAAATAACAGACAGAGAGAGGTGTGACTTGTGATGTCGTGTATTAGACGATCATTAGGGAATTGAATAACGAGGTGTTTACCACAGATCACAGAGCGCGGCACCCCGGCTGTTCTTTCCTGCTGATCTCTTAACGAGGCGACTGGGGACGACGAGCTAATGATATTGAGCCACAGCTCAGTAACTGGCCCACCGAGAGAAGATGTTTCCGACAATCAGTGAGGCTTACAGCACATCTTTGTTTATGTCGTTTGGATCAATTTATGGGTATGAATGAGTATAAATATATAAGTTGAAATGCGCACACACCGTGCATGGAGAAAGAAACATTACTTTTCTTCACTATAAGCTGCGATGGATTTCTGTCTCTTCTTACACTTGATAATAAGATATCTGGCACATAGTTCTGAGCATAAAACACACACACACACACACACACACACACTTAGAGATGAGCTTAAACGATATTTTCAAGTATCTGTGACAACTGTGACTGTGACAATTAAATATCTGTGACTTTAATCGGTGATTTTGTCACACCGATATTTTATATCAATACGTAGCATGAATTACACCGATATTTTGTCACACCGATAAAAATTAGCAGGAAATATTGAAGAGAAGTGAAATATGAATACGATTTCTCTATACACACCACTCATCAGTGATTTATATGGGAAAATCCAACAAAGAAATTATGTACATGTACCATTAACAAATAAATACTTACCTAACTGAACAGTAATATGGCAAACGTTAACCTCATGTACCAAGAGGTTATATTATAGATATCGAACCAGTTGATCATTTTTAAATGTAGTTGGGTATGGAGAAATTGAGGTTATATGATTATCCTAATCGTTTTAAAAATTGATCCTTTTTATTGTATATAATATAATGGATAAATTATTTTAAGTCGTGCATTAACATTATAATATTGAGTCATAGAATAAAAATTAATGAAACATAAGTATTCGGAAAAACATTGGAAAATAATTACAAAACAAAACAGTTGCTCAGACAGGATTTTACACAAGATTAAGTACTGGTAACCAATGGTGCTATTATTTAAATCGTGTAATAACTACATCATTTATAATAAGATGGAGAAACTTCCGCCAGATTGCTGTTATTGTATCATGCACACGCGCAAACCTACGACGTAGAGGACAGAAATATCAGTCACAGAGTACTGAATACGGAGCAGATTTCGATAGCGATATTTTGTCACAGATATTTCGCGTCATCAGTCACAGGTTTATCTGTGACAAAATATCGGTTTGTGAAATATCGGCCATCTCTACACACACTTATCATTTGGTTCGTGGTAAGTCTTGTTGCCGCACACCTTGTGGTGGAAGCCATGGGTTGCCAATCTTGTCGTCACGTGTCTCATTTCATGATTAGCTTCCGTCCATGTCCTATCTTGCATCGCACACGTTGCGTAGAATTCCTCCGGTATGCTGGTTTTCTTCTCGTGCAGATCTTGTAGGAGCCGTTTGTAGGCGTCGTTCGCTGGGAGCATTATTTCGCACCTTAGGTCCTCTATCAAAAAGGTCTCTCTGGTTAGTTCGTACACTAGTCTCGATCTTGCGTTCTGTGGTAGTCCTAGAGCTCTCTTCAAATACCTAGCTTTCACCCGCTCTAGTTCTTCCGTCTGTTTGTATGTGAGGTATTCTCCCACTGATTCTAGGCCATACGTCAGGACGGGTAATATCTTTATTCGAACAGGTCCATAGCTGTGCTGATCGATAATTGTGTGATGTTCCTAATTTCATTCATGGCTCTTGTGGTAGCCATTACTCTCGATCTTATGTGTAGCCTGAAACTTTTCCCAGTCGTCTGAATTGTGATTCCTAGGTATTTAAAATCCCTTGTCCTTTTGAGTTGTTTGCCATTGCATTTTACATTTTCTTCTTCGGTGAGTCTTCCTCCTTTCCTGAACACTACCAGTTCCGTCTTCTTCGTTTATCTTGATGTCGTTTCGTTCCGTCCATTTGCTTAGCGTGTCTAATGCTGATTGTATATTGTCTAAGTCTGTCGCTGCGATGGCCATGTCTTCGGCGTAGATGTACAGTTTCCTAGAAAAGGATGAGACAATTGAATATTCCTAAGTCTCAGATGTAAACACTGCGCATGATCAGAGACCAGAGCACTGATACACAAGATAACGAATATTGAGTTACTTAGATTCAAGCTATTTGGTTTGTTACTAGCATCGTTCCGGAATTCACTTCAAAAACTGCAAAAATATGATAATATTACGTAAATAAAAGATAAATACATAAATATATATGTGTATATACATAAATCGTGTAGTTAAATCGACAATGCACCTTCATGTCTAGATAGACACTCCGCACAGAAAGGAAAGCTTTCGTGTCGTTTCCATAGCTCAGACGGTAAGACTTCTGCATGTTGTGTAGAAGAGAGCGAATTCGATTCCTAGTCTACACAACGATTTTTTTTTGTCTAAATAACTTTGAAATAGCTAAATAACGTTGAAATAGAGTTTTAAAAAGTCCTCAGATTAAGTGTTAATGATCACAGACAATACAAAATTACAAGTTATAATATTATAAACGTTAATCTAATGAATGCATTTATACATACACACATACAATGTAAATGCATATATATTAAAAACTAACAATTAAAATGAAATTAAAAATGTCATCGAAAATTTATGGGCGGAATTGAAAAAGAGAAGGATAGACACCTATGCTCACCGACGCCCTCGAAATCGAGACGAATTGTGGGATCAAGTTGTTGACACCTGGGAAGATCTCGCCGGGGATCAGAACTTTTCCACAATCTCGTGAACTGTGTTGCAGTGTAGTCCAAAACCACATGCGTACATGCGTACAGTTTCAAAATTCTAGACACAAGTTCATTTTCTTGTTCTGGAGTAAACGTAGTTTGATGGCCTTTACTTTTCAAGTGGTTGAAGACGTCGTTGCAGACATGAATGAGGAACTCCTAACAACTCAGCAGCATGACGTTGGCTTCTTCCCTCGCGAAATTCTTTAATAGCCTTCTGCATGTCGTTCTCAGTCCACGAATTTGACGTTTTCCTCTTACATTTAACCATCTGTCACAAAGAACTGAAAATAAGTACTTAATTTGAGTGGACTGATTTGAAACATGTTGACCCTATTTGTCCGATATTACTGATCCTATTTAACCCAAATTTAGAACTTTTTTGCGCTAGAGGTTGGTAGTACTGAATACTGCTTCGACGAAGGCATTAATAGCCATAATCTCTTCTAGAAGGCTTAAACATAATATTGAAAGTTAATCGCACAAATTGTCTGCAATAGTTGTTGTAAAATAATAAAGGAACCGTAAAGCTTATTTAAAATGTATAAAATACTCTTAACTCACCTTTATATTCTCTCTATTCTTTTATTGTTAACCAGGGGCGGCTTTTGGGGTAGTGCCAGTGTGCCATGGCACCACCAATGAAAGAAACAAAAATAATATCCTAGAAAACAATTGTAATAGTTTATACATTTTATTTGTATTTCATTTGAACGAGCGCGCGCACAGATCGGGACGCACTCTTGCAGCGTTTTTCCGAACGTTGGAGCCACTTCGCTGAGGCACTACCTGCGTCCATATAACACTGTAGAGCTGAAACGAGATGTTATGGTACCAACCTGCGCTAAGTTTTAAATTGCCGGCCAGCAGGGTAGAGGAGTGGGGGTTGTTTGGGTTACGGTTCTCAAGCTCAGAGCGGCAAGCATATGCGTTTCATCTCTCTTCAAAAAACATTCGTCTTATCTTAGTGTCACCACTTTCCTACTCAAGAGTCCGAAGATACCTAATGGAATTACGCCCGCTATTCCATCTTTATATTCTTATTCTCCGTCCGAATCAGACGACTGATCTGTGCTGGAATCAGATATCCCTAAGTTTATGGAAATGTTCTCCAAAATACTGTCCATCGCGTGCTCACTTTCAATGTAATTGTTCTCTACTTTCCTCATATAATCATGCACTGATATCCATTTTTGGAAGAAGCGATTGCAGAGTCTGCCTCTGCTTATGGGTAGCGGAGAAATTATAGATGAGTCTTTTTAGGACTTCCTCATCAAAACTGTCTACAGCTGCAACAATCTTCTTCTTCTTCGGCTGTGATTTTTCCGGACTGGAGAAAGAATCTGCTGTTCCTGCCTCAATATTTTTTTACCATCTCTCATGATTCTGCCAAGGCTCGCTTTGAAATACCAGTGGCAGCCAGTACTCTAGCACACACGCTTTTCAATGGAATTGGTATTCCATCTACAACCTCTTCTGACATGAATTTCCAAACATTGTATGCTATTTCATGTCCTTGACTATGAACTATTCTATGATTTCACACCTTAAACAATGCCATTATGACGATGCTCAGAAGGACAATGTTTTCAGTATTAGCAATAGCGGTAGTAACAGAACGATCTGAACACTCGGAATGCTAGTAACCAACTGACCCAACACCCCTCCAGTTGTGTGTGAGGGCGAGTCCAACCAAACGAACTAAAATGCGTCCCTTGCGCCGGTGCCATAACTTCTCGTCCGGGCTCTACAAAAGACTACTGCTTCTAGTTTATATGCGTTTCTTATGGCAGACTTTGAGCCGAATTCAGTTTGACTCAGTAGTTCATATTCCGCCCCCTAGAGCACAGTAATGCAGAAATTTCGCTAGATGGCAGGGTTGTTGGAGACGTTATTTGTCTATGAGTTAGAGTTCCGCGCCAAATGTTAATGTATTGTTGCCAATTCAAAACTAATGCACATAACTTGGATTTGAATGTAAATTATTACCCATTTAGCTATATTGAACGCGCAGAGATAGTCATGGTTCTTTTTAGAAAGATAAATATTTTTTCATATTATGTAAAACTGTTTGTTAATGTTGTTTAATATTTGTTTTATTTTGCGGCAACTAAATATCACTACACTGTTGCTATAGTATTGATGCTTCTGTTAACGATACATGAGATCTGTGCAGGACATGAACATGTGTTATTCAGGCAGCTGCCTTGGATTCATCGGCCTGTTAAATAAAGTGCAAACGTGTTTGTTTATTATCTATGCCATTGTTTATCTCGTGTGTTTTTGCCAATAATTTTACTAGTTATAAAAGTTATTTGTATTTGACTAGCAATACTGTGAAAGTTTTGATTAGCTGTATCTGTAAATTTCGTTATTAGTTTCGGAAATGTTATTGTAACTGTTACTAGATGCATTATTAACTGCACACCTGGTAAAATAGCTGGTTTAATTAATGTGTTTTATTTAATATAATGCAAACGTGAACTGCGATTATCAATTTCACTAGGGTAATTTGCGTACAAAGTTTTTCATTTTTGGCACCACCACCAGAATGTCTCACTGGCCGCCACTCTTGTCAACACAAAGAATACACACACCAGCTAGCATCAATGGCACTCAACGTGTGCAGGAAGTTCTCTTCCTGACCAGTATATGGTAGTACTTGCTTCAACTGGTTTACTTTTGAATATGGAGACAGAGTTTTGAAATTGACCCTATTTAACCTCTTACCCGATTTAGACTGAGTTACCCTATATGAAAAGAAATTAATTCATTAGTAGGCTACAGTAAAGAAGACAGACTATAAAATACATCTTTGAAGGAATTATTAATAAACAAGCAAACAGATAAATAAAAATTGTAGATCAAATATTATCAGGTGTAGATAGATAGGTAGGTAGGTAGATAGGTAGGTAGATAGATAGGTAGGTAGATAGGTAGATAGGTAGATAGGCAGATAGATAGGTAGGTAGGTAGATAGATAGATAGATAGATAGATAGATAGATAGATTTAGATAGATAGATAGATTTAGATAGATAGATAGATTTAGATAGATAGATAGATTTAGATAGATAGATAGATAGATAGATAGATAGATATAGATAGATAGATTTAGATAGATAGATAGATTTAGATAGATAGATAGATATAGATAGATAGATAGATAGATAGATAGATATAGATAGATAGATATAGATAGATAGATATAGATAGATAGATAGATATAGATAGATATAGATAGATAGATAGATAGATAGATAGATAGATAGATAGATAGATAGATAGATAGATAGATATAGATATAGATATAGATATAGATATAGATATAGATATAGATATAGATATAGATATAGATATAGATATAGATATAGATATGGATGGATGGATGGATGGATGGATGGATGGATGGATGGATGGATAGATGGATGGATAGATGGATGGATAGATGGATGGATAGATGGATGGATAGATGGATGGATAGATGGATGGATAGATAGATAGATAGATAGATAGATAGATAGATAGATAGATAGATAGATAGATAGATAGATAGATAGATATAGATAGATAGATAGATAGATAGATAGATAGATAGATATAGATAGATAGATAGATAGATAGATAGATAGATAGATATAGATAGATAGATAGATAGATAGATAGATAGATAGATAGATAGATAGATAGATAGATAGATAGATAGATAGATAGATAGATAGATAGATATAGATATAGATATAGATATAGATATAGATATAGATATAGATATAGATATAGATATAGATATAGATAGATATAGATATAGATATAGATATAGATAGATATAGATATAGATATAGATATAGATATAGATATAGATATAGATAGATATAGATATAGATATAGATATAGATATAGATATAGATAGATATAGATAGATATAGATATAGATAGATATAGATATAGATAGATATAGATAGATATAGATAGATAGATATAGATAGATAGATAGATAGATAGATAGATAGATAGATAGATAGATAGATAGATAGATAGATAGATAGATAGATAGATAGATAGATTATTTTGCAAAAACATGTGGAACATGTATGGCATCGTCATATACATTAAAAATACATGATATCATACAATGGATACAAATTAAGGTACATGAATATTAAAAACTCATCGACATCATACAATGGATTTGCGAATAATATAGTCCTAATTCGTGTCCTAAAAATTCTGAATGGAAGATTCCTTATATCAATAGGTAGACTATTAAATAATTTAAAAGCAAAGAATAGAAAACCATTTTGAGTAATACTGTATTTACATTTGTCAATATATAAATTTGTATTGTTTCTTGTAGAATATTTATGAACAGAATTACATGCTATGTAATTATTAATGTTATTCCGAATGTAAAGAAGACAGGCCAATACATACATAGACGGCAATGTCAAGATTTGTGACCTTATAAAAAGAGGTTTACAATGAGTCGTATTTGGTACTCCATAAATTAATCTTAAAGCTTTTTTTTGTAATATGAAAAGAGCTTGAGCAGAAGTATGGTGACCCCAAAGAATAATAACATAATTTAAATGACTTTGTATATGGCTATGAAATATTGTAAACAATACCTTGTTAGGTAAATTATTCCTTAACAACCTTAACATATATAGGCCTTTACTTAATTTCTTAGCAACATAGTCAACATGAGTTTTCCATCCCATTTTAGGCTCAAGAAAGATGCCCAGAAACCTAACAGCAGTATTACTAACAGTAGTAAGACGATTAATACCGAAGTTTAATTTAACAGTTTTGTTAGAATTAATCATAAGGTTATTCGCACTACACCAATCAACAACCCTACTTGATACATCAGCAAGTTCCATAGACAATATGTCACTATTTTTATGAATAGTATTAACGGCTAAATCATCAGCAAACATAAAAGATACATACGGAAGTTTCAACACACGATAGATATCTGTGCCTGTACAGCCGCTATGAATTTTTTTTGCGAATCTCTTATGGTCCAAAGAATAAATGCGAAATGCATTAATTAATTGCGATTGTTAGCTCAAGAATGGGGCAACATTTTTTTGCCCCCTGTTGAAATTATATGGCACAGACGGTTTTTATCATTAATCACTCAGATGAAGTTTAAAATGAAGATGGAAAAAAGGATTCTTTGCTGCCTCATTTTGGACATATTTTGCACGTTGAAGCGTGGTAGCTCTTTTTCTAATTTCGACACAGTACGATGATGTTATTAATCTATAGCTGGGATAATTTAATTAAAACTTTGTTGCCACCCACATCACTCTATTCACGACATCAACATGTTTCGGCACTTAATTTCGCTGTGTCATATTTCCTTTATTAATTGTCTGTCTCTTCGCGTCTTCATCGGCCATTGCCCTGCCCTCTGTTGGAGTCTAATGATTTTTCTCTGTCCGTGTCATTACAATGAAAGAAGACACCGACTTAACAGTGGGGATGTTTTGTATCTATAAAACTGTATCTTTAGCGCTTATACTGAAGAATGCGACCATAATAAAAGTGAAACACGTGTTACACACTGAAATCGTTCTCTGATTCCAAGGTTTGGACGTTATGTTTTTAAACGGACCTATGGTCAACATAGCAAAAGGCCATCACCTAAGGCAGTGATGTCAAAGCAAGCGCATTTTTCTGACCTTGATGTCGTGCGCGGGCAGCAAGCACTAAGTATGGAAAGAGGAAGGGTTGTGTATATGAATAAGCAACCTGTTGGATTAAGAAAACAGTGGTGCACAAACTTCAAACGGAACGTGAAATTTTATGTCGTTTTTATATGGCTTCTTTCTGTTTAATATTATCTACATATATTGTCTGTAAAACAAAAGTACTAACACTGATTTCTTTATATTGCACTTGTGTTTTAAATCTTAATAACATAATAGAGAGTTAAGAAGGAATTACTTACTTACAAATGGCTTTTAAGGAACCCAAAGGTTCATTGCCGCCGTCACATAAGCCCGCCATCGGTCCCCATCCTGTGCAAGATTAATCCAGTTTCTATCATCATATCCCACCTCCCTCAAATCCATTTTAATATTATCCTCCCTTCTACGTCTCGGCCTCCCCAAAGGTCTTTTTCCCTCCGGTCTCCCAACTAACACTCTATATGCATTTCTGGATTCGCCCATACGTGCTACATGCCCTGCCCATCTCAAACGTCTGGATTTAATGTTCCTAATTATGTCAGGTGAAGAATACAATGCATGCAGTTCTGCGTTGTGTTACTTTCTCCATTCTCCTGTAACTTTATCCCGTTTAGCCCCAAATATTTTCCTAAGCACCTTATTCTCAAACACCCTTAACCTATGTTCCTCTCTCAGAGTGAGAGTCCAAGTTTCACAACCATACAGAACAACCGGTAATATAACTGTTTTATAAATTCTAACTTTCAGATTTTTTGACAGCAGACTAGATGATAAAAGCTTCTCAACCGAATAATAACACGCATTTTCCATATTTATTCTGCGTTTAATTTCCTCCCGAGTGTCATTTATATTTGTTACTGTTGCTCCAAGATATTTGAATTTTTCCACCCCTTCGAAGGATAAATCTCCAATTTTTATATTTCCATTTCGTACAATATTCTGGTCACGAGACATAATCATATACTTTGTCTTTTCGGGATTTACTTAAGAAGGAATATTCACTTAAATTCCATAGTAGTATAATATTATACTGTATTAAGTGGATGAAACACATCATTCATAAAGAAAGTGATATTCCAAAGAAAGAGAGTATGACATAAGTTGGAATTTATATTGATGGTATCTTTAGCCTTACAAAAGTAATCAATAAACTAATCAAAACAATATTACAGTACAAAGCAAAGTTACCTAGGTACTGTATATGTTTTAATTGTAACTAATATTATATAACAAAAGTGATAACGCATTATGCTTTTAAGGTGATATTTGTGACCAACTTCCTATCATCAGAATATTAAATTATTTTCTCGAAATCTGCTGAAGCTATAGAGCTGACATTTTTACAACACATGGGGACATATCTTTTGCTTATGATGTAACAGTAGTTGCTTTGTTAATTCATTTCCTTACAAAAAATTTCCATGCGAATATTTTCAAAATTTTCAATACACTATCTTCAGTAATACGTATATACGATATATTAGATTTACGAAAACATTCTGTAAGGCTACTAAATAAATAGACCTATATCTGAAAATTTCACTTTTCTATACCTACGAAAAGTTGAGAAAATATTTCTTTTGAATAAAAAAAATCAAACTTGTGAAAAATGAACATTAAAATTAAAACTTATATTCTTATAATGCACTTATACTTCTCAGGCAAATCTAAAAATTAACATGGATACAGTTTTAATAATTTCTCTTCCCTTTATCTATTAAATCAGTGCTGGCCATCCCTGAATATAGCTCGACCAAGCGGCATATACCATCTCTTTCGTCTGTCTCTTTCCTTTCCGCTGTAAAGAGCTCAGGCTTTCCTGGGCTCTAAAGCGCGCGCTTGCTCCTATGGGCATCAATTGACATGCCTGACCTAAGGAAACTCAACACCAAATGCAGTGTGTCTCAGGAGGAATGAATAATATTTCGGGATAATGTAGTTCGGGTTAATCTGTCTGAAATGTAACAGTAGGAAGTTATTGATGGGCGAACTTTTAAATAAAGACAGGCATTGTAGACGCATTTATACGTTTTAGAACACAGTGATAGGATATACAGTGGAAGCTCTTTAGTTCGACAGAAATCAAGTTCGACATCCTATAGTTCGACTGCTTACGTAGGAGAATTAGACACGCCCCTATACGGGCACTAAGAAATGGGTTTGCTATTTGAATGAGAATTGGTTCTGTGTCTTGTAGTGATACTTTTGTTAAAAGAAAACAGAATATTGTATTGATTAGGACATCCATATTTGATCACTGATTTTAAATTATTAAATTTAAAAAGTTATGTAGGATTTTATAAAAATTGAAAAATTGTAAATTTAAATGTATATTATAATTGCATAGTAGACATAAGACAAATTGTATTGCATAATTATTAATTTCAATTCAGGAATCCGCCCCTGAGTACGAGTTCTACTCTTTTAGGGACGAGCGAAAGTTTTTCTGTATATATTATATTTTATGTTACAATTACTAGCAAAATAATAAATAAAAACTGTAAATAAATAAATAAATAAATATAATATATAAATGAATAAATAAATTACATAAATAAATTACATAAATAAATTACATAAATAAATAAAATAAATAAATAAATATTCATCACCATTTTCCAAATACTTTTGTGCGAGATCGTGCGTATTTGCTTGCTTTCCGCACAAAACCAATACGCGGTAAGTGTGAAATACCACATTCAGTATTCCCAACGTAACACACATAACAATTTCCTATTCTTACCGCTTAAGCGCGACATTCATTTTACTGCTTTAGGCTTTTAACATATTATTTTTGAAGACGTTCAATATATTAATAATTATAAATTGAAAACTTACCACTGCATTTTCACCTAAATTGCACTGTTAATTATTGATTTTAAATATTTGCACAAATTAAGTAAACTCTACAACACCACAAAAGTTACTGCATTTGTAATGCAAGTAACATTAAGGAAGCCGTGAAAAATCAACAAGATTCCAGACTCATCATAGACTGGGAAAAAAAAAAAAGACAGACGTATATCACGGCCTGCTGCAGTATAGTAAACACAGAAAACATTTTATAGGAACAATGTTGAAGATAGATATATTTGTTTTCCAAAGTTGCCGTCATTAAACAGAAACCAAGATGGAGATTTCATTGCAACTAATTAGAAATTCCTCTTTCAGGTATGTAATAAACGATCTTCGCACAAAATAATGTACGATACACGAGCGGTATGTGTCAACATACCGCCCTTGTAACGCATATTACTATTTCACCTGTTCCAATAATATTGTCACCTATTGAGAACTAGCGGAACTATTTCAAAGTTTGGCAATTTGTTATATCTTTGATTCTGACTTATCTTCTGGTTAGAAAGTTCGCTTACACGATCAGAAAATTGGAGATTAGATATCTTTGAACATCAGTGTAGGCTACATGAGCAAAAGAGTGATAGGCTAATAGTAATATACGTTACAAGAGCGGTATGTTGACGTTTTCATGTTCGAGGAAAGATTGAAAAAGCGAAACGTAGTTGAGCTTTTTTAATTTCCGAGAACATGAAAACAAACATACTGCTCGTGTATCGTACATTATTGTGTGCGAAGATCGTTTATTACATACCTGAAAGACGAATTTCTAATTAGTTGCAATGAAATCTCCATCTTGGTTTCTGTTTAATGACGGCAACTTCGGAACACCAAAATATCTTTCTTCAACATTTTTGCTATAAAATGTTTTCTGTGTTTACTATACTCCAGCAGGCCGTGATATACGTCTGTCTTTTTCCCCCAGTCTATAAATGCGAACTTAAAACAAACGGTAAGGTTATGTAATGATTTATTTTTCATTTTAATATTTTAACAATATTATTTATATAACATATTGCAGTAAAACATCGGCACCTGGAATCTTGTTGATTTTTTCCCGCCTTCCTTAATGTTACTTGCATCAGGAATGCAATAACTTTTGTGCGAGATCGTGCGTATTTGCTTGTTTTCCGCACAGAACCAATACGCTTTAAGTGTGAAATACCACATTCAGTATTCCCAACGTATGACACATAACAATTTCCCTCTTCTTACCGCTTAAGCGCGACATTCATTTACTGCTTTAGGCTTTTAACATATCATTTTTAGAGACGTTTAACATAGTAATAATTATAAATTGAAACTTACCACTGCAATTTGACCTAAATTGCAATGTTAATTATTGTTTTTAAATATTTGCAAAAATTAAGTAAAGTCTACTACTCCACGAAACTTATTGCATTCCTGATTCAAGTAACATTAAGGAAGCCGTGAAAAAATCAACAAGATTCCAGATGCCGATGTTATTACTGCAATATGTTATATAAATAATATTGTTAAAATATTAAAATGAAAAATAAATCATTACATAACCTTACCGTTTGTTTTAAGTTCGCATTTATAGACTGGGAAAAAAAAAGACAGACGTATATTACGGCCTGCTG
>JAJSOF020000027.1:105679808-105712308 GCA_025594305.2 Periplaneta americana
TTTATTTTACTAATGGTCATATTTTTGGATTATCTGCCTCTTGTTAGCTAGTTGATACGTAATGTTCTCTTGGTCACTTCTGGCTATTTATTTTACTAATGATCATATTTTTGGATTGTCTGCCTCTTGTTCGCTAGTTGATACGTAATGTTCTCTTGGTCACTTCTGGCTATTTATTTTACTAATGGTCATATTTTTGGATTGTCTGCCTCTTGTTCGCTAGTTGATACGTAATGCTCTCTTGGTCACTTCTGGCTATTTAGTTTACTAATGGTCATATTTTTGGATTATCTGCCTCTTGTTAGCTAGTTGATACGTAATGTTCTCTTGGTCACTTCTGGCTATTTAGTTTACTAATGGTCATATTTTTGGATTATCTGCCTCTTATTCGCTAGTTGATACGCAATGTTCTCTTGGTCACTTCTGGCTATTTAGTTTACTAATGGTCATATTTTGGATTATCTGCCTCTTGTTCGCTAGTTGATACGTAATGTTCTCTTGGTCACTTCTGGCTATTTAGTTTACTAATGGTCATATTTTTGGATTATCTGCCTCTTGTTCGCTAGTTGATACGCAGTGTTCTCTTGGTCACTTCTGGCTATTTAGTTTACTAATGGTCATATTTTTGGATTATCTGCCTCTTGTTCGCTAGTTGATACGTAATGTTCTCTTGGTCACTTCTGGCTATTTACTTTACTAATGGTCATATTTTTGGATTATCTGCCTCTTGTTCGCTAGTTGATACGTAATGTTCTCTTGGTCACTTCTGGCTATTTAGTTTACTAATGGTCATATTTTTGGGTTACTTGCCTCTTGTTCGCTAGTTGATACGGAATGTTCTCTTGGTCACTTCTGGCTATTTAGTTTACTAATGGTCATATTTTTTGATTATCTGCCTCTTGTTCGCTAGTTGATACACAATGTTTTCTTGGTCACTTCTGGCTATTTAGTTTACTAATGGTCATATTTTTGGATTATCTGCCTCTTGTATGCCTAGGTATACGGTGCTACGTGATGTTCTCTTGATCACTTCGACCTTTTACGATCTATTAAGGTTTATCTTGTCTTAGTAGCAATAAAACCAAGTCCCTTCAAATGAGGGTGGAGATTATAGGAGGGTTGTAAATTTTCAGGATTCATTTCAAAACCTTGTTATTGTACAGGCTACCGGAACTCAATTTCTTGAAAGACAAGCTCAGTGACGGAACTATACAGTACGAAGAGAAATATTTTGTAATTTTATTTTGCGCTACAGAATGTATCAACTAGTCCCTTCCGCCACTGAATGGATGGACGGCATCGTTCCACTCCCCATCGCCATAACAACACAGACGAAGTAAGACATATCTCCTTTCTCTCTCTTTTCACAGTGAGACGAGATACATCACACAGACTTTTACGCTAACTCTCAAGCTACACCCATTTCCAAACCGACGCCGGCTGGCTACACTAAGGTTCGCTGCATACCCAGGTTTCGAGGAGGCAATTCCCCCTCGTCCCTAGGTCAGCCCCCTCCATGCGTCGCCAGCCGGCGATCGGGGAATGCTACGGAATGATAACGAAATGTAGAAATGGCAACGGAATAATTTAGATGCCTAATATGGGAAAACGGGAGAAAAACCCTAACTGTGATCTTGTCCGCCACAAGTGTCATACGGATTTTTCAATGAAAAGTCCCAGATCTGACCGGGACTCGAACCCTTGAAAGGCCGGAGGTCTCAGGCACCGCAGGGGTGGTAAATATTTGTCCAAGTTATTTTTGCCCAAATCTTGATATTTAGGTTCGAATAATAGGCAAAAACTAAAAGGTTGGTTTTTAAGGAAGTAATTACTCTGTGGAAAGACGTCGTGCCATTAACGGGTGCCCCGACATGCATGTCTGTAATGGTATAGGAAACGGAGTGCGGAGTCTGGAGTGGTAGACATCACGAGTCCTTTCTGCGTCTGTTGGAAAAACAGTCGAGCTTCGAGGGTCACGAAATGAAATGGTGCAGGGGCATGGATTGACCTCACGGCAAATTGGAATTGGGTGGCTGTAGATTACTGCAGCCGCGCATTGTTTTGCCGCTATCGGTAGGTCGTGTGCGTGCGAGTGAAGACATTAAGAAGTGCAGTGCTAATGGAGGCGGCCAAAAAACCCAGTGAACCATCTCCACATCTCGCCTGAGGTGTCTCTGCTGTCAGCTAAATTTGGACTCTCCCTTCTCCCTCTCCACTAGAGACTGAAATTCACCTTCTAATCCAGATGGTTATCCATCACTTCATGGGAGAGCCACTTCCTGTTTTGCAAGTTTGGAAGTATGAATTAAATTTCCGGTGAATATATAATTTATTTACCTGTCGGTTTTCCAGCTCCGAATGCACTGCAGGCTGCTGATATTGTGTTCGCCCTCGTATTTTGTACTCTATTTGAAGCATAATAACGTCCTTCTCCTCACTAGGTATGAGTGCAACTTAAAAATGCCACCCTCAATACAAGTATTCCACTTGTTCTCCTTGTATTCCCTTTGTTCTCCTTGCATCCTCTTTATTCTCCTCGTATTCCCTTTGTCATCAATGTTATCCTCTTTGTTTTCCTTCTATTCCCTTTGTTGTCCTTCTATTCCCCTTGTTCTCTTTTTATTCCCCTTGTTTCCTTGTATTCCCTTAGTTCTCCTTGCATTCTCTTTATTCTCCTCGTATTCCCTTTGTCATCAATGTTATCCTCTTTGTTTTACTTCCCTTTGTTGTCCTTCTATTTCCCTTGTTCTCTTTTATTCCGTTGTTCTCTTTTCATTCCCCTTGTTCTCCTTGTATTACCTTTGTTATTCTTGCATCCCCTTTATTCTCCTCGTATTCCCTTTGTCATCAATGTTATCCTCTTTGTTTTCCTTCTATTCCCTTTGTTGTCCTTCTATTCCCCTTGTTCTCTTTTTATTCCCCTTGTTCTCCTTGTATTCCCTTTGTTCTCCTTGCATCCTCTTTATTCTCCTCGTATTCCCTTTGTCATCAATGTTATCCTCTTTGTTTTCCTTCTCTTTCCTATATTGTCCTTCTATTTCCCTTGTTCTCTTTTTATTCCCCTTGATCTCCTTGTATTACCTTTGTTCTTCTTGCATCCCCATTATTCTCCTGCTATTCCCTTTGTCATCAATGTTATCCTCTTTGTTTTACTTCCCTTTGTTGTCCTTCTATTCCCCTTGTTCTCTTTTTATTCCCCTTGTTCTCTTTTTATTCCCCTTGTTCTCCTTGTATTCCCTTTGTTCTCCTTGCATCCCCATTATTCTCCTCGTATTCCCTTTGTCATCAATGTTATCCTCTTTGTTTTCCTTCTATTCCCTTTGTTGTCCTTCTATTTCCTTTGTTCTCTTTTTATTCCCCTTGTTCTCCTTCTATTCCCTTTGTTCTCCTTGCATTCTCTTTATTCTCCTCGTATTCCCTTTGTCATCAATGTTATCCTCTTTGCTTTACTTCCCTTTGTTGTCCTTCTATTTCCTTGTTCTCTTTTATTCCCCTTGTTCTCTTTCCATTCCCCTTGTTCTCCTTGTATTACCTTTGTTATTCTTGCATCCCCATTATTCTCCTCGTATTCCCTTTGTCATCAATGTTATCCTCTTTGTTTTCCTTCTATTCCCTTTGTTGTCCTTCTATTCTCATTGTTCTCTTTTTATTCCCCTTGTTCTCCTTGTATCCCTTTGTTCTTCTTGCATCCTCTTTATTCTCCTCGTATTCCCTTTGTCATCAATGTTATCCTCTTTGTTTTCCTTCTATTCCCTTTGTTGTCCTTCTATTTCCCTTGTTCTCTTTTATTCCCCTTGTTCTCTTTTCATTCCCCTTGTTCTCCTTGTATTCCCTTTGTTCTTCTTGCATCCTCTTTATTCTCCTCGTATTCCCTTTGTCATCAATGTTATCCTCTTTGTTTTCCTTCTATTCCCTTTGTTGTCCTTCTATTTCCTTTGTTCTCTTTTTATTCCCCTTTTTCTACTTGTATTCCCCTTGTTCTCCTTGTATTCCCTTTGTTCTCCTCGTATTCCCTTTGTCATCAATGTTATCCTCTTTGTTTTCCTTCTATTCCCTTTGTTGTCCTTTTATTCCCCTTGTTCTCTTTTTATTCCCCTTGTTCTCTTTTTATTCCCCTTGTTCTCTTTTTATTCCCCTTGTTCTCCTTGTATTCCCTTTGTTCTCCTTGCATCCTCTTTATTCTCCTCGTATTCCCTTTGTCATCAATGTTATCCTCTTTGTTTTCCTTCTATTCCCTTTGTTGTCCTTCTATTCCCCTTGTTCTCTTTTTATTCCCTTGTTCTCCTTGTATTCCCTTTGTTCTCCTCGTATTCCCTTTGTTATCAATGTATCCTCTTTGTTTTCCTTCTATTCCCTTTGTTGTCCTTTTATTCCCCTTGTTCTCATTGTATTCCCTTTGTTCTCTCTGTATTCTTTTTGTTCTCCTTGTATTCCCCTTGTTCTCCTTGTATTCCCTTTAATGTTGAGCGTTTATGTACTTGCATTATCGATATTCGTATGCTAACATTGAAAAATGTGTAAGAAATGAAGCGAGAAAGAACGTAAAACTCGTCAACATGACCTAGGTCCATATCATTAGTAAACAAGGATCGATGCTGTACAATGTGCAGGGCTTATGTGAGGGCAGTAATGAACATGCGGGTTCCTTAAAAGCCGTAATTAAGTAAGTACAACAACAACCACGGCTCTATTAATGTTGTTGCGAGCTAGCTGGACGTGCATTAGAACTTGTCCACACGGATCAGGTTTATTGGTGTCAAGTGTTTCACATCAAGCAACATTCTTGCTACTGTCCCCAAGCAGACCTTTGTGTCAAGTAATCTTCTACTGTGTGGACAACGGAAAGTGAAGTGTTGGCCTACAGTCGTGTTTTGGTGGTCACTGAAGATCATGTGACTTAATGACCCTACCTACTGGACAGCACCTTGATATTTGTATTCCAATAGTCAACCAATAGGAGCTTTATTTATTGCATATTGTGTCATTTTGTGTCAAAATTGTTCATGGTGAGTGAGGAGTGTAATATAGGGTCTACTCTTTTTTGACATATATTGCATATACAGAATTGGATACTTAATAATAGAAAGATGCTATGTGCCAAAATTAAAAAAAAATATATGACATTTACTTTTTAACTTTGTGGAATATGCCATTAGAAAAATTCAGGATAACAGAGAGGGTTTGGAATTGAAATGGTTACATCACCTTCTTGTCTATGCGGATGACGTCAATATGTTAGGAGAAAATCCATAAACCATAAGGGGGAAAAAAAGAAATTTTACTTGAAGCAAGTAAAGCGATAGATTTGGAAGTAAATCCCGAAAAGACAAAGTATATTATTATGTCTCGTGATCACAATATTGTATGAAATGGAAATATATAAATTTAAGATTTTCCCTTCGAAGAGGTTGAAAAATTCAAATATCTTGGAGCAACAGTAACAAAATAAATGATACTCGGCAGGAAATAAAACGCAGAATAAATATGGGAAACACTTTTGAGAAGTTTTTATCATCCAGTCTGTTCTCGAAAAAGCTGAAAGTTAGAATTTATAAAACAGTTATACTACCGGTTGTTCAGTATATTGTAGTTGTGAAATTGGATTCTCACTTTAAGAAAGGGACAGAGATTAAGGGTGTTTGAGAATAAGGTTGTTAGGAAAATATTTGGGGCTAAGAGGGATGGAGTTACAATAGAATGGAGAAAGTTACACAACGTAGAACTGCACTCATTGTATTCTTCACCTAACATAATTAGGAACATTAAATCCAGACGTTTGAGATGGGCAGGACATGTAGCACGTGTGGGTGAATCCAGAAATGGATATAGAGTGTTAGTTGGGAGGCCGGAGGAAAAAAGACCTTTGGGAAGGTCGAGACGTAGATGGGAGAATGATATTAAAATGGATTTGAGGGAGGTGGGATATGATGATAGAGACTGGATTAATCTTGCACAGGATAGGGACCGATGGCGGGCTTATTTATTTATTTCAAATATACAGAATAAAGAAATATAATTACAAAACAAACAAAGAGAAATACAAATAAAATAATACAAGCAATATAAAAAGAAGATACAGTAGTATTAACAAAATTTGAGACCGAATGAGCAGCGCTCGTGCTCGGTCGCAGTTCAGATATAATATTAAAATAAATAATAACAATAATATAAATATATAAGTAAAATAAAATAGGAACTAAAATATAATTACAGCGGCAATGGAATTATATAATATAATATTAACACTATAGAAGAATAATATCGCACGTGAAAAGTAGGACTAAATATATATTTCAAAATTATAGAATACAAATATAATATAGGTTGATTAATTCATACACATAGGCTATAAATTTATGTAATCAAATTGAAGATATTAACACGTTTCTAATTTTCTTGTTATATGTTAGTGGGTTACATGTTAGAAGTTCTGGGTGTAATTTAGTTAAAGCATTGTACAACCGAGGGCCAAAATTTATGCTATGCTTTAGACCAGCAGATGTGAGACATTTAGGTTCTACTAATGTTGAATTAATATTTCGTCTTGTGTCATAATTGTGTGTCTGTAATACAAACTTATTACGATTTTTATGATAAAATTTTAACAGCGTATATTTATAAATTTGTTCAATATTAAATACATTAAATTCAGAATAAATTAATTTAGTTGGATAATCGAAACGTTTCTTCAAACAAATTTTAATTATTCGTTTTTGTAGTAAATTTAACGGACTAAGATTAATTTTTGTACTTCCACCCCAAACAATTATACCATATTGAATGATAGACTGAATAATGGCCAAATAAACATTTCGTAGAACTCTAATAGGTAAGTAGCATCGAAGATTAACGAATTTATAAATTGTTTTACGAAGCCTCTTACAAAGATAAGTAATGTGATGAGGCCATTTTAAGTTCTGATCAATAATGATACCCAGATATTTGACATACGTGGCTTCTTTCAAAGGTGGACATTTACAACTTTTGGGATCTAAACAATTTTCACTGTGTATTATTAGTCTATATTTATCGCTAAATTTTAAATTTTGAACACTGGCAGCTGTTAACGAAAAAGGAACTAAAGTTGATTTAGATATATTTAAAGAAAGGAAGTTGGAATTAAGCCATGTTTTAACAATGTTAGCACCTATATTAGCATTTCTATATGCTTCCTGCCAAGAAAAACCACTGAAAATAACTACTGTATCATCCGCATATGAATATATAGATCCATTAAATTTATGTGATGGCGGCAATCAACCTCCGGGTTCCTTAAAAGCCATAAGTAAGTAAGTAAGTAAGTAAAGTAAGTAAGTAAGTAAGTAAGTAAGTAAGTAAGTAAGTAAGTAAGTAAGTAAGTAAGTAAGTAAGTAAGTATTCTAGTGTAAGGAATATCCACAGCTGTGGAGTAACGGTTACCTCGTTAGAATATCTGATCTTGAAACGGGAAGGCCTGGGTTCAAATCTTGGTTGGTATAGGTTTTCTTGCGAGGTTTTCCCTTAACCAATTGAAGCGGAATTGCCAGATAACTTTCAGACTGATTTCGCCATTATAATTACTAATTACGAAATAACCCGCACATACGTTAGAACAGGCCTGCACAAACAGCGCTCAACGAGCGCGCGCGCTCCTTCGGAGCGGAAGAGCGGTTTTTACCGCTCGCCGAAACGGAGAGGAAGATAGTCAGAATGACGTAGGCTTGCTATAGGTAGAGGAGGGAAACGACCACTCAGCTATCTAGTGGAGTGCAGTGTGTAGGCCTATTCTCAGTAACTGTTTCACGTTGCTTACCTACTGCTACAGTACAGTATGGAGGAATCTAAAAGACGGAACATAACATTTAACGATTTACAGCTCGAACTTATTGATCTTCAATGTCACCTAAGGGCTAAAGATCGTTTGAATAATACTACTAGCCTGGTTGAGTTTTACAAAACTAAACATTAGCAATAATATCCACGACTACATAGGCTGGCTGTGAAAATGATTGCTATGTTTGGCTCAACATTTATATTTGTAAGCAACTGTTTTCTATTATCAAGTTTAATAAAGGCAGACATCGAACATCTGTAACTGATGTTTCATTACGATCAGTAGGCTACTGTTCATTTCAGCTGCCATCAGCATAAAACCTCGTTTTGATATACTGATAAATAAAAATATAACAAAATGATATTGTACATTTAAGTAGCTATAGAATTTCTATTACTTCTGTAAAATAAATATTTCTTTATTAATTAATAATAGTCCAAGATAGTTTTGCAAACACTGAACGGGAATTCATTTCATAAGCACTCGTAATAGTACTTCCTTTTGTGTATATTTTGTACGAGATCACCCCTTCTTCCAGTCCACCCTTATACAGAGCGCAGCTAATATCTGCATTCCACTCATGAGCTGTGAGCCGGCTCGGAGAGCGCAAACCTTGTGCAGGCCTGCGTTAGAAAGACTGAAAGATAATATAAGAAGGGAAATTGCAGTAATTTTAGAAGAAGTAATGAGTGTTAATGCAAATTTTCTTAAAATGTGTGAGAGAAGTGTGTTGGCACAAGGACATCATTTCCAGCATCTTCTATAATAAAGGCAGCTGGTTAGTGTAATATGCAGGAGCAGTCTATGCGCTTGACTTAAGGAGATATGAATATCCGACTCCCGGAAAACAGCGTGCTTCCAGCCACCACGCCACTCACGGATGAACGTCTATTTGAAGACTCTGCTCGTTGCATTCAGGTACATTCTGGCCTGGTAATGTATTATAGACTATTGCATTCTCTTATCTATACTAATAATAAATCTGTAGCCGAAATTTTTCTGGTAATTTTCGATTTTCCAAAAATAATTGGTCCTAACATATATAATTAACCGCCCTGAAACCGAAAATCGCTTTTTTGAAATGTTCGTTTGTCTGTCTGTCTGGAAGTTTGTTACCTTTTCACGTGATAATGGCTGAACCGATTTATATGAAAATTGGAATATGAATTAAGTTCGTTGTAACTTATAATTTAGGCTATATGGCATTCAAAATATCTTATTTAAAATAGGGGTTATAAGGGCCCGAAAAGACAAAGTATATGATTATGCCTCGTGACGGGAATATTGTGCGAAATGGAAATATAAAAATTGGAAATTTATCTTTCGAAGAGGTGGAGAAGTTCAAATATCTTGGAGCAAGAGTAACAAATATAAATGACACTCGGGAGGAAATTAAACACAGAATAAATATGGGAAATGCCTGTTATTATTCGGTTGAGAAGCTTTTATCATCCAGTCTGCTGTCAAAAAATCTGGAAGTTAGAATTTATGGAACAATTATATTACCGGTTGTTCTTTATGGTTGTGAAACTTGGACTCTCACTCTGAGAGAGGAACATAGGTTAAGGGTGTTTGAGAATAAGGTTCTCAGGAAAATATTTGGGGCTAAGAGGGATGAAGTTACAGAAGAATGGAGGAAGTTACACAGCACAGAACTGCACGCATTGTATTCTTCACCTGACATAATTAGGAACATTAAATCCAGACGTTTGAAATGGGCTGGGCATGTAGCACGTATGGGCGAATCCAGAAATGCATATAGAGTGTTAGTTGGGAGACCGGAGAGAAAAAAAAAAAAGACCTTTGGGGAGGCCGAGACGTAGATGGGAAGATAATATTAAAATGGATTTGAGGGAGGTGGGATATGATGATAGAGAATGGATTAATCTTGCTCAGGATAGAGACCAATGGCGGGCTTATGTGAGGGCGGCAATGAACCTCCGGGTTCCTTAAAAGCCAGTAAGTAAGTAAGTAAGGGGTTATAAGGGGGCTTGAATTAAATAAATCGAAACATCTCCCTTATTATTAATTTTCGTGAAAAATATTACAAAACAAAAGTTTCTTTAAAAATAATTTCCGATAAGTTTTATTCCATGCAAAATTTTGATAGGACTGATATTTAATGAGATAAATGAGTTTCAAAATTACAATAATAACGCCATCTAAGGCCGTATAATGAAATAAAAAACAAATGACTTCGTCTATAAGAGGCCTTGGACAGCAACAATCGAAAGGTATGAAAGATAGTCTACAGAGACTGTTTCTGTGTTTGTATGAATTAATATCGGAAGCTAAATTAACCAATTTGTATAATTAATTATTAATTCACCATTGGAAAGTGTAGTTTCTCTAGATGGACATAATGCTATAATATTATTACAGTAACGTCTGAGTAAATCGAGCACAGGTAAGATTAAAATAGCTTCTTATGCACAGAAAACTTGATAGGCATTCGTTTCCTGTACTTCCTAAAATAATTTTTATTACCAAATGAGTGTCTCTGGATCAAAATGATCACATTTTAATTTTTTTATGCAATTTAAGTAACATAATAAACGATTTATCCTTCTATCAAACACGAATGTTCCCTGGATCAAATGTCCAATTTTAATTATGTAATTACTGTATATTTATTTCTAACGGGTGCAGCGGAGCGCACCGGTACGGCTAGTTGAAGGAATATATAAAAACTGAAATTTGTACACCCCTTATGAACCAGATTTTATACGCATGAGAGATGTCCCGCCAGAATTACTCTCTGGTCAAAAAGCGTAATTCAACTTTTATTTTCTTGAAGCTTAATGTGTACATTACGTTCGTTTAGTTATCGCTCTTCTACTCAGATTTCTTTCGGATTCTCGTCTTTTTTAGAACTAATCATTTTTCAAATAGTAATCAAAGCCAGACAAATTGTCTTTGAGGCGTTCCAGTGGTGGGTACCTTACAAAAGTCACTACCACGATACTGAAGCTTTTTATCAGCGTGTCTGAAGTCGCTAATGACATGAAATGAATAGCTCTGCTTCTGGCGTCTGTACACGCCGCTAGGAATGTCGCAGACCACCATATTTTATCTTTTTAGTACTCACGGAACTGTGTCTTGGTTTTTCACTATAGGGACCGCAATTTCATCCCACACATCTAATGCAGGGAGGGAGGTGACAGAGTACTTGGTTTTACCGAGTATTTAGGGATTCCGTGCCTCTCTCTTTATGACATCATTTCACTACAACGACATAATTTACATTATAGTATTATTATTATTAAATTATTATTATTATTATTATTAGTATTATTATCATCATCATTATCATACTAGTATAGTAGATATTCGAACTTTCAGGGGTGCAGACTGTAATTCTGACCATTATTTGGTGATTGGAGAATTAAGAGAAAGATTATCAGTCGCCAAGCGAGTAGAGCAACAAGTTAATATTACTAAATTCAATATTTTGAAATTAAAGAACGAGGAAGCTAAGCAAAATTATCAGGTCGAAATTTCGAATAGGTTTGCCACTTTACAAAGTTCCGACGAAGTTGAGAAAGAATTAGATGTTAATAGCGCGTGGGACAATATCCGAGATAATATCAAAATTGCAGCTGAGCAGAGCATATGTTATTACGAAACTAAGAAAAAGAAACCGTGGTTTTATGAAGATTGTTGCATGGTATTAGAAAGAAGGAATCAGGCAAAATTGAAATTCTTACAGGATCCAGCTGAGGAGAAGAGAGAGAATTATTTCAATGAAAGACGGGAAGCAAGTCGTACACTTAGGAATAAAAAGAGAGGTTACTTGAAGGAAAAACTGAACGAGGTAGAAACAAATAGTAAGAATAAAAACATTCG
Organism: Periplaneta americana; assembly: GCA_025594305.2. Classification (NCBI taxonomy): domain Eukaryota; kingdom Metazoa; phylum Arthropoda; class Insecta; order Blattodea; family Blattidae; genus Periplaneta; species Periplaneta americana. The sequence continues at coordinate 105,691,468 of JAJSOF020000027.1, forward strand.
AAATTTATATAAGGGTATAAAGGAATTTAAGAACGGATATCAGCCAAGGGTAAACGTGATCAAGGATGAGAATGGTGACTTGCTTGCAGACTCTCCATCAATCCTAAACAGATGGAAAAACTATTTTGCGCAACTACTAAATGTACATAGGCCAAATAGAAATGATCGGGACGAAATTTAAATACAAACTGCTGAGCCATTTACACCCGAACCCACGCTTTCAGAAGTCGAAATTGCGATAGAAAATCTGAAAAAGTACAAGTCTCCAGGTATCGATCAAATTCCAGCAGAATTAATACAAGAGGGTGGAAGGGCATTATATAGCGAAATTTATAAACTTGTACTTGCTATTTGGTAAAAGGAAATTGTACCAGAACAATGGAAGGAGTCCATAATTGTACCTATTTTTAAAAAGGTGGACAAAACCAACTGTGGTAACTTTCGAGGAATATCACTTTTGTTGACGTCGTACAAATTTTGTCCAATATTCTTTTGAGAAGATTAACTCCGTACGTAGATGAAATTATTGGGGATCATCAGTGCGGTTTTCGGCGCAATAGATCGACTATTGATCAGATTTTTGTATTCGGCAGATAATGGAGAAAAATGGGAGTATAAGGGTACAGTACATCAGTTATTCATAGATTTAAAAAGGCGTATGACTAGGTTAAGAGGGAAGTATTATATGATATTCTTATTGAATTTGGTATTCCCAAGAAACTAGTTCGATTAATTAAAATGTGTCTCAGTGAAACATACAGCAGAGTCCGTATAGGTCAGTTTCTATCTGATGCATTTCCAAACACTGCGGGCTAAAGCAGGAGATGCACTATCACCTTTACTTTTTAACTTCGCTCTAGAATATGCCATTAGGAAAGTTCAGGATAACAGGCAGGGTTTAGAATTCAACGGGTTACATCAGCTTCTTGTCTATGCGGATGACGTGAATATGTTAGGAGAAAATCCACAAACGATTAGGGAAAACACGGAAATTTTACTTGAAGCAAGTAAAGCGATCGGTTTGGAAGTAAATCCCGAAAATACAAAGTATATGATTATGTCTCGTGACCAGAATATTGTACGAAATGGAAATATAAAAATTGGAGATTTATCCTTCGAAGAGGTGGAAAAATTCAAATATCTTGGAGCAACAGTAACAAATATAAATGACATTCGGGAGGAAATTAAACGCAGAATAAATATGGGAAATGCGTGTTATTATTCGGTTGAGAAGCTCTTATCATCCAGTCTGCTGTCCAAAAATCTGAAAGTTAGAATTTATAAAACAGTTATATTACCGGTTCTTCTGTATGGTTGTGAAACTTGGACTCTCACTTTGAGAGAGGAACATAGGTTAAGGGTGTTTGAGAATAAGGTTCTTAGGAAAATATTTGGGGCTAAGAGGGATGAAGTTACAGGAGAATGGAGAAAGTTACACAACACAGAACTGCACGCATTGTATTCTTCACCTGACATAATTAGGAACATTAAATCCAGACGTTTGAGATGGGCAGGGCATGTAGCACGTATGGGCGAATCCAGAAATGCATATAGAGTGTTAGTTGGGAGACCGGAGGAAAAAGACCTTTAGGGAGGCCGAGACGTGGATGGAAGGATAATATTAAAATGGATTTGAGGGAGGTGGGATATGATGATAGAGACTGGATTAATCTTGCACAGGATAGGGACCGCTGGCGGGCTTATGTGAGGGCGGCAATGAACCTTCGGGTTCCTTAAAAGCCATTTGTAAGTAAGTAAGTATTATTATCATTATTGTTATATTATTAGTCATTACAATTTCAAACAACTCATTGGCGTCATATTGATGTGTGAATCGTTTCGACTATCAATTGCATTGTTGTATCGAAACTAGGCCTCATGGAATGAGGAAACGATTATGGAAATAGTTAACGAGAATGCTTCGCCTTGTTAAATTTAGAGGCAGGGAGTATGAAAACAGAAATACAATTACATATCAAACTTTTATTTCAATTTACAAACATCCTTACATTCCCAACTATTTTCAGAATAACAATCACGAACAGAATAAACGTTTCATAAACGCAATTATAGAGATTCGATGAATCAACTGTCACTTTTTTTTTATTTAGCGGCAAATCTCTTTTTTTTATAATTTATTGATCGAACAGCGCATTTAGCGCTATACAGATCATTTCTAAGTAAAGTATGAATACAATACATGACACTGAACTGAGGGCAGCCTAGATTGGGCTCCTTAATGAACAAAAATAATTGTGAATAAATAATTATTTACATAGGTTGGTGTGATGACAAATTTTTATTATAATATGAGGTCCATTGGAAGTCGGCTCTTGATTCTGATGGGAAATGTGGACTTCCTTCAGAGAGAGTAGTGGATGGCGCCTGGAACATTTTCTAGGTTGTTATAGAACTTCTTAGCTTGTGACTGAATAAACTGTTTGATTGTGTCAATACCAGTTTCTCTGTGTAGTTGGCTGTTACGGACAAACCAAGGAGAATTGAATGAAATTCGTAGGACTTTATTTTGAAATGACTGGATGTGTTTAATTTCACTTATTGCAGCTCCTCCCCAGACAGGACGGGCATAAAGCAGTAGAGGTCGTAATAGAGATGTGTAAAGTAGCATACGATTTTGTAGATTTTGATGTGGTTTCTTGTTGAGGAGCGGAAGAGCCAAATCTTGCGGTCCATTGAACATAGGCCTAAATTTATATTTATGCGCAGAAAGTGAAGTTTCAACCATTTTTTAACCCACAATAACTTTAATTTGTAGTAATTCCAAAATTTATTTCTATATTTTTGTCTCCATAACTGGTTACTGCAGTACCCAAATATTTAAATTCGTTCTTGATTTAAAATGTAGGCCTATACCTAATTATGTATCGTGACCCTGGTCTACTAGTGAATGTCTGTACAACTCTTATACATTTCGTTTCTTGTTGGTTAATTGCCACTCCAGTTTTCTTATGTGCTCCTTAATTCGAATTCCTATCAGAATATTTCCTTTACAACAATTTATTTTGAGAGTGTTTGTTCTGACTATTACACTCTTACTACGTCATACTACTTTTGACCAATAAAACGGTACGAAAGGACGTATTTCAACCAATCATGGCTGCTTATCGCACAATTTTATCGCGTCCCTAGCATTTGTTTAATTTTTTCGCGTCCCTAGCATTTGTTTCTTTGTTTGCCAACATTTGAAACTGCGCTGGTCTGGACGTCAAAAATATATATAAAATTACAAACCACTCCAGTCGATGCACAGCAGTTTCAAATATGACTCCCATTGGCATTCAAGAACAAGAATTAATAAAAATCACTGATCATACCTATGCATCTTCTGAAATCCGATTTACAAATAAATGAAGAGCACCATTCGGAAATCCTGAATAAGTTGAATACACCATGTAGGCCTAAATCAACGAGTTCCACTTCTATTACGCACACGTCCAATATAATATCAATTGAACCACCAACCACATTCAAATTTGAAAATTGTACATTCAATAATTATTCCTTTCAAAATTATTCATTCGGAAATTCTGAATAAGTTGAATACACCATATAGGCCTAAATCAACGAGTTCCACTTCTACTACGCACACGTCCAATATAACGTCAATTGAACCACCAACCACATTCAAATTTGAAAATTGTACATTCAATAATTATTCCTTTTAAAATTATTCATGTTTATTTTTATGTCATCGTCGTTAATTAAAACATTTCTAACACTTGTGTATATTAGTTAGGTTATGTTATAGCTTCTGCTCTGAGAGGATAAAAAGAACTTCTGCTATATGATATTGTGGATAGTCACGTATCAGAGATTGTTTAATATTAAGATTCATTACAGTGTCTGTATAAAGACACTACTGCCATCTAGCATGCATCTAGCGTAATATTTGTAATCTTGAGATGGTATAATAATACATTTGAAGACAGTTGTATTTTCGTAAGTCAATTAATATTTTATTGTATTGGAGTACTTCGTTACTTCTAATCTTTATATACTTTCTTCTAATCGTGTAATAGTCAATTAAATCCCACTCGAGTTTTGATTTTCTCTAGATTCAAAACGTCTAGTGAGATTACTGTTGATAAATTTTTACAGCATTTTCGGGGTAGACATTTAAAACAAAAATGAGATACAAAGCTGTGAGCTGTGTGCAATCTTTAAACGCACTTAAAGGGAAAATATTTTAAGCAGCGTTAACGTGAGCTATCGAAGGCATCAATTATCACACAACATTGCCAAAGGCAGGTGCTAAGAGAGTGTAAACGCCTGGCATTTAATTCCTTGTAGCATATCTTATTAAAACATTAAATGTGGAATAAAGACAGAATTACTAGAATGCTTAAGGTAAGTGAAGCTTGCATCACACAATCGAAAACATAAAAACCTTAAAGTTTTTTAGTGTTGTTGCATAAAAACTTTAAAATGTATTGGTGTTGTTGCATCTATATATGCACTTTATATTTCAATGTCTTGCTCACAATGACAGAATTTACTATTTTCAACAATTCAAGCTGGATAAGTGAACGACGTTGGGAAGTATTCAGTAACTACAAGGATTTAGGAGCTGGATACAATAACAACTTTTCACCCGTTCACCATTCCTTCCCCACTCTTTCCAACACAGCTTCGTTTCTTATTCTGTCTGTCCATTTCACACGCTTCATTCTTATCCATTTCCACATTTGAAATGCTTCTAGTCTCTTCTCTTCACTTCCTCGTAATGTCCATGTCTCTACCCCATAAAATGACACATTCCACACAAAGCACTTCACTAGTCTCTTCCTTAATTTTTTTCCGGAGGTCCGCAGAAGATGATCCTTTTTTATTAAAAGCTTCCTTTGCCATTGCTACCCTCCTTTTGACTTCCTGGCAGCAGCTCATGTTACTGCTTATAGTTCACCCCAAGTACGCAGGCATTTCCAAAGCAATAAATAGCGTCTAATCATAGCTGAATGCAGCCCTCATTCTTTTTTACTCAGAAACTAAAGTTTCTGACACGGAATAACACGACTTATACAGGGTGTTTCCGAGGTGGTGTTACAAACTTTCAGAGATGATGGCGAAGGGCACATGTATCAATTTGAGATCAGGAACCATGGTCCGGAAATGACCGAGTCGAAAGTTACAAGCAAAAATAGTTGTGTGGAAATTAAATAATTTTATTCCTCTGTACACCTTATTTATGTGTATTTATCTGTACATCTTACACATAGGCTGTATTCATCTGACGTATACGTTGTCTACCTACGGTATTCCATTCAGTGCGCTGTCTGAGGAGTGGGGACAGGAAACTACATTAAAGCAATGCAGATAGCGTAATGTGTAACGGACATGGTCGGTCCTGATATGCACGTCTGTAGACAGCAGTGTATGTGTACAAGTTGCAGTGTCCAGTCGATCAGTCCTAGTGAAATGAAGGAATACACGAGAGCGGAATAAGCAGACCTGATTTTCGAATACGGATGAGCCAATGGGAACGGTAGACAAGCTCACAGATTGTATCGGGCAAGTACCCACGTAGGAGACATCCGGCCCATACTATCTTTCCACGACTGTTCCAAAGATTAAGGGAAGGAGGGCACGTGGTGCCAAATTACAATTCCATTTCCACACAACTATTTTTTGCTTATAACTTTCGACTCGATCATTTCCGGACCAGGGTTCCTTACCTCAAATTGATACATGTGCTCTTCGCCATCATCCCTGAAAGTTTGTAACACCACCTCGGAAACACTCTGTATACAGACACTGCGAAGGTACAAGCGCCACTGATACCATCGTTGCTCTGTCATACAGAGGATAGTGGAAGGAGTTGAGGGAAGAAATATTAAGTCTTATCCCTCAATACTCGCAACTCACTTTTGCACTACAACTCACTAACTGGACAGGCCTGCTCTACTGCCTCGGTTTGAATTCGCACGTTTATCTTCTTTATTTTTCTTCCGATAAACATAGTCTTCGTCTTGTTTGTCTTTAAACCTTATAATTTGTGAATGAAATAAACAAATTACTTTTTGGAATTGTAAATATTCCTAATAAGTTTCTATGTTCCAATCGAGAGATCGAAATATAGACGTATCTTTATCTATAGTAATGTCATAAAAGGTCTGGGATTGCGAGTGGATTTAACTGGGATAGCTTAGGACTATTTCGTGAATAAAATAAAAAACGTAAATAATATAATTATTCCTAAATTTCGCTCACAAAATGTTAATTGTATATTTATACTTACCTATTCAGACATTGTGAAGTTGAAATAGATAAATATCAATTACTGCAATAAATAAATTTGATGTTATTCAGTAATGCCAATTTAGAAAAGCGAAATACGGGTTTAACAATGTTAATTACATGTACTGCGCTTCTCTCTTGTTATTATATAACAGAAATACATTTTCATCACAGCCTAGTATATACAGTCACGAAGCTCAATACGTAGTAAATATGCACCCATAGATAGTTGCTAACCACTAGGATCGCTACTATCGCCTCATTACAGACAATGCGAAATAGTACCTGCACAGTCGAAGTACCCTCAAAACTCAAGCTTCGTGACTGTATATACTAGACTGTGTTTTCATTAACTTCTAAAATCTTAATTTAATTTAAATATTTTATAATAATATAATTACAAATAACCTGATTAGCATATTAATTAAAGTGAACAATAAAATTGTTGAAAACGCAGTTATCAAATCTGAATGAAGGAGTGTCATTTTTTTTAGAAACAATTGACATGGAAGTAGAATATGAAGATATGGAAGTAGGATTTCGCACTTTATTTAGTCGATCTACTTCCGTATGAAGTTTTTTAATTAATCTGTCGGTTATTACGCCATCGTTACATTAATGCATACATTGACACAATTTTCGGTTACGTGAGGCACTCGATTTGAAATAGTATGTTTACTAGGAGAGGAGACTGCAGAGTAGAATGGGAAATATAAACTGCTGTGATCTACGTCACCTTATCGTAATCGCTAAGGCGGTCAGTGGCGAATTATTAGGAAAGCGCTTGGTTAACGTGAGAGACTCGAAAACTTTTATTCAATTTGGCAAATTAATTCGGCAGCTTTAATCATAAACCTCTTTACTGTTTCTCTATAGCTGAATTGATTTAAATCACAGGCGAGAAATTGCGTAAATAGCCAATAATATTCCATCACGTTGTCTACGTTTATTCTGGCGTTTCTCAAGATTACTTAATAGATTTGCACGTTCTCGACCTAAAATAATTTCAGAAAATCATATTTCGTTCCCTACGCACATTTGATATTTTTTTTTTTGAATAAATTTCTTTTGGAAATAATACGTACAGACAACATTTAATTCCTCGTAGGCTACCTTTTATTGCAGCGTGTTTAAGGTATAATGTCGTATTTAGTATACAATGCAAATGTTAAGATCATAAATTTTCTACGGGATAGTACGAAAAATAACATTTAATTTGTCTTACCTTCTAATTCAGCACGTTCTTTATGACATAAGGAGTAATGTCGTTGTATATTAAATTTATTAATGCCTAATAGGATTTTCGAGCATAACATACATCGTATGTTCTCCCCTCCCATTTCTCATGAAATAATCGTTTTCAAACGCGTACATGATAATGCCATTATGCCACCACTGATATTGCTTATGAAATTGATATAGAACCTGCCCACCCTAGGAGCTGCGTGAGGGAGGAACGGGGACTGTGAAGATGATGTCACTCAGAGCGATAAGCTCTGTGAAGGTCAGTGAGGCACAAATTCTCAAGTGAGACATGATGCTCATCTCTGCATTAATGGATTCATGCCATCGATTTACGGGGTAACAGTTGGTGACACTGGCTAAAGAAGAGAACGACCATGCGATAAATTGATTGTCATAAATCGAGTTTCAGAAATTATCGCGATGTATGACTGTGATCGGTTGGAATTCAAAATGTCATTACACTTTATTGGTCGAAAATGGAATGACGTCATAATAAACGAAATAGTCTCCTAAAATCTAACAGCATATCATTCTCAATTGTTGGGAAGAAAATCACGTGAAGCGTTTCCATAATTCAATGAATGTTATTTAGGCTCGTTAATGTATAGCATTACGTCAGATCCATCCACTGGGGCAAGCATGGACAGAGCGAGTAAGCTACGCGTACCAATAACAGTTTCTTGTGCGACTTCATACAGCTTACAGGTCTCGCATTACAAGAGGCTAGGGCCGCAAATTACACGTTCTGAAGGCAATTACGTCACCCCCAGGCGACGATTACTTTTCTTTATTTACACTTGCATGTGTGGAGGTCTTTCATGTACACACCGACGGACATGACAGCCATTTAATAAGCGCTTTAATGCAACCTGTGATTCTAGAGCCGAGGCTGCAGGTCATAAAGAACTCTTTTTATATACCACTTGCTAGACGGGATATACGTTAACCTGTCGCATGCCTTCTCTATATCGAACATTTCTGATGCTATTTATGCTCTTCTATGAGAGTGACGAGATATATCCAACTATTTATTATTAAACATCATCATCATCATCATCATCATCATCATCATCATCATCATCAGTATTTCAAAGAGTAAGCTCTCTGGTCCAGATCCCCACTCCTGTAGCTTACACGAACCAATATTAGACACGTACAAACAGTTGGACTCCTTGGTCAACACAAGATGACCGGTTATGACAACAAAGTCGTCCCCGATGGTCTGGCGGTTACCATCTTGGATCAGTTGTTCGTGGTTAAAAACCGTCTGCGAGCGATGGATTTTAAAGGTATCTAAAGAAGTCTTTTGATGGTGAGGAAGAGAAAGCCTGATGGTCTTAACTCTATCGGAGTAAATAGGTAAATAAATAGGTATATAAATACATATATAGATAAATAAATAAATAAATATTAGTAAATTAATGAATCAATGAATGAATGACTAATAAATAAATAAGTAAATAAATAGATAAATAAATAAAATGAATAAGTAAGTAAATAAGTAAATAAATAAATAATAGTAAATGAGTGAATAATAAATGAATGAGTAAATAAATAGAAAAATAAATATATATAAGTAAGTAAATAAATATGTAAATAATCAAATAAATAAATGATAGTAAATAGATGAATAAATGAATGAATGATAGAATAATGAATGAAAGAATGAATGAATGAATGAATGAATAAATGAGTGAATGAATGAATAATAAATGAATAAGTAAATAAATAGAAAAATAAGTAAATAAATAAATAAATAATGGTAAATGAATTTCTTTCTTTATTTCTGTTTTTCTCCCTTTCTCCGTCTTTCTTTCTCTCTTTCCCTCTCTATATCTCTTTTTTCTTGCAAATCAAGATTTCAGGTATAACTCCCTGTAAAGTTGATTTGAATAATTTCGAGGAAAAATTGTTCCGGAGCCGGGTATCGAACCCGGGACCTTTGGTTTAACGTACCAACGCTCTACCACTGAGCTACTCGGGAACTCTAACCGACCCCGATCCAATTTTTCCCTCTATATCCACAGACCTCAAAGTGGGCTGACAACCGTCAAGCAACCAACTTCGAGTGCACACTAACTCCGTGTGACTTAAATTGTGGTTTTCTGTTCACGAACAGTGACGTGTATTATGCAAATCAAGATGTCAGGTATAACTCCTGTAAAGTTGATTTGAATAATTTCGGGGTCAGTTAGAGTTCCCGAGTAGCTCAGTGGTAGAGCGTTGGTACGTTAAACCAAAGGTCCCGGGTTCGATACCCGGCTCCGGAACAATTTTTCCCTCGAAATTACTCTTTCTTTTTCTTTATTCTTTCTCCATTATCTTTCTTTTTCTCTTTTTGTCTTCTTTCTTGTTCTCTCTCCCTCCCTCTCTCTTCCTTCCTTTCTTTCTACCAATCTTCCTTGTTCTTTCTTTTATCTTTCAATTTCTTTCTCCCTTTCTCTCTCTTCCTTTCTTTCTCTCTCTTTCGTTCTTTAATTCCTGTCTTTCTTTCTTTCTGACTTTCCTTCGTTTATTTCTTGTACCTGTTGGCAGACCTTGTTTGTTGTTTATTCACCATTAATTTCCATACAGAAATATTGGTTTCGTCAAGATAATTCAAGGCATTTCAAACACGCATTTACACTATAAAACAGTTTTAGTAAACATTTTCGTACATTCAATCTAAATTTACTATGAAAACTTCTTACAAACAAATTATGTAACACTTGTGCTCTCCAGGCATTATTATCGTGTCTATTATAGTAGCCGTACTAGGTGTGTGTTTGGACAGCAGAATGGTCCTGTGGTTTTCCTGCAACCGCTGAGCTTGTGCTGCCTTCGGAGGAACACGAACATTCTGTCTTCTGAGGGGATACCAACACAAAGATATTTTCCACCGAAACTTGAATTTCAAAAAGGTAGGACGAATTGGACCGAACAAAGGAGCAGTTGCGTGATTCGAGGGTTCAGCCTCTGATCCGAGTCACTGCTTTGTCTGTGACACGTCATTAATACGCGTATGTTATATGCTTATTGTTGTATCACTCCGCTCGACGTGTGTTCCCCAGCCCGGAGACTTAAAATTTCTCGCGGTCATCTGCAGTCGTTCGCATTTCTATGTGAAGTATGAACAGTCAAACGTTTTTAATGCAACTGCGTGACTAGAGTGACGCCATCAGAGTTTTTCTATGACCAGTAATCGATGTTGCTGCATCTCGCAAGCAGAGTTCGCGCGTGTCGCTCTTTAGAATGAGATTTAAAATTGTCTTGAGCTGTTTGAAAGATTGTTGCAAAATATAAAATAAGTCATACCGTTACAAAATATCTAAATATAAAATTTGAACTGGTAATGGAAATTACGGGAAAACGGCTGAACGGATTTTAATGAATGACCCGTCATTTTGAAGCTTGGCATCCTAGGATTTTCAGAAAAATAGTAACTTTCAGTGAAGCGTTAGTTTTCCTACATAATTTTCCTATTTTCCAAAATAAATCTTTCGTCACTTTTGAGAAATAATTATTGCATTTCAGAATAAAACAAAACACACACTACAATAAACAATAGGCTATTACACGAAGGCCATGACCTGCAAGATTGCTAACATAATAATTTAGAGTTCGAATTCAATTGGTAATTAAAAACTTCAAGACTTACTAAAATAATTTACAGGTCTGATTCTGCGGTATGTAATTTTCTGAGTGCTGTATATTGGATATTAAAATCTACAAAACTTGAGGTGGTTTGATGACATTATTACTTACCATTAGAAATGAAATATTATTACAGTTAATGCCATAATGTGACTATTTTTTATTAATTATACATATTAATGCTATATTGATGATATGAAAGTGAAACGTGTTGGGGTTATATAAGTAGATGTAGAGAATATCTTAAATTACATCTTCATTTCTATAATTTACTGAGTGGCACCTATTATGTACAAACTAAAAAACTTACGTAAGATAATAATATTGTTATTAAAAATCAAATATTTTATAGTTTCTCACTTTGAGAGAGGAACAGAGATTGAGGGTTTTTGAAAATAAGATTCTTAGGAAAATATTTGGGGCTAAGAGGGATGAAGTTACAGGAGAATGGAGAAAGTTACACAACACAGAACTGCACGCATTGTATTCTTCACCTGACATAATTAGGAACATTAAATCCAGACATTTGAGATGGGCAGGGCATGTAGCACGTATGGGCGAATCCAGAAACGTATATAAAGTGTTATAGTTTGGAGACCGGAGTGAAAAAGACCTTTGGGAGGCCGAGACGTAGATGGGAGGGTAATATTAAAATGGATTTGAGGGAGGTGGGATATGATGGTAGAGAATGGATTACTCTTGCACAGGTTAGGGATCGATGGCAGGCTTATGTGAGGGCGGCAATGAACCTCCGGGTTCCTTAAAAGCCAGTAAGTAAGTACTGTCTTCCTCCGACGATTTTAGAGCTGGACCTGAGGTATTCTTGCCATCGGTGCGGGGGGTTGCAGGTAGATTCTTTTATTGCTACAGCCAAGCTGAGCCGAGCGGAGTGGGAAGTATTAATCGTCCAAAAATATGCAGTCTTCAGTCTTCTCCCTGATGTTAGCTATGTTAATATTATATGAATTGCTCATTAAATATTTCACCGTTACAAGCCATTTTTAAGGAAAGATGCTGTGGAAAATGTTTGGTTTTATTCTATTGGAATTTTAGAATATGTGTGATTGTTATCGTGAAAAACAGATTCCTATAATGTCATGCGAAAATCATTTTGTTGGTGATATCTTAAAAACAAAATCAAGTAGTTATACTTCTCAAGTGAGTTCAGCACTACAGTATATTTAAATTGATTACTTTACAAATTTAATCCAATTCTACTAATCACTAAATTTTATAGTATGATTCTTCTTTTCATTTATATTATTGTAGTTGTGTTATGATTTCTCTTTGTATTTATTTTATTGTATTTGTATTTCTGGTGGTGTGATGGCCTTAACTTCAAAATAAATAATAAATAAGTAGTAAATAAATAAATGAATAATAAATAAATTAAAATTTTCTACAATACTTTCCTTCTCTGAACACGTAAGTACGAATGGTTGTATCTCTATCTCGCCAAAAATACGTTAGAAAACTAACAGGCATACTGCTCTCGTAAATTGGGCGAATGTTTTCAGTATGATTGTACTTCCTTCCAGACTGTCGCTGTCACTGTTCCCTCCCACTCCAGTACCGCGCTAGACTAGTCGGAACCGCATTCCTCTCAGCACTAAACTCCTCAGAGGATGACAGGAAGTACGTAAGTGATCCGGGGAGCAAACTTTGGCCTAGACTCTAGGCCAGGGATGTCGAACAGCGCTCTCTAGCTGTGAACTGCAGAGCCTTCACTCCTCCCTTACCGTGCAACGGTTGAACACAGGTAGCAGGCAGACCGGGGGAATGATCGTAAACAAAAGCGAAACTGCGGCGGCTGGTACTTAGATAACTTTTATACATCTTACCAATCGATTAGGAACTCAGCTTAGATTTGCACTTGATTAACTCTGATAAACAAAGAATGTAGCCTACATGATGAATTATGATAAAGATAATAATAATAATAATATTATAATAATACATACATACATACATACAATACAAATGGCTTTTAAGGAACCCGAAGGTTAATTGCCGCCCTCACATAAGCCCGCCAGTGGTCCCTATCCTGTGCAAGATTAATCCAGTCTCTATCATCATACCCCACCTCCCTCAAATCCATTTTAATATTATCCTCCCATCTACGTCTCGGCCTCCCTAAAGGTCTTTTTACCTCCGGTCTCCCAACTAACACTCTATATGCACTTTGCTGTGGTCGTGCCAGAGAATCAGTCCTATTCCGAGGCTTATTATAGGGATACGTAACAAGCTGTTTTTACGGTGATGGGTTGTTAGCCCTTCGCCCAACCCCAAGCTGGAGGACCACCCCTCATCGGCTGTCCACGACTGCTTATTCAATATATTCGCAGCTACCCTCCATATCTGGAGGCCGTCTCCTCTATCCGCAACCTGAGGACGCGCCATGCCGTGGTGATAGGGACCCACAATACATAATAATAATAATAATAATAATAATAATAATAATAATAATAATAATAATAATAATGTTGCTAATATCATATTTAAAATATCAACTTAGTCTGTATGTGGTGTAGCAGTGCAACTTCAAGTTCAAAAACGTAAACTGTTTTGATGCATAAAATTAATTAATTTCAGCGTAACTTGAGATTTATTCATAGTTTTTGTTATAGATTCAAAAATATCTTCTCCTCGAGTTCGATTCTGTAGTGAAATGACATCTACAATATCCCCATGAACATTGAAATCTGAATCGACACTCATGAATATACTGTAGCTAGCTCTCCGTATCTTTCCGGTCGGTAGTTATCTCCCGTTTATGATACGTGCTCTGCAAGAATATTACGAGACAAACATATAGATTTAAAATCATTAACGTATTCCGGACATGTCCCTTTTGCAACAGCTATGAGACAGCCTTTCATAAATTCTCCGTCAGTAAATACGAGTAGTTTTGAAGCCTTTGCAATAATTTCACAAATTTTGTAGCTAGCACGAAGCAAGCTCGTTCTACTAACACCCGATGATGGTGGGAGGTTTTCTGAATTCAATCTTGGTTTTAATTCTTCTACAGCCTTTTCACGAGCGAAACCGGATAACTTTTCTGATCCTTAAACTTCAGCATGACGTGTAGAATTAAAATGCGTTTTTTTATTATGATGGCCAATGTATCCAAGTTCTTTTCTACATATTAAGCAATGTGTCTTTCCGTCCTTTAAGATAAATATTTATCTGTCACTCAGTATTGAATCGTCGTTCCATAGCCATATCAGCCGCCAGAGTAGATAAACACACTGCGTACAGAACACTGCTACAGCGAGCTGACTGACTGTCGTTTCAGCTCAGCTACGGTAGGACACAGTATTAATCGTTTCACAGTTTGAGAGCGCTGTTCGACATCCCTGCCCTAGAGCACCTGGAGTGTCATGGTCGCCCCTGTGCGGAGACATTTAAATTGAAATGACTGGCGAGGTCGTGATTATTTATATATTACCCTTATTCGGCTAGTAATTTGGTGCGTGTAGTTCTCGTAAGGGTAGTTCGCTGCAAGCTCCAGGCTCTGTGGGCTGTGAAAGAAATCAGTCTTCCCACAATTAAAAGACAGGCGGGCGGGCGGGAGCCGTTGCGTGAAGCCGGCGCAGACATGTGTTCGATGCGGAGCCCTGCGGTCAGGTGTTTAATGATTTCCTTTCAAGCGACGCGCGCCACGCTGTGACAGTGCGACCCCTGCACGTCCAGCCGGGTAGAGGCAGCTCCTTCCTGGCCACCTCGGGACTCCTGTGAGAGTTAAATTGTTTTAAAGAAACCTAATATGTAATATCTAGGACTAGGATTTTTATGACCTCTAAATCATTAAAAAATGTCCTAAAAACAATGAACTTATTACCTAAAAATGTTTATGCTCGACCATGCCGAAATTTAGTAATTATACACCTGGTAGCAGATCTTTAATGCATGTCATTAAAGTACACCTACTCATTAAAGGTCAGGTCTTTCAGCCAATGACTCAGGTTACAACTGTTCAGCCAATGACAGGTCAGCTTTCTGCCGTTATAAAACCGCAAGTATCGATTATTCTCGGATATGCAATCGAAAGAGAATTAGCGAAAAGTCACGGAGGCTGGAAATCCAATACTGTCGCAGAAGGTTATGTTCTGTTACTATAATAATTAGCGTTAATTGTAAATAATATTCAAATAAATTCTATTTGTCATCTCGTTTTTCAATGTCTAATTTAATTTCAATGTTATCTCTGTAGGTTCTTATGGCCTAGCAAGGTCAATGTGGACATCTGTTCCTCGGAAAAAAATCAATACTTTCATGTCTGCGCACATGTCACAACATACGGGACATTGGCCAAGGTCAGATACAAAGAAAATTAATAATATCAAGTTAGAAATATGGTCGAGCATAAAAAGTCGTATGAAACTCGCCTATAATGGTAATTAAGAAGCTCGTATGAAAATTATGAAATTCGCTTCCGCGCGTTTCTTAAATATCCATACTCGCTTCTTAATTACCTTCATTATAGGCTCGTTGTATAATGTACTATTAAAAATGCCGTTAAAATGCCCTAAAAATTGATCTTACATAATTGGCTTAGTAGGAAAAGAGGTTTCGTACTATGTAATATTTAGATTAGTAATTAAATTAAATTTTACATAATTTTTTCTAAGTAGTACACTTTTATTATTTTACCTGATATAGTTTCCATGTATGATCGTTCACCCCTGCGTCGACATATGGACGTGAGGTCAGCAGTCGGCTAGTCGGTCTTGGCCCTTCATGGGCTGTAGCGCCATGGATTTACTTTACTTTTAGTTTCCATGTAGTCTACCACAAGGCCACTCTTATCCGGAGTTAGCAGGTATAGAGGAGTCTATACTGAAGGGGTGGTTAGACTGATCCATTACATGGGGTGTACTACGTTAAAATGGCAATATTTGTGTAGAAAAATGATTAAAATATTATACAAAATAATGGGTATTAAAGGACAAAATATGTCAAGAAAATATCAAAGGAAATAAACATTATTTTACATTAATAATGGATATTTATGGCCAAAATTAAATGCAAATACCTAAAAAATGACCGAATAAAACAAAAGATGCTCTTATGAGTTAAAACAGTCAAAAATGCAAAAAAAAAATGACCTAACAAATATGTCGCAGAACACTCAGTTTATCACATAACATATAAATACTAAAGCAGCTTACTAGAAAAAAGATGCAATTTCATCAAAATCCTAGCCCTAGTCATATCTATACTTCAAACACGTAATACCTAGACTTCATCCAATCGGACTCCTGTATACAATCCGCGAAAGATATCGAAGAAAAATAAAGAAGTGTACGTGCAATTTGTTGCCCTAGAAAAGGCTTTTGTCAGAGTAGATTGGAGTAAACTTATGAGGATTCTGAAGAAAATTGCTGTGAGTTTGAAAGAAGCGAGACTATTAAATAATCTTTATATGAAACAAGTCAAAGTCAGGATAGGATAAAAATGTTAGAGAGAAGTGGCATAAGGAGAGGAGTACGTTAAGGATATCTTTTATCACATACTTTGTACTCAAGTTACGTGTATTAATGGAGAATAATAATAATAATAATAATAATAATAATAATAATAATGTTTTATTTTCACTGGCAGAGTTAAGGCCATAAGGCCTTCTCTTCCACTCAACCAGCCTTAATTAATACAATACATATTTAAATTACGAATATTTACACTACACTTAAAAGGTTCTGCAGCAATATTCTTCAGTTAAGTCTTAACGACTAGTAGACTACATATTTATTTAAATTTAGATAAACCTATAAGGTAAAGTAGTAACTTAATTTATGAGCTAATTTAATTCAATCAATTATAATTACTTTGAGATTTGAGATAGCTAGTAAAATGATGAAAATTAATTTAAAATAAGCTTACTAGAACTATGTTACAGGGAAAAAATATATATATATAAATCTAAAATACATTTCTATAATGAGAATTATCTAATGTAGTAATATTGATATTGGTGTTCGTCCACACCTCTGGAGTAACGGTTAGCACGTCTGACCCGGTGGCCCGGATTCGATTTCCAGTCGGGGCAAGTTATCTGGTTAAGGTTTTTTCGAGGTTTTCCCTCAACTCAATATGAGCAAGTGCTGGGTAACTTTCGGTGCTGGACCCCGGACTCATTTCACCGGCATTACCACCTTCATCACATTCAGACGCTAAATAACCTAAGATGTTGATAAAGCGTTCGTAAAATAACCTACTTAAATAAATAACATTGGGGTTCCTCAAGGCTCGGTTATTGGCTCATTGCTTTTCGTGATTAATGATTAATGATGTACCTTTTAATCTTAACTGTGATTCAATTTTGTTTGCTGATGTTACGTCCCTGTTTTCCTCTATACGTGACATTGATTATTTAAATCTTTTCATGGAAAATTCCTTACGTAATGCAGCTATCTGGTTTCAATCTGATGGATTTAAACTTAATAGTAGTAAAACTCAATATTTATTATTTACTTTGTAGTATATAACTGTTGAATTTGTGTCAGAAGTTAAGCTTCTTGGTATTATTTTGGACACCAAACTGACTTGAGGTGGACGTGATAATTATGTGTGTAGTACGTTATGTCATCTTTTATATTTATTATGTCATCTAAAATCTAAAGTAGCTATTAAAAGAATATCTTAGACAATATTACTTTGCTTTCTTCCATAGTATTATAAGTTATGATATACACGTTTGGAGCAATAGTGCCAATGTTGATAAAATTCTTATTATCCAAAAGAAGTCCTTGCGTTGTGCTTCCTGTTCCGCTTATGTAGTACATTGTCGCCCTTTATTCAAAGATCTTAATTTTCTCACAGTTAATCAGTACATATTTAATTGTCTTATATTTACTAAAATTAATTTACGCAATTTGGATTTACAGTCTCAATTCCATAGTAATCCAACCAAGAATAATCACCTTTTACTTTCCCCCATGTTAACCTAAGTAAAAGTAAAAAGTCTTTTTTTTCATCAATGCAATTTATATGTTCAATTCAATTACCAAAGGATGTCCGTACTATGAAGCTACTTACTTACTGGTTTTTAAGGAACCCGGAGGTTCATTGCCGCCCTCACATAAGCCCGCCATTGGTCCCTATCCTGAGCAAGATTAATCCATTCTCTATCATCATATCCCACCTCCCTCAAATCCATTTTAATATTATCTTCCCATCTATGTCTCGGCCTCCTTAAAGGTCTTTTCCCTCCGGCCTCCCAACTAACACTCTATATGCATTTCTGGATTCGCCCATACGTGCTACATGCCCTGCCCATCTCAAACGTCTGGATTTAATGTTCCTAATTATGTCAGGTGAAGAATACAATGCGTGCAGTTCTGTGTTGTGTAACTTCCTCCATTCTCCTGTAACTTCATCCCTCTTAGCCCCAAATATTTTCCTCAGCACCTTATTCTCAAACACCCTTAATCTCTGTTCTTCTCTCAAAGTGAGAATCCAAGTTTCACAATCATACAGAACAACCAGTAATATAACTGTTTTATAAATTCTAACTTTCACAGTTTTTGACAGCAGACTAGACGACAAAAGCTTCTCAACCGAATAACAGACATTTTCACATATTTATTCTGCATTTAATTTCCTCCCGAGTATCATTTATATTTGTTACTGTTGCTCCCAAGTATTTCAATTTTTCCTTCTATTCGAAGGATAAATCTCCAATTTTTATTGTTCCATTTCGTACAATATTCTGGTCACGAGACATGATCATATACTTTGTCTTTTCGGGATTTACTTCCAAATCTGTCGCTTTACTTGCTTCAAGTAAAATTTGCGTGTTTTCCCTAATCGTTTGTGGATTTTCTCCTAACATATTCACGTCATCTAATATTACTTTAAATATCTATAGCCTATATATAATTTGAAGTGGTAATAGAAATTACGGGAAAACGGCTGAACGGATTTCAATAAATGGCCCCTCATTTTGAAGCTTGGAACCCAACGTTATTCGGAAAAATAGTAGTTTTCAGTGAAATGTCAATTTTCCTACATGATTTTCCTATTTTCCAAAATCCATCTGTCGTCAGTTTTGAGAACTAGCTAATTGCATTCAGGAGAAGCGAAGCGAGCATCAAGTCGGCCGTGTTGCATTTCAGAATAAAACAAAACACACACTACAGTAAGCAATATTACACGAAGGCCATGATCTGCAAGAATGCTGACATATTTAGAGCTCAAATTAAATTGGTTATTAAGAACTTAACTTCCTAAAAATAATTTACAGGTTCGATTTTGTGGTGTGTAATTTTCTGGGTACAGCTGTGTATTGGATATTTAAAACTACAAAACTTGAGGTGGTTTGATGACATTATTACTATTAGAAATGAAATATTATTCTAGTTAATGCCGTGATGTGACTATTTTTCATTAATTATACATATTAATGTCCACACCTGTGGAGTAACGGTCAGCGCGTCTGGCCGTGAAACCAGGTGGCCCGGGTTCGAATCCCGGTCGGGGCAAGTTACCTGGTTGAGGCTTTTTCCGGGGGTTTCCCTCAACCCAATTCGAGCAAATGCTGGGTAACTTTCGGTGCTGGACCCGGGACTCATTTCACCGTCATTATCACCTTCATCTCATTCAGACGCTAAATAACCTTAGATGTTGATACAGAATCGTAAAATAACCTAATAATACATATTAATGCTATATTGATGATATGATATATAGGGTTATATAAGTAGATGTAGAGAATAACTTAAATTAGATTTTGATTTCTATATTTTACTGAATGGCGGCTATATATTATATATAGTATATGTTACTGAAAGGTATAAAACTTACGTAAGATAATAATATTATTAAAAATCAAATATTTTTATAGTTATTAATCAAGTGGGGTTGGGTCTTTTTCATATATTTAATGGCGGTGTGGTGTAGATATTTATATGCGTGGTTCTCTTCAGTATTGGCTCGGGAGAGAGTATTTTTCATTATTATGGAAGCAAATAACTTTCCGAATGTCTGGTATTCTTCATTGAAAATAAATCTGAAAAATGTTTATTTGAACGTCTAATGAACTTAGTTTGCAGCATTTGCTGCACAAGCCACTAGTATTTTATATTTCTAACATTTAGACATAGCTTTAATAAAGTAACTCGTCATTAGTGTAGGGGTTGATGAGGTCTGATTTCTGAAAGTATTCTATATTGTCGCAATATTTCACAGAAACTGACGATTTGTTTTTAAATTTATTGAAGTGGTTCTTTTAGTTTCAATGAACTTGAGAAAATGGCTGTATAAGCAGCCAATGTTGACAATATCTGCTGTGAACTACATTTTCCGGTCTTCGGCTCTTGGCTCTTCGTCTGTGAAATGGAAAGTAAAGCCGATGAGTTGAGGCAGCCGCGACTCAAACGGTAGCGCTCCTCGAGGTCGGTCGAAGTGGCTCTGTCTGCAGGAGCTCAATTACATCGAGTCCCGCCGCCCGCCCGGGCCATCATCCTTCTGTTCCCGGCTGTCCGATGAGGTCTACAGCCCCCTCCCCCATCGCCGCGAGTGTGCCAGATGGTACTGCGGTTTGAAGAGAGAGAGAAACTGCTAGCGCTGTTACGACAAACAGAGACAGAAAGTACGATCAATCGATTATTATTATCGTATGCACTAATTGAAACGGTTAATTGAATATTCTGTTCGAACACGTGACAGCTTAATAATTCAAAACAGCGATATGAAAAAATTGGTTTT
>JAJSOF020000027.1:105717308-105867308 GCA_025594305.2 Periplaneta americana
CAATACTAACAATACCATCCCATCGCACCTCCTCATACTCATCTTCTTTCACAATAGCCCTGCCAAGACTCTGGAATTCGCTATCTACTAGCATCAGGGACTGTCGAAATAAAATTGAATTCAAACGAAAACTTACTAGGCACTTGGTCAGTAATTGATTACTTGTAAATAGTTTCTTTAATCTATCACAAAATATTTCAATATTCAGTAATTTCATCACTATACAATTTTGTTATTCTAGATTTAATTTGTAATTCAGTAAATATAAAATATTCTTTGTTTCTCTATGATAAATTATCTAGCTTTAATTATTCAGGTAATCTTTTCGTACTTTGATTTTATTGTAATTGTAAATTTAATACTAATTGTAATATTATTTGTAATTGTAATTGTAAATTTAATACTAACTTAATTGTAATTTTATTGTTGATATTATAGTTGGAATCTCCTGGTAGAGGGCAGAGAAGGCCTGACGGCCTTATCTCTACCAGGTTAAATAAATAAATACTACTACTACTAAATACTACTAAATAACGAAACTGTTCCTTCTGTTGAAAACACATGGACACCAAATTCACTAACGTAAGCATAAAGTTTACTTTTCAATGGTTTACTGAATTTAGGCATTCTAGCTAACCTATCTTATACCTTCTGTCACCCGAAAATAACTGACTGTCCCTCAATCAGATTTCTTTCTTATAATAATAAACGCGTATAGCACAAAATTGTAACTCTAACATTTGAAAATATGAAAGCAAACAACTGAAAATGCTACGTGACAACTTCTATGAGACGAGCTTAATATTTAAAATTATAAAGCTGGTTGTTGGTACCGTGAAGACATGACAATATTATATTTGTAACTGTGGATTGTCGATCATTATTCATATTACACCAATAGTATTAAAGCACGATTATTAACAGATTAAGCACCGAAATAAATTACATTTATTTATTATTATTAGTAAAGTTAGTCATTTTTTTTAAATAACTTATTTATTTTCATACACATTACATTACAGTAAATTAATTATAAAATTGCAAATAAACCAGAAATAGTGCTTTAAAACGACAAGAAAAGGCATTTATTAGTAAGAAACACCGAAAAAACAAAGTATATGATTGTCTCGTGACCAGAATATTGTACGAAATGGAAATATAAAAATTGAAACATTATTCTTTGAAAAGGTGGAAAAATTAAGATTTCTTGGAATAACAGTAACAAATAAATGACACTCGAGAGGAAATTAAACGCAGAATAAATATTAAAAATGCCTGTTATTATTCGGTTGAGAAGTTTTTGTCATCTAGTCTGCTACCAAACAATCTGAAAGATAGAATTTATAAAACAGTTATATTACCGGCTGTTCTGTATGGTTATGGAACTTGGGCTCTCACTTTGAGAGAGGAACAGAGATTAAGGGTGTTTGAGAATAAGGTGCTTATGAAAATATTTGGGGCTAAAAGGGATGAAGTTACAGGAGAATGGAGAAAGTTAGACAACGCAGAACTGCACGCATTGTATTCTTCATCTGACATAATTAGGAACTTTAATTCCAGACGTTTGAGATGGGTAGGACATATAGCACGTATGGGCGAATTCAGAAATGCATATACTGTGTTAGATGGGAGGCCGGAGGGAAAAAGACCTTTGGGGTGGGGGCGAGACGTAGATTGGAGAACAATATTAAAATGGATTTGAGGGAGATGGGATATGATAGTAGAGACTGGATTAATCTTGCACAGGATAGGAACCGATGGCGGGTTTATGCGAGAACGGCAATGAACCTTCGGGTTCTCTAGAAGTCATTTATAAGTAATTAAATAAATAAGTCTATTATGATAATATGTGGTTGAAATAATTTTAGTTTCGTTTTTAAATGTGAAGAAATTTGATCTGAAAAAATGTAACATTTTAAAATTTCTTTGCCTGAAATCAGAAGTTGCTTGGGAAGGCAGGTTTTAGACATTTGGATGGCTGTTGCTTCCTAATCTGAATCATTCAGAACGTGATGTGCAATCCATAAAACTGAAGCCTAGTGTACCTGATTGCACAAAAAATTAAGTGTGTATTTTGAATAAAGCTTCGTGAAAATAGAGTGGAAAAGAGCCAAATTATTGTTATATTCGTAAAAAGCAGGGAAAAGCTTGTGTCATGTCCGAGATTCACGTTTTAGAACTCTTGGTTATTGCTTTCAAGAGCATTTGAAATTCAAACTCTCCGTGAGATTTGCGGCATGGTCAGTGTGAAAGCTTTGTTAAGTAGAAGCCAAGTTCGAGGGTTGGAATCTCTCCTCAGGCATGGATGTCTGTGCATTGTGAGTGCGATGTTTTGAGTGGAGACCTGAGTTCATCACCCGAGTCCCGCTACGTGTTCCAGTATGTAAGCTAGGAACTGCCTTCAAGCACAGGTCAAATACTGACGAGGGCAGAATGCACAAGAAAGAACGAAAACGAGGGAAAGGAGGAAGAGGGTAAGGAAGGGAGCGATGGGAGGCAAGAAAGAGAAGTGAAGGTATGTGAGGAAGGGAGACGAGGAAGGGAAGCGAAAGTAGGCGAGGAAGGGAGAAAAGGAAAGAAAGCGAAGGGAGACGAGAAAGGGTGGAGAAGATAGACGAGGTAGGAAAGCGAAGATGGGAGACTAGGGAAGCGATGGGAGGCGAGGAAGGGAGGGGAGGCGAGGCGAGGAAGGGAAGCAAAGGAAGACGAGTAATACTGGTGACAGACTACAGTCACTAATCGCGATTATCGACCTAATCGCTATCGGGTCTGTAGTGTGTCACCGTCCCGATCGCGATCAGGAGCTAAATCCTGTTCCCAGAACAAGATAATCGCGCTGAGGTACGGCCCAGTGGACGAAAGTATCATTTTAGTAATATTTGGTTTCGAATCACCTTGATTTACATTATTTAGGAAGTCGTGATAGCTTCTGGTGTGGAATTTTGTTACCCCTTTCATTGTATTATATGAAATAGAAACGAAAATGAATGGCTAGAAAATGAATTTGGCTACTATTAGACGTAGTGGAGAAATTTAATGCAGATGTGAGAAAAGTAAAAAGAAATATATTAACAAATAACAGACTAATTATTCATATTTCATATATGTAAAGAGCAATAGAAGGCTGCTGAAAGATGTTTCATTTCAATAAATAATGGAATACAAACTGGAACTGGTTTCTTTTTCAGATTTTCTATTTCAGTCTCCATTACGACGCTATCGTTGAGGTTAGGGTTGATTTTAAAAATATGTTTTATTACAAAATAATATAAATTTTTGGCATGATATAAATTTTATAGGTTATAAAATCTCTTTTCAAAATAATATAAATAGTAATGATATAAATTGTATCAGTTTACATTGTGAAGCATATAACAATTTTAACAAATAAATTCCCATATCAAGCTACAAGAAAAAAAAAAACAATGAACAAACGTCAAAAGAAAGTATGAACTTTAGTTGTTGTTCAGGAGGGAAACAAACATATACGTATTACATAGAGAAAATTGTTTCCTCTATGGTAATTCAGCTGTTGACCAGATGGGACCAAACGTGACCTAGTGTGTCACCACATTTTCGGTAATTACGATCGGGCGTGATCGTGATAAGTGCTAATCGCGATTAGTACTGTAGTCTGTCACCAGTATAAGAAAGCGAAGGGAAGTGAGGAAGGGAGGATAGGCGAGGCGAGGAAGGGAAGCAGAGGAAGACGAATAAAGAAGCGAAGGGAGACGAGGAAGGTAGGAGAGGCGAAACGAGGAAGGGAAGGGAAGCGAAGGGAGACGAGGAAGGGAAGCGAAGGGAGACGAGGAAGGGAAGCGAAGGGAGACGAGGAAGGGAAGCGAAGGGAGACGAGGAAGGAAGCGAAGGGAGACGAGGAAGGGAAGCGAAGGGAGACGAGGAAGGTAGGAGAGGCGAAACGAGGAAGGAAGGGAAGCGAAGGGAGGCGATGAAAAGAGACGAAGGGAGACGAAGAAGAGAAGCGAAGAAAGGCGAATAAGGGAAGCGAAGGGAGACGAGGAAGGTAGGAGAGGCGAAACGAGGGAGGGAAGGAAGCGAAGGGAGACGAGGAAGGGAAGCGAAGGGAGACGAGGAAGGGAAGCGAAGGGAGACGAGGAAGGTAGGAGAGGCGAAACGAGGAAGGGAAGGGAAGCGAAGGGAGACGAGGAAGGGAAGCGAAGGGAGGCGATGAAAAGAGACGAAGAGAGACGAAGAAGAGAAGCGAAGAAAGGCGAATAAGGGAAGCGAAGGGAGACGAGGAAGGTAGGAGAGGCGAAACGAGGAAGGAAGGGAAACGAAGGGAGACGAGGAAGGGAAGCGAAGGAGGCGATGAAAAGAGACGAAGGGACACGAAGAGAAGCGAAGAAAGGCGAATAAGGGAAGCGAAGGGAGACGAGGAAGGTAGGAGAGGCGAAACGAGGAAGGGAAGGGAAGCGAAGGGAGACGAGGAAGGGAAGCGAAGGGAGACGAGGAAGGGAAGCGAAGGAGGCGATGAAAAGAGACGAAGGAGACGAAGAAGAGAAGCGAAGAAAGGCGAATAAGGGAAGCGAAGGGAGACGAGGAAGGTAGGAGAGGCGAAACGAGGGAGGGAAGGGAAGCGAAGGGAGACGAGGAAGGGAAGCGAAGGGAGACGAGGAAGGGAAGCGAAGGGAGACGAGGAAGGTAGGAGAGGCGAAACGAGGAAGGGAAGGGAAGCGAAGGGAGACGAGGAAGGAAGCGAAGGGAGGCGATGAAAAGAGACGAAGAGAGACGAAGAAGAGAAGCGAAGAAAGGCGAATAAGGGAAGCGAAGGGAGACGAGGAAGGTAGGAGAGGCGAAACGAGGAAGGGAAGGGAAGCGAAGGGAGACGAGGAAGGGAAGCGAAGGGAGGCGATGAAAAGAGACGAAGAGAGACGAAGAAGAGAAGCGAAGAAAGGCGAATAAGGGAAGCGAAGGGAGACGAGGAAGGTAGGAGAGGCGAAACGAGGAAGGGAAGGGAAGCGAAGGGAGACGAGGAAGGGAAGCGAAGGGAGGCGATGAAAAGAGACGAAGGGAGACGAAGAAGAGAAGCGAAGAAAGGCGAATAAGGGAAGCGAAGGGAGACGAGGAAGGGAAACGAAGGGATGCGAGGAAGGGTTGCGAAGGGATGCGAAGAAGGGAAGCGAAGGGGGCGAGTTACTGTCTGGTGTGGTTTTACGTCACATTTCGTAACAGAACGGTATTTCAATGAAGAAATTGAAAATTAACAAAGAAAAACAGTAATGGTAACCGGGCAGCGATATTTTCAAATGCTGCAAGATTTTGCAATATCAGCGTTACAGAATCATGAAATCGAAAACATTGTTTTCATGCAGGACAGCGCTCAACCTCACATACACATTAAAGTAAAATCACTATTGCGCGGTGGTCGTGTAATTAGTAGGCATTTTCCGAACAGTTGGCCTTCTAGGTCACCAGACCTAAATCCAGCTGACTACTATGGGGTTATCTAAAAGAAAAGGTATTTCTTAGTAGATCTGACCTGCTACACGTGAGGAACTGAAACAGTTAATCCAGTGAGGGCAGTAATCGAAGAATTGACATAATTGCATTTAAACCTCCCTCTCTTGAAGGTTACATCATAGACCCTACTGTGAGATTCGAATCGCACGAACACCAGCCAGAAGAAGTACACGAGGAAAAAAGGAATATATATGAACCTTCCATCAGTTTTTATAAGGACAAATACCATCTGGAATCCATCGTCATTACGGGACTAATGATAGGAGCCCGTGGGACCATACCCCGGTTCCTAGTCGACTTCTGTAAATCTTTTGGCCTGCATAAAAGTATTTTAAGAGATCTAACAATTGCAGCACTCAAAGGCTCAATAGCTATTTTCAGGCATCATACATATGGACCATGACTAATTCGCATCTCCTTGACGTTACTTCGTTTAACATCATGTGTTTCAATATAATTCAAATTGTTTATTTTTCACTCTAACAACAATTTATCATTAAGCCTCAAGGCTTTTACTCTATTGTATCATGGTACTCTTTGTCGATGGCAACCTGTAGTGGTTACAGGAAGAAATTAAATTAATTAAATTCGGATGTCATTGAAAACATCCCTAGGAATGTGCTTATTAATGCCGTTTATAGCATAGAAGAAAGACTATTCCTTATTGAACAACACGGTGGTGGTCATATTTAATTGTTTCGTGTTTTAATAAAATCCCACTTCTTTACGAACGATTGGTGTTTTTATTTTTGTGGAATCTAAAAATTTGACAAACTTATTACCATTTCAAAATGGGAACTTACTTTTGAATAACGTTATGTAATTGAGATACATTTATTTTATAGATTTTTTTTATTTTAGTTGGTTATTTAACGACGCTGTATCAACTACTAGGTTATTTAGCGTCGATGAGATTGGTGATAGCGAGATGATAATTGGCGAGATGAGGCCGAGGATTCGCCATAGATTACCTTGTATTCACATTACGGCTGGGGAAAACCTCGGAAAAAACCCAACCAGGTAATCAGCCCGAGCGGGAATCGAACCCGCGCCCGAACGCAACTTCAGACCGGCAGGCAAGCGCCTTAACCGACTGAGCCACGACGGTGGCTATTTTATAGATTTATGAATAAAATTTCATCAACATATATTACAGAGCTTTACCACTGAGACTGGGTTATGATGGAAGGACTGGCAGATACCGCCTTGCTATCGTTTGGATCTTTATTTTTTCTGCGCCTGTATAAAGCTTAATAAAATGAGTTTCACGCATCTGTGTTTCTTTCGTCATGAGCGAAAGAAAAAACTACGACATCGCTGCTTTCTTGTGGCCACTAACGACGTATCGTAAAATGACGGTAAGGAACAACGTCTGATGCGAGATAGATGAAGGACTAATGCCTCGGATTTACAAGTCTGTCTCCTCTATTTGATTAGCTGTTACGTCGTCTGGGATTTGGGTTAACGCCATTCCGTTCAGGCATTTTAATTTACTGTAATGACAGCAGACGTGTTGCATTACACAAACATTACTAAATCTCCCGCGTGCAGAAGTTGAACACAATGTGTGTCAGAAGTTTTTTGCAACAGCAACTTCACTTAGATAACCATCGCCAACGGAAGTGCAATTTTGGTCGAAGATCAAGAAATGGACTCTTAATAGTATCATTATCGCCCCCAATGGTCCAGGGGTAAAGCGCTCTCCTCTAGATCCAAGGGTTGCGGGTTCAAACGCAGCTGAAATCGATGGGATTTCAGGGCGCAAAAATCCGAAGCGCAAGTCCTCCGGATGAACTCCATTATAGGAGTTTTCCGGCAAGTTAAAGTTTCCAAGCCTAAATTGGAGCCTCTGGACCAAATTTCTCTTCTTCCGCATCCTAGTAATACCTTAGTTGCATAGTAGGTGGCATTTGAGGCGATGAGCTTACCCTCTGCACTCTGTCGACAAATATGTGTTACTAAATTCCTTGTAGATAATGAAATCACCGCTAGGGGGATACCTACGTTCCGACTCTTTGGATTAATTGATTATTATTATTATTATTATTATTATTATTATTATTATTATTATTATTATTACTACTTATTTACTTACTTACTGGCTTTTAAGGAACCCGGAGATTCATTGCCCCCTCACATAAGCCCGCCATCGGTCCCTATCCTTAGCAAGATTAATCCATTCACTATCATCATATCCCACCTCCCTCAAATCCATTTTAATATTATCCTCCATCTACGTCTCGACCTCCCGAAAGGTATTTTTCCTTCCGGCCTCCCAACTAACACTCTACATGCATTTCTGGATTCGCCCATACGTGCTACATTCCCTGTTCATCTCAAACGTCTGAATTTAATGTTCCTAATTATTATGTCAGGTGAAGAATACAATGCGTATAGTTCTGTGTCGTGTAACTTTCTCCATTCTCCTGTAACTTCGTCCCTCTTAATCCCAAGTATTTTCCTAAGCACCTTATTCTCAAACACCCTTAAACTATGTTCCTCTCTCAAAGTGAGAGTCCAAGTTTCACAACCATAAAGAACAACCGGTAATATAACTGTTTTATAAATTCTAACTTTCAGATTTTTTGACAGCAGACAGGATAATAAAAGCTTCTCAACTGAATAATAACAGGCATTTCCCATATTTATTCTGTGTTTAATTTCTTCCTAGTATCATTTATATTTGTTACTGTTGCTCCAAGATATTTGAACGTCTCCGCCTCTTCAAAAGATAAATTTCCAATTTTTATATTTCCATTTCGTACAATATTCTCGTCACGAGACATAATCATATACTTTGTCTTTTCTGGATTTACTTCCAAACCTATTATTATTATTATTATTATTATTATTATTATTATTATTATTATTATTATTATGCAGTCATGACGTAAGAAACCAGACGGTTACTATAGATATAGCCTACAATAAATGCAATAAATCACAATGAAATACAAAATACAATAATGAATATTGATATCAGTAAAGCACATTAACACATCCTACCTATAAAAATTAATTATAAGAATAAAAAGGAGGATCGATAAGCAATTTGTGTTTTGCTTTCTTAAAATTAAAAAGCTAACATTAGAAGACTCCTGCGGTAATTTGTTAAATATGAAAATGGCAATCGAGTTGTGCTACTTTTTTGTAGATAAGTATTGTCAATCTGACACTGAGTTCCACAAGATTTAGTTATGCCTTGTAGGGTAAGAGGATAATAATACTCGTAAAATGGATATGAAGGAGGTGGGATATGCTAAGGACTAGATTAACCTTGCTCAGGATAGAGATTGATGGCGGGCTTACGTGAGAGCGGCAATGAATCTCCGGGTTCCTTAAAGGCCATTTGTAAGTAAATAAGTAGGCCTAAGTAAATAAGGGTAACTATGAAAGCTGATACTGAGGTATAATTATTGAGATTCTTTTTAATATCCAACAGACATCTAAAAATGTAAATATTACCAACGGTTAAAATGCGTTCTTTTTTAAACTGGGTTTGACAGTGAGCATCATATGTCGAACCAGTCAAAATGCGAATTGCTTTCTTTTGTAATTTAGGAACTTTAGATATTTTATTACTCTTATCCCAAATTGTAGTTCCCAAAGTTAAAATGCTATTAAAGAATGCAAAATAATCATCCTAATGTATTTTTTTAGTTGGTTATTTAACGACACTGTATCAACTACTAGGTTATTTAGCGCCGATGAGATTAGTGATAGCGAGATGGTATTTCGCGAGATGAGGTCAAGGGTTCGCTGTAGATTACCTGTCATTCACCTTACGGTTGGGGAAAACCTCGGAAAAAACCCAACCAGGTTCTAACGTATTGTCTAGCATTAGTCTTAGATTATGTGAACATGGTTGAGTGGTCATTTAAGATCACAAAAATATGTGTGACAACAGCGTGAAAATATGAGAGGAAATCGTGTTTACAGTGAGTGGTTTGCAACACTTTGTTCGATCGATTTTCTATTGCCAGGTTGACAAAACGCGTAACCAATTAAAAAAAGAGGAGAAATACAAGAAGAAGACAATGCGTGCAACAAATTTTTAAAATAAAGAGAGAGAGAGAGATGTCGATTAAAATCTTTCTCAAACATAATTCAGTTATAATGAATAAAGAAACAGATTCTGTTACCACCAAAAAATTAGGTTTACCTTGAGTATTTAGGTTCATTTTAAATAATACCTTCCTTTACATCTTATTTTTTCTTCCTCGCTGTTATTTATACTCTCTTTAACATCTTTGGTCATATCGCGAGTTAATCTTTGGCTGAAATCCGAAAGCTGTGTACTATTGTTGAGACTGGTTCTATTGTTGTGAACTAGATGGCGACTGTATATATATTAATGATTTGTTATGAATATGATTTCGATGTTGAATGAGGCCGGTGATATTGAGGGATGTTGTGGCCGGAATTTCCTGGCATTTGCCTTACGGTTGAGGGAAAAATCCCAAACAGGAAATTCAACCCGACCAGGAATCGAACCCGGGCCCTCTGCGTAAGAGACCAGCATGCTGACCCCTACACCACAGAGGTAGTCTACATCTTATTGTTATTATGCTTATTGTTGTTTTATTCTCGTGTTGCTATTACTGTTATTATTTTACATATTATGTAACTGTCTTTTGTATTAGATTATGTGATACTGCCATCTCACATACGCCAATTCGCAGTTAATTATACATACATAGGCCTACATACAAATACCATCTATCACCGACTGTACAGACGATATATGACCGAGCAATTGTTACAGCGTTGTCAAATAATAGGACCTAAGTTATACCAAATAAAACATTACATATTTGTATCACAAATTACTTTATGCTCGACCATGCCGAAATGTAGTAATTATACACCTGGTAGCAGTCCTTTAATGGACCTCATTAAAGTACATCTATTCATTAAAGTTCAGGTGTTCCACCAATCAGAAAATACCATTGTAGCAATATGAAAGTGCAAGTATCGATTATTCTCGGATATGCAATCGAAAGGCAAAAATAAATCAATAAATCACCTATATTTGAAATAAAGTCAGTTCTGTTACTATAATAATTAGCGTTAATTGTAAATAATATTCAAATAAATTCAATTTGCCATCTGGTTTTCAATGTCTAATTCAATTTCCAGGTTATATCAAGATTAATGTTTATTTTACTCTCTAGATTATATCAAGGTCAATGTCGATATTTGTTTCTCGGAAAAAATCAATACTTTCGCGTCTGCGCACATCTCACAATTTACGAGGTATTGCACAAGGTCAGTTCCGCTCCTCAATCAGATAAGAATAAAATGAATACTTCTGAATAATTTCAAGTTAGAAATATGGTCGAGCATAAAAAGTCGTATGAAGCTTGACTATAATGGTAATTAAGACGTTCGTATGAAAATTATGAAACTCGCTTGCGCTCGTTTCATAAACATACTCGCGCCTTAATTACTACCATTATAGGTTCGTTGCATAATGTAGTATTATTTAATGGGTATCATTCCTAAATGCATTGGCTCTTACATACGTCTACTAATATGAACAAACCTTGTATAATGGTTTTCGAGAAATTGCTGAAAAGAAGTAGGCAAGAAGGCTGTGCATCAAAATAATATTCTAGTTATGATGAAGGCTAAAAAAGTGACCTCGCTATCATTTGTACACTTATTGTGATGAGAAGGTAAAATACATCGGATCCGAAAAAACTAGGTATGAATTTAGGCTAAGGTGTGATACCGGAGATATCTGTAACAGAAGAGGAAGTTAAGGGTAGAAATTGGAAAAGGAGAAAAAGAAATTGCAATGAAGAGGGTATCGTATTCTGGAGCTTGTTAGAAGATTATGAAATAGAACACAGTGTTCCGCGCCAAATTTCACCACACCTGTAATTTTGCTGTCACATTCGGCAGCTTCAAGGAGGATAAATGGGTCGCATCCCAGCCACGAGTTCTCTGAAATTGTCTAAAAGTCATTTCTTGTTCCCCGGAGGTAAACTGCAGCTTTCATGTTCTGACTTCGGCGTTAACATTGAAAACCTGGCCTTCAAACACCATCTGCTGGAAAAATAACGATTTTGGGCAAAGCCTTGTCCGTTTTCATTTCTTGTACGCTCATAAGAGAATAATTGCTACTGTTATGAAATCATATTTACTTTCAAAATGTCTCTTCTAAAATATGCATAAGAACATATGGTGATGATAATGGTAGGCCTAATAGTATGATTCATTTTTCTCATAATGTAAATTAAGTCTTCATTATTATACAGACTTCATACAGCCAATTTCTCCATGGCGTTCTCGGCCTGCCCATCTTATTTTCACTTCTAATTTGAAGTAATAAAATTTAATTCAGTATATGACTTTAATTTATTTTAGTCTAACAGCTAGCTGAGGCAGAATTATAGGCTAGTTCCACAAGTTGGGTTCGAAGCTCGGTGTTTAATACTCATGCTCGAGAATATCGGATGGCATGGATTTCTTTCTGAAGTTCACACGTTTCCTCGCTTTCACAAATTCAATTCATTAACATTATATTTCAATCTATACTTTCTGTAATGTATCATCGTAAGGTAGTAAAGGAATGAAAAAAATATAAAAAAAACTGTATTTTTATGAAAAAGACACTACCTCATTAGGCACTACATACTTTACGAATTTCATAGCAATTCAGTTGCTTTATCGTGTTAGAAATAATAATGATGTACATAGTTCATTTGAATAGAATGAAATCATTTCTAAATGGAACCAAATCTATCCACCAGGAATCATAATAACCAGTACCGTAACATTAAACATCCTGCTCTTTGAAGACGATCAAGCTATAATTTCCAATTCAGAGGTTAACTTACAAAGATGACTATATAAGTACATTAAATAAAATATTATCAGATTTTGGGATGGAAATTTCAGCACAAAAATGAAAAGTAATGGCATTTTTGGGACAAGATACAATCAGAAGTAAGATAATACACAATAACCAATGCCTAGAACAAGTACAAAATTTCAGTTATCTGGATTGTGAAATATCTTATGAAAATGAATAAGATGTGAACAAAAAAAATCACCAAATTTACACAAATTTTAGGAATAACAAATAATACATTAAAAGCTAAATTAGTACAAAAATCCACAAGAATAAAAATATATAATACTCTAGCATTACTCTCCCTTTTATACGGAAGTGAAATTTGGACATTAAGGAAAAGAGATAGGGAGCAGAATCAAAGCAACGGAAATGAAATTTTTCAGACTGACAGCAGGATATACTCTTTTAGATCGGAAAAGGAATGAAGAAATTTCAGAACAATTAGAAGTAGAGTCAGTAGAAGAAAAAATAAACAGATACAAACTAAATTGGCTACACCATGTAAAACTTTATTTATTTCAAATATACAGAATAAAGAAATATAATTACAAAACAAACAAAGAGAAATACAAATAAAATAATACAAGCAATATGAAAAGAAGATACAGTAGTATTAACAAAATTTGAGACCGAATGAGCAGCGCTCGTGCTCGGTCGCAGTTCAGATATAATATTAAAATAAATAATAATAATAATATAAATATATAAGTAAAATAAAATAGGAACTAAAATATAATTACAGCGGCAATGGAATTATATAATATAATATTAACACTATAGAAGAATAATATCGTACGTGAAAAGTAGGACTAATATATATTTCAAAATTATAGAATACAAATATAATATAGGTTGATTAATTCATACACATAGGCTATAAATTTATGTAATCAAATTGAAGATATTAACACGTTTCTAATTTTCTTGTTATATGTTAGTGGGTTACATGTTAGAAGTTCTGGGTGTAATTTAGTTAAAGCATTGTACAACCGAGGGCCAAAATTTATGCTATGCTTTAGACCAGCAGATGTGAGACATTTAGGTTCTACTAATGTTGAATTAATATTTCGTCTTGTGTCATAATTGTGTGTCTGTAATACAAACTTATTACGATTTTTATGATAAAATTTTAACAGCGTATATTTATAAATTTGTTCAATATTAAATACATTAAATTCAGAATAAATTAATTTAGTTGGATAATCGAAACGTTTCTTCAAACAAATTTTAATTATTCGTTTTTGTAGTAAATTTAACGGACTAAGATTAATTTTTGTACTTCCACCCCAAACAATTATACCATATTGAATGATAGACTGAATAATGGCCAAATAAACATTTCGTAGAACTCTAATAGGTAAGTAGCATCGAAGATTAACGAATTTATAAATTGTTTTACGAAGCCTCTTACAAAGATAAGTAATGTGATGAGGCCATTTTAAGTTCTGATCAATAATGATACCCAGATATTTGACATACGTGGCTTCTTTCAAAGGTGGACATTTACAACTTTTGGGATCTAAACAATTTTCACTGTGTATTATTAGTCTATATTTATCGCTAAATTTTAAATTTTGAACACTGGCAGCTGTTAACGAAAAAGGAACTAAAGTTGATTTAGATATATTTAAAGAAAGGAAGTTGGAATTAAGCCATGTTTTAACAATGTTAGCACCTATATTAGCATTTCTATATGCTTCCTGCCAAGAAAAACCACTGAAAATAACTACTGTATCATCCGCATATGAATATATAGATCCATTAAATTTTTCTAAATTTATATTTAGCAGACCATTAACATATATTAGAAATAAAATAGGTCCCAAAATTGTTCCTTGCGGTACACCTATATCAATATATTTGTATTCACTAAATTGATCTTCAATTTTGGTCATTTGCCTTCTGTTACTAAAATATGATTGGAATAATTTTAAAACTATACCTCTAACTCCAATAGTATGTAGTTTGTCCAAAAGTAAATTATGATTGATAGTGTCAAAAGCTTTCCGTAGATCCAAGAAAATACCCAAACATTTGTTTCCAGTATCTAGTTCATTGATAATTTTTCCAGTAACATTAATAAGAGCATCATCAGTAGAAATATTATTGCGGAAACCAAACTGATTTTTAGAGAGGATTTTATGTTTTTCTAAATAATTTATTAATCTATTCTTTAAACATTTTTCAAGCAATTTGGAAAATGTTGGAAGTAAAGATATAGGTCTATAGTTATTTAAATTATTTTTATCTCCAGATTTGTATATTGGAATTACTATGGCACATTTCAAAACATCTGGGAATATACCTTGCACAAAACATAAGTTAAAAATATGAACCATGGGTTTTAATATATATTTGATAATAATTTTGAAAGTATTATTCTTAATTCCATCTATACCAGGAGCAACATTATTTTTAACTTCTTAACCAAAATAATAATTTCATCTTCAGTTACAGGAAAAGAAACATGGAGGAAGCTAAATGTTCATCTTGTGTCTCATTTTGTAGAGAAGAGTTAAAATTTGACTTATTAATGTTAGAAGTAACTTTGTGTCCTATCTCTGAAAAATAATTATTAAATTCGTTTGCAATCTCTTTTCTGCAATTTAATATTTCACCCTTATCGTTTTTAACTCCTTGATTGGCTGTTTATTTTGTACATTTACATCTGTAGCTTCATTTATAACTTGCCAGAATTTTTAGGTTCATTTTTGTATCTATCAAATTTGGATTCATAATATTTAATTTTCGTTTTTCGAATGATAAGAGTTAACATATTTCTATATGCTCTGTAGTAATGGACGAATGGACAATTCAAGAATCCCCGAAATGATGATACAATATCAACCCAGAGGACATCGAAGGTTAGGAAGACCCTTTGGAAAACTGCTAGATGGGGCCGAAACAGGTCTATACAGGCCTAATTCGTGACGGATGATGATGATAGTTCATTCTTAAACTATTATTCAAAAGATAATATAAATTTTAATATGCATTGAAATTAAAAGACGAAAATTCTTTCTCTGAAATAGAAACACACGGCAACCCCTATAACCGTAATATTAAGTTATTTGAACATTTGAAGTAGATAAAGATCTAAGTGTCATTTTCAAACATTCGAGATAAACGTTGATGTTTCAGTTGGTTCTTTCACGACGCTTTATCAACTGCTCTAGTTATCTAGCGTCTGAGAGAGATGAAAGTGATAATGTTAGCGAAATGAGTCCAAGGTCCAGCGCCGAAAGTTGCCCAACATTTGCTCTTAATGGGTTGAGGGAAAAGCTCGGATAAAACCTCAATCAGGTAACTTGTCGAAACCGGGATTTGAACCCGGTCCCTATTGTTTCACGGTCAGAAAGGCTAACCGTTATTACACAACATACGTTGAAGTTATAATCGTTAGAAAAAGTGCAAAACCTCGTAAGTTCTGTGGAAGTTCTCAGTACGTAGGCTAATAGGTTTTGAATTATTGTTAACGTATTGACACATACACATCTCGCTATCCATGCCGTTGATGATGATGATGATGATGATGATGATTATGGCTTGTTTGTTTCAGTGCAGCTGCGTGTACTTGAAGAGAGGGCCAGCAGTTTGGAGGCAGCACTGAGTAAGTAAGAATTCCATGTATTCGATTATAAATAATTTCACAACTGTAGTTTTGTTATAGAATTATCTCTGAATTATTTAAATGCAAGACATGAGGCTCGAAAGAAATTCGATTTATTCTACAAATGAGGAGTATTGAAAGTATTGCACCAGAGTTAAGCTCGTAGGGAGATAGCCCATTTCTTGTTCGCAAGGCGAGGGAAATTTGAGTCTACGGTAGAGAATTGGTTTTGGGTAAAGATCCATACACCTATTATAAAGTGAACTGATCAACTAAAAAAAAAAAAAAAAACTTTCTCCAATAACTTTAAAAGCGCTTGCGCAAAAGTACTATTTGAAGCTAAATGTAAGTCATTTTAAAAAACATACTCTGCAGTCTCTATTACAATTTATATTCCATCTTCTTTTAAGTATATGTATTTATTTACACTGCAAGTGGGCAAACACCCGGTGGCAGTGGTATACACAATATAAACAATACACAATAAAGTTACAATAGACCTACACAATACAAATTATATACAATAATTACAATTAATAATAATACATAAAATAACCTAATTAATAAGTGAATCTAATTTTACAATACAACCTACATATGTATAGGCCCTACATAAGTTTCACATTGGTACTGATAATAATAATAATAATAATAATAATAATAATAATAATAATAATAATAATAATAATAATAATAATAAATAATAATCTTTCACTTTACTCTCATCTGGCACTATGAAGCATTTCACTGACACTATAGAACACATTTCACTGACACTATAAATTATCACTGATCGGAACTATTCACTGCACTGTATAACCATAACTTCACTGACTCACCAGTCTTCACTGATACAACAGTTCAAATAAGACAACCTTACTCATACTTATAAACAGAACTACATTTAAACAAAACATTTAGGATGCTCTTCATAGACATATCGCTAGCCCGCGCTCCGAGCGTGCTAAACTAGCCCCGGCTATCGACTGGTTATTTGTACAGGATTCATATATCATATCATATCGCTAAGGGTACGTACACGTTGGAGCGACGATAAACGATAAAAGAAGCAGCGATGCTATATCAGCGAGAATTGAAGCATGCATTGTCATTGAGGTGTGCATATTGGACTAACGATAAAAGCGAAGATGCACGATAAAAGCGACGAAAAAGAAAAGTTCCATTTTCTTCGCTCTTGTCGTTCATATGATCTCTGATTAAGATAATATTAATCTGTATAATTACCGGTTGTTGTCAATATATCCGAATATTTATCGACTTATTATTATTTCGGCTTATTAAATTAATTATTGTAGATATTGGCAAATTGATCAGTTGTGTATCTATTGGTCATATGTTATGTGATCACAAGAACCAATCACAACACAACGAATTTATACTATCTTTGGGATGAGAAACTGGTTTAAATTTATACGTATTTAAGTTACATTAACCTTGAACCTAGCAGCTGATATTTCCTATATATCTTCTTTCATTAAGTGGATGCATAGAATGTCTTCTACTGATAAATCAAAATGTTCGCTTCCCGCGTCCTCGTTGCTCCGACATGAACACTTGATTCTTTGATAATGCCAAAGCGTCGCTAGATCGTTTCTTTTATCGTTTATCGTTGCTCCAACGTGTACGTACCCTAACACTGGTTTATGAATACGAAAAACGTTAGTTCGCTGATCATCCACCGGAAGCTCGCCCTAAGAATGTCTATGAATAAGGCCCTTATAGTCTAAGACCGTCTTACACGCTATTTATAAATAATTTACAATTCAAACCAAGAAGGGAGTAACTCGCCAGTCTACATAAATACATGTCACCTTAAAAAAATAAATGTCGCCTTAATTTTAATTTACACTTTATACACAACTTTCTAAGGAAGGAGAGCCCTCAAAGACCGCAGTTTGTTTCTTTGAAATTTCAGATAATTTTACTGTGTAGCAGGGGCGGCTCTACAATAATAACTGCAGAGCTGCAGAACCGCCATTAAAATGGACCTGAAAAAATTAAAAATGTAAAACGTGCTTTTATGTAATCTAGTTCATTGTTTCATTTATTTTTCCAATTCATTCTTTTCGATTCGAGATTTTACTGTCTGTAGGAGCCTTGAACTGCTCGAGAATTTTAGCTGTAGTGTACTTTTCGGATCTGTGATCGGCAGTTCCTGGAGCTCAACGTAGGGTAGTCGGCAGCAGAAAACTGGTTTTCTTCACCGTCCCGTAAGACTGCATTAGAGCTGCAGCCGAAGCAGCTCTCACCGAATATACAAAAGAACCGCCAACACCCTCATCTCTTTATCACCTGCGTTAGAACACATATGCACACGTGCATCAACGTCGGTTAGTGTAATCACCGGTTAAAATTGTCACCTAACCGCTGGTTAAGCATTTTTACAGTGGATCGACCTCGGTTACGACTTAAATAGGAGGTTAACCACAGTAATCTCTAACCGGCCATATTCGAGTGGTTAAAAGAGATAACCAGTGATTAGCAGAGCAAGTAAAGCAAAATGGCGGCCAGAGCCACATATGTTTATTTCGAAGACAATTATTATCGCACAGTAGCCTACTTGAATTTCTTGGATAGAGCATGAACGTGAAGTTTCTTTAGTGGAAAGAGAGAATTCTTACGAGGAATTAGGTGACAGAAAATTTCAGGAGGTATTTCGTTTATCAAAATGTACAAATGTATCACTTGAAATAACACACAAAGTCATATTGCTCCTATGGATCGGTTGCTTATATTACGATTCTATGTAACTGTTATTTTCTGTACTAAAAGGGGAATACTCGAATATCTCTTTCTCCATGTCACTGGCTGAACAAAGAGAGGTTATGGATGGATCTTGGGATAATGAACAGTTCCCTCGTGTAAATGGGGTCCTGGATCGTATACACATTCCTACTAATCTTCTGCATCCTTTTCCTTTATATATATTCCATCTTTTATATATATATATATATATATATATATATATATATATATATATATATTATATTTAAATCTAGTAATTGAGTCTATCGATACTTCAACCTCACATTGGGATATAATCATTTTTGCATTCAATTTTCTATTTTGTACGATTTTAACCTAACAGCACTGAAAAGCAAAGAAATGCAACTCGCAAATATAACAGCGCCGAAAGGCAAACAAATGCAAAACGAAAATGTAGGACACGTTCATTCGATGTAGAACGGAGTGAGCGCAGCCGTTTTTAGACATTGACTATTATCTTTGCAGCGGTATGGATGCTTTCCTTTAGTAATTTTGTAGAAATAGTGTACCATCATAGACATTACTCTGGTTAAATGAGTTGTCAGCTAGCCATGTTTAAGTAATCGGTAATTGTGAATGGTGCACAGAAATTACATTTTAACCACTGTTACTGTTTAACCGCCGTTTCGTAATCTATGATTACTGCGTTTTTAACCGATGTTGATACACTTCGCCAATAGGCTTCTGGATTGCTGTATATCATTACAGTTCCAGTGTGTTATAGTACTGTGGGTGGTGTGATGTGATTAGTCAATGTGTTTGAGGAAATATTTTATATTAAAAATGAATGAAATGAAAACCTAATCAACCAACCCTTTTCGAAATTAAAAGAGAAATTGTATGTTAACGTAAAAAATTAGGACGTCGTACACAAAATTTAAATATTGAAATTTCTGTAAAAAAAATCGAGGAAATCATGTAGCCTACTAGTCATTTTAATACCGAAATGTGTAATGGAAACGATTGGTTTTTTGCTGCGCTCATGAAAACGCTTTCTCCCCACCCGTGTATCCAGTTTGGAGGAGAAAATACATGGACAAACACCGGAGTGAAGGGTTTAGTTAATTTGACTTAAAAACTAGAAAAGCTTGTGGGGCACATCTCCACTACGTGACTAGTTGTACGCACGGATTGTTGGAGTAGAATTTTGGGTGCACAGTCAACTTCGAGAAGGGGCTGTAATTACACATGATTTAGATGCGTTTGCTAAATACACTATTTTTCATGCAGAACTGTCAACCTTTGTAACCGCGGGCCGCTACTGCTGTGTAGGTAGAGTAATAAAATATAGGCCTACCTCAGACACACATATTATTGATAAACTACGATTGTACATGAAGTAAAAAAAAAATTGTTGACGTTAACATTATGTCAGTAGAGAAACAAAGTCTTGAATTTAAGTCATATCCCATCCGATAATCTACGAGTAATTTAAAGACGTTGTAGTTAGCATAATGAAATAGAATTATAGTTAACTTATAGTGGCCGTTCTTTATTCACTATAGTTCCTACTTACATTTATGTTATAGGTATCTAGTAGGAATATAACTCGCTGCCAAATCGACACTGACTTTAATCGTTGATTAAATATTAACTTCGATAATACTAATAATTAAATTGAATAGGCTTCTTAAGTCTTGTACTATATTCTCTCAACGAAATGCATGTACATATATTCTGTGTTCTATTTCGTTAAGAAATTCTGAGATAGCTTCAGCTGGAACAAAGTTTAGTTAAATTCTTTTGAAGAGTTTAGACTCACCAGCTGTGTTGAGTTTATGCTACGAACGGAACCTGTCGTGAAATTACGGAAACCCGTTTTAGGTAGATAAATTATGAACAGAGGACTTCGCAGCTATGTTCAGTGCGTTACGGAGTTTTACCTGGGAAAACTGGGAGAATAGTTTATTGTAAATGGCGTGTAATAGTTTCTGAGTAGTAGATTAAACAAATACTTTATGAATTTCAAATAAAATTAGGTCTAATGATTAAGACATTTTTAAGTTTATGAAATTTCTGAAGAGGAAGAAAGTGGAAATTTTTATAATAATATCCACATTTGTGAATAATTCATACTACGAGCGGTTCAAGAATGTGTCTCGCCT
Organism: Periplaneta americana; assembly: GCA_025594305.2. Lineage (NCBI taxonomy): Eukaryota > Metazoa > Arthropoda > Insecta > Blattodea > Blattidae > Periplaneta > Periplaneta americana. The sequence continues at coordinate 105,738,154 of JAJSOF020000027.1, forward strand.
GGAGCGAGGTTTGAAAATAACTAGAAGACCGCAAGATCTGCTTGAGTTCTCAATGGTTTAATTGTTTAATTCTCCAAAAGAAATTTAGGGTAGAGTAGCATAAATCGCACCGCTTCCTAAATGGCACCACTGCTAGTTTAAAACAAGTTACTGTAGTAGTGTAGCATCTAGTGGTATTGTTACAATCTACCATATGAACTTCCACCATGCCACTTGATTTCTGCCACTTCTTTGTGTCAGCAGCGTGGTGATAGTGTATCTAATATAATCGCTCAGGTGGATGTACATTTAGCTAACATTTTGTAACTAAATAACGGATTTGTATGCAAAGGAATCCGTAATCTTAAGATGTTATTGGTTTAAATAAATATTAAAGAACATTTAACTTAGCAGGATTTTCAAACATGCGGTGATTATAGGCTAGAATGAAGGAAATAATAACTTATGACGTAGTTTCTCAATTCGCACCACTTTGTAGGTGCCTAATTCGCACCGGTGCGATATGAGCAAATGTAGCAATTCCAGCCGTACAAAAGAAGGCCCCAAAAATTTTAACTGCACTAGGAATGCATCAGGTGGGTGCAATATCAAGTGGTGAAAAGGGCGTTAATACAACAAGTGTGTGTTGTACAAGCGCACCAGGTATTTTGTGCCACCCATGATAATTTCTAAACGTCAAACAGTGCATCCTACATTATCAGCTGGTACTCCTCCAGGATCGTTATTTGTTTGCTCAGAGTCAGGTTACATCAACAGTGAACTATTTGTCGAATAGTCAAACATTTTATTTGCCACTCAAACCTACCATAGAAAAAAGTTCTGCTTCTGTATGTCCACCTATACGACCCATTCCAAAAATTTAGTAGCTAGTAGATTATCTCGGGAAAATGGTGTGCTCCTGTTTCAGCTTCCTCGTCATAATACTCATAGGCCCAGCCTTTAGATGTTTCTATCTTCAAACCATTTCAGACAGCTATATCATGAAGCAATTCTTAGGTGGCTTCGAGATAATCGTGGAGAAAAGGTGACGCAGTTTACAGTCTGAACTGCCTGGTGAAGCACATGGCAAATGTTTAACAATAAAAAACGCATTCAGGAAGTTTAAATATTAAGTAATTTATGCTATATTTTTTTCAATTTCATTTGAAGATGCGTTAATCTCTTTCATTAATTTCAATAAACTTGTAATTTGCATTTATTACATTATTCATATTAAATACTGTTCAATATGTTCAATATTAAAAGCTTTCCTTCACCCTGTTCCTTGCAGATAAAGAGGTGCGATTTAAGAAACCGCAGGTGCTGTTTAGGAAACTAGTTGCCTAAATGGCACCACTGACATGTGTTTCGAAAATGTCATTCTAATTAAAAAATCATCATCATCATCATCATCATCTTCTTCTTCTTCATCACGGCATAAGCCTTGTGACTCGTTCCGTCTTCAAGAAAACTGATCCGACCATCTCATCCGTGGCCTGCCGACATTTCTTCTACCTACAGGTTTATACTTATTTATTATTTGTGGTATACGATCTTGCCATCTTTGTCTGTATTCAATGATTGTTTCATTTAGACTCTGAATTTCCAATTCTTTTCTAATATCTTCATTTCTCTTTTTGTCTATGAGTTTATAACCTGCCACCTGTCTCAAAAATTTCATCTCAGCAGCCTCTATTTTCTTCTCTTGTGAGATAGGCAAGACCCAACTTTCACACCCATAAAGCAAGGTTGGGATCGCCATTACTTTGTAAAGTTTTAACAGTGTTGCTCTATTACAATTTTTGAAAGTTCTTTTTATTGTACCACATAGTGTTTGGAATATGTTTAATTTATTTTGCACGTCTCTAATGCCGGTATATGACACAATGTAACCAAGATAATTAAAATCACTTTGTTGTTGGATGGGCTTATTATTTATGCAAATTTTTGCTCTTAACAGATCTCTTCCTTTAAGAGCCATTATTTTCGTTTTTTCATATGAGATTTGAAGATTATATTCACTTGTAATATTAGAATAAGGGAGGGGATTGTCGGATAATCTCGGATAACATATTTCTTTTCCATCGAATGGTGCAATCTGATGTGAAAATAATGCATTACGATCTCTACAAGTAGGCGAACATCTGCATGAATAGCCATTACTGTTGAGTGCTTCACTGTGTGTGAATAGCGTGTTTTCAACGTTTCTGCAAAAAAAAAAAAAAAAAACTTTTGAGGGTAAGTAATGTGATTTATTCGTTACAAGTTATTCTTATATTTACACAACATGGTATGCACTGTTTGATATACCATAGATAAGGCTTCTTAATTCTCTAATTGCAGAAATGCTATCGACAACATGTTTCATGCAGCTGGCTTGTTTTACTGTTTGTGAAGAGTCGGCCAATGTCGGATACTAGCTGAGGGCAATGTCGGATACTAGCCGAGGGCAATGTCGGATAATATCCGACATTAGCGGCTGTCATTCAATGCTGCTCGCTACATAAAAGCTGCCTTAAACACATTTATATGTTTTCTATAACAAACCACTACATTTTTACTCATGGGTATTTTTAATTAATGTAAATAATTAATTTTCTAATTAATCGAATATTATGAAGTAACGAATTGTTTCTTCTTGTGATATTTTTAGATGCCTAAAGTAAAAGAAAAAAGAGATTCAGTCTAAAAAAAATGGAAGTCTGAAGATATGGTAAATGCCATTGTCGCAGTACGGGAGAAAAGAATGGGCTATCTTGCTGCTTCCAAAAGATTCAATGTACCTCGATCAACATTATTTGATTATGTACGGTCCAACTCTGAGCCCACCAAAGCCGTTAAATCGAAACTTGGACGAAAACCAATACTCCCAGCTTCACTTGAAGAGAAGCTAGTTGACTATGTGTTAATGATGGAGAGAAAATATTTTGGATGAACCAGAAATGATGTTAAAAGGCTTGCATATCAGTTGGCTAAACAGAACACTATTGTAATAGTTTCTGATATGCAATATATTATTTTAAATGCATTATCATACCTCTTACATAATAATGTCTAATGTATCCGACATTAGCTTCCCATTCTGTCAATGATGATATTATTTCTGTTTTGTCTTTGCAAGTCTTCTTCTTCACTTCAAGGATTAGGTTCATGTTGAACCTGTTCCGGCGCCCATTTCGCTCTTGGTCTTCCTACATCTCGTTTTCCTTTTGGTTTATATCCCATTGCTAAAGCTGGCAGTCTGTAATTCGGCATCCTTTGTAGATGTTCACACCACCTTCTGTTATTTCTCTTTAATTTCTCCGGCAATGGTTCCACCTCTAATTTCTTCCGTATATCTATGTTCTTCTTTTTATCTTGTATTGTACATCCCAGTGTACTTCTCATAAATTTCATTTCTGCTACCTGGACTTTTGATTTATCTTTTTCTGTCATTATTCTGGCTTCACTTCCATAAGTTAGCATAGGTACTGCGATTGTATTGAAAAATTTTATCCGTGTATCTTTTCTTGTTTTGTTTTTTAAAGATCTATGGATTGTTCCACAGACATTTCGAAAGTTATTAAGTTTTTTATCCAGGTCTATATCTCTTTCATATGAAATGTAGCATCCTAGGTACTTAAAATATTTAACCTGTTCTATAATTATTTCATCGATTACTATTTTTGTCCTTATTGGGTATTTTCCTTTAAATGCCATTGTTTTGGTTTTTTGAGCTGCAATTTTAAAATTATATTCTTTTCTTATTTTATTTTATTCTTTGCAAGTTATACAGCAAATACGTATTATGTAAATTACCTAATACTTGTGTACAATCTGCAGGAACCCCAAGAGGTTATTATAATACTATGTAATTCCAGTTCTAACTTTTTTTTCAATTACCTTTATTTTGAAACATCAAAATGGTATCCGACAATACCCTCCCTTACTCTATTTAATTCATGTATGGCTCTTTGTAAATTATCTTCCGAATCTGCAATTAAGATCTGGTCGTCAGCAATTTTAATTAAAAAATATTAAATCAAATTCAAGGATTCCTTTTTACATGAAAGGTAAATGATCTGGGAATGTACCTCTGTAAAAGAATGCAGAAAATAAAAACCGTATTGTTCAATAAAAATTATAAATGCTAAAGTGGTGCGATATAGGCAACCTTACCCTACATGTTTTATTGACGCCACTACAGTCGAGGATCCTGGCCGCTCCACGCCGCGTCTACCGCGCGCTCTAGTTACAGCTCTGTTAGAGCGGCCGGCGACCACAAAAAGTACAACAGGTAGGAGGCTCCTCCCCTCCCCGCTACGAATTTCATTCTAGTAGCCCTGGTAGCCGTGGGCGCCCCCAGGTCACGTGACCGTAGCGGTCGCTTTTAATTGGTCAGGAGGCACGCGCTATTGTAAGGGCCCCAGAGGGCTGAAAACTAAGCGAATGAAAGGGGAGGGATCGTGTTTCAGCGGAAGGAATCAAGCGAGGCGATATAAAACGCTATAGCGGCCGCTTATGGGTTTAGTACCGTGCTGGTTGCCAGGGGAACGCGCTGCAGCCGTCAGTCGTCCGCAGGAGTCGTGGATCTCTCACGTGGCCGCGTGTGACGTCAGTCAGTGCTGTGTGATTATGTGTTGTTGTAGCGATTTCTCAGGCGTCGAGCTCGGACATTCGAGGAAGTGATTTGTGCTTTTAAAAGATACAGAGACTGACGGAGCCAGTGATAAAGAGCGAAAAAACTTTAATCTGTGATGGCCGCGGTAAAAGATATGTTCCGTTATATTTACCTATGCGGTAATAAAGACAACAGTGACACTACATTCTTAACGACGTCTACTGAATCAGCAGTGCTACCACCATCTCCTCTTCACCACCTCCAGCACCACCATCCGTCTCAGACTTACCTGTTACCACCCCTCAGCTCTGATACGTCGTCGGCGTTCATATCGTCTTCCTTGACGTCGACGTCACCTCTCCCGTTTTCCTACCCCACGACACAATCGCCGAAATCATCACCTAACTTGAGGACTTCGAACATAAATCACCGAAGCTTCGATAATCTCTCTGACGGCTGTCACACACCAAGTCCTGACAGCTACCGTTCTACTAGTCCTACGTCCGACGTAATGGAGCAACAGAATCATCTGCCGGTGCTTCACAAGCAGTACACCCTCTTTTGCCACCCTTGCAGAACTACCCTTCATTCCGCGGGTCTGCAACTTCACAATTCACCAACGTATACGAGTACAACAAGACCTACCAGAGAATGACACCCGACGAGAACATCAACAACAATGCTCTAGTTACGTCTTCGGGTGAAGCTGGGAGGGATGTTAAGAAAGGTAAGGGACAGAACAGGAAAAGTGTCGTGGTGACCAGCAACAGCCAGAGAACGTTCAAAATCGCGGACGAGAAGGATTCACTGAAAGTTAAGAGTGATGAATACAGTGGTGACATGTTAGACGACGATTGTGACGAATTCGATGATGACAGTCTGATGCAGGATAGTGGTGACGAGTCCTTGTGCCAAGACGATGTCCAACAGGAGCAAGGCGGGAAGCAGCATAAGTCGAAACGTCGGTCAAGCAACAAACTTGTCAGTCCAGTGATTATGAAGAAGAGACGCCTTGCCGCCAACGCAAGGGAGCGCCGCCGAATGCAAAACCTCAACAAGGCCTTCGACCGCCTCAGAACGCATCTTCCGTCGCTAGGCAACGACCGCCAGCTATCGAAGTTCGAGACGCTGCAGATGGCCCAGACGTACATCACCGCTCTCAACGACTTGTTGCAGTGAATGATATATGTGCCGGACTGCAGATTCTCAGGACTATGGCCATTAAGCGCGGTCGTGCACTTAGCAGAGCGGATCTGATAATGCCACCAGCTTTTCGTTGAATGCAATGCAGTGAATTTATGCAATGTAATTAACAATTTATGTTGAAGCTAGTGATATTTTAATTGCTCATCAGGTTAGATAACGGTAGATATACGAGATGTCTGTGTGAATACCCTTGCATGCATTAAGTGTTGGCGAAGAAACGAGAGACTTTAATGCTGGTATAACACACGTGCCGCGTTTGAGCGGACTTACAGAACATTTGATATTACTTCCTAGATGTTTCGATACCACTTCGTAGTTCATATGAAAATTTTGATGTTGAGGAAGAAACAACATTTTCCTTGATAGATGATAGATTTTATGTATACCTACGTAAGAAGGCTTAGTTGTTGATAAATTGTATACCTCTTTGTACAGTAGATTTGTTGTGTACATTTGATAGACTTCCTATTTTTGTTATATATATGACAGTTGGAAAATTGCTCAGTTTTATAAGACAACGTGACAATTTCTTCTTTTGTGTAAATAAAATTATTTCACTTCTGAAGTAGATTTGCATAGAGTTATGTAAGTTGTGTTTCTAGACTGAAATATATATAATTATTTAAATAATAAAATAAGATATTTTAAAGATGTTTCTCAGTATTAGAATTTAACATATAAAGTTCATGAGCAATATTACCTAAATATCGGCATTCGTTTGAAGTTCTTACTTCACTACTCATTGTAATTAAATAATAAATGTTTAATTTAAATCTGCACATAATTTTTGTAGTCAACTGTACGTTTATTGGCGTATTTAAAAAATTTACAATTCTCACAGGTGCCAATATCTGGGTACACGAAATGTTTCGCGTAAACCATGTTATTTTGTGAATATCATTAATTCGAAATTGCCTGTTGAATAAATTTTAACCATGTTTAACTTAATGTGAATTGTTTTCAATTTGATCACAGGGATAATAAATATGAAAATAGCTTCAATTTTAATTACAGTGATAGACTCAGAATACTGTAGCTTTTTCAACAGAGAATATTGTAATATTCAGAACTCTGCTTGTATGAGTAGATCAAACGATAACATTCATAAGTACAAATATAACAGAGCGGGGTTCTTTTCCCGACTAAGAATTGGTGAATTCATCTCCTCCTATAGAGTTTAGAAAATACAATTAGGTAGTTCTATATAGGCGTCTTTTTAGCGGACTTCTACTTTCTTTGTAATATAATTAAAATAAGATATTCATTTATTTCTAGTGTAGCTATATTAAATAGCAGAAGTAAATCTAAATACTGTAACTGAACATTGCTTCAAATTACACATTCATAAAAGAGTTATATATGAGCCGTTGAGAGCACAAGTGGTGTAAGTCAAAATTGGGTAATGAGATTTAAAGTAAAAATTCTGTAAAATACAACGCAAAGAGCTATTAATATGTCCTTCATGCTATCCACTGACTACTAATAGTTTAAATAAATTGAATATTAATTGCCACTTTGCGCTATATTTTACAGTATGTTTACTTTAACCCTCATTACCCATTTTTGACTTACACCACTTCTGCTCTCAACAGCTCATATGGTGAACCGCAAGTAATGTCATTAATTTCATGGGGTTATTCTTTGAGATATTTCAGACAAAAAGGTTTAATACAATTTTAATAGTTTTTGCTTCCTTTTCGAGATAAAAATTGTTTTATATGAAACATTTCATAGCGTGTTTTGGGAAAGCCATTGATTTAATTCCCAATATACTCAGTCTGTGTAAAAGAGCAATGTATTATGATAATAATTTATTGAAAGAATTTGAACTTTGTCCTTCAAATGTGCAGAAACTTGATGAGAACAAATGTAAGTCTTCGTTTTGAAAAAAGAATTTTAGAAAGTTACATTTGTTTGGATCAGATTTCTGCACGTTTAAGGGACAAAACTAATAGGCCTTATTCTTTCAACAATTTATTGCCATAATACACTGTTTTCTTAAATTATCTGAGCATTTTGGGAATTCAGTCAGTGTTTTTTTTTTTTTTTTTTTTTTCCAAAACACGATATGAAATGTTTCACATAAGACAATTTTTATCTCGCAAAGGAAACAAAAACGAGTAAAATTGTATTACAGTTTTGTTTGATATATTTCAAAGAATACTCCCTTGAAATTAAAGACATTATTAAGGTTAACCATATCTTATATTAGTTTCTTGTATTTTCAATAACTCAATAAATGGAATAGATTTACTTCTGTTATTTTATATAGGCTACGTTATAAAATACATTAAATACTTTATTTTGGCTATATTACAAAGAGGTGGGATGTCCGCTAAGAAGACGCCTACAGTATGTACCAAATGATATTTTCTTAACTCCGAACGCTTTATAAGGTTGGTTCACAGTCGCACCTAGGTGCCAGATAATTACAATTGCCTACATGTAATGTATGTATGTATGTATGTATGTATGTATGTATGTATGTATGTATGTATGTATGTATGTATGTAGGCCTATGTATGTATGTGTGTATGTATGTATGTATGTATGTATGTCAGTGGCGTAGCATGAAATTTTGAGCAGGGGAAGCTAACTCAAGTTGTCTTTCATGCAATACGAGAAAACGTATTACAAAAATACAGTCTTAAAATAAATAGTAGTCAATGTCAAGTCAGCAGTCGAAGATTGGTTGGAACATCGTAAGTAACACCAATAAGGCATGACCTCAAATGATACGTAGTAAAATATGATTTCACGGTTTACACATATCTCTAACAAATAGACACGTATACGTATAACATTAGATCACTCCCTGTCATACTTAGAGGAATCACAATATTAGTATCATTACGTAAGTATGCGTCTATCTTTTGGTTGTGTCTTTCATTGACAGCAAGAGAGTCGGTCATTTGTTTGTTTTTTAAATCACACTTTTGTTCGTAAGTCAGTCTTGATAATACAATTGTCCTAAAAATTCAAGTAAATTAGTGTCAGGAATTGTTATTTCGCTCATTATTTATTATATCAGCCACAATGCACACTAACACTTCAACTGAACACAACTGACGAAAAGGGATAACTCGGAAACTACTTATTTTAAATGTTAAAGTTAGCTTCTTGCGAGCCTTGCGACTAGGGTAGTTTAGTTAGAAAGGGATGGAAAATCTGCGGGGTGGATTACACAGAAGAAACCAGTCTGCTTGGAAGCTGGTGTGTGCAGGCTTCTTGTTTACTGCTGCATCACAAATCATCCTGAGCTGCCGCATCACAATATTTAACGCATTAAATATAAATTCTATTAAAATTAATAAATAATTTTCTCCATAAACTGCAGGTTTATTATGAAATTATTATTAACTGGGGAAGCTGAGCTTTTTAGCTTACATTGACGCTACGCCACTGCTGTATATATGTATGTTCGTCATGGTACAGTTTACTATTAGTTCATTTCGAACTTTTACAGGTTTATAGTAGTTGGACACAACGGAACTCCTATAGCCTGTAGTCAGCATGATGTCTGTTTTTCTCTAGGACTACACAGAATATTCAGGCAGGACTCGAACCGCTGTTCTCCACTTCTACACAGTGCTGAAGCTGATTGATTCAGGTGCTATTTACTTTGTGGCCAGCTGTTTGTACGGTGTAATCCCCGAACGATAATACGTTGGTGCCAACTTCAGGGTTTCCCTTAATATCAAGGGTTGGGGAAGAATAAAGAATTCTTTAGAACAGTTCTGTAACAGAGCAGTTACGGAAAAATATGCATAATCGGAAAGCTCTGTTTGGAAGTTAAGTTAATCCCGAACAGGCAGAAAAGTTACTTGTAGGGTTGAGTTCACCTCGAAGATGATTCTACGAGTTATTTCTTATCGAATTCTTTTATTCTGGTGACAGCGTTGAGTGATGACAGTGTTGTTTTTAGCGATTTTATTCATTCATTCATTCATTCTTCATTTTTATTATTTATTCATTCATTCATTCATTCATTCATTCATTCATTCATTCATTCATTCATTCATTCATTCATTCAATCATTCATTCATTCATTCATTCAATTATTTGCTTATTTATTTATTTATTTATTTATTTATTTATTTATTTATTTATTTATTTATTTATTTATTTATTTATTTATTTATTTGAAAGTACATAGACATGTTATCCGTAATTAAACAAATAATAGTAAATATTCCGAAGTAAATAACTTCATTACAAAAATAAATAATACATAAAGAAAAAGATAATGCTTACAAAAAATGTTTAATATGTACAATGAGAAATTAAAATATAATGACAGAAACAAGCAACTACTTAATAGCTAGTCATATTTGGATAAATTTGTTTCTCAAATATACCATCTGTTCCCATAAATAAATTAATAGTATTTCATAAATTTAAGTTATTGAAAAGAGACAACATTCTAATTAGAGGAAGAAGGTTTTTCTCTAATAGGCTTCCAGTCTCTCTTAACTGTCCATCCCAATGTCAAATATTATTTCGTGTGGTGGTTTTTCGTTAAAAACGCGACGAAATCACCTCGTAAACGAGTCACAAATTTTGCCAGCCACAAACCAAATTGCACTTTTATTTGGACATCCATCTTGTGTGTTGTTGACCTGGTTGGCAAGTTGGTATGGTGCTGGCCTTCTATGCCCAAGGTTGCGGGTTCGATCCCGGGCCAGGTCGATGGCATTTAAGTGTGCTTAAATGTGACAGGCTCATGTCAGTAGATTTACTGGCATGTAAAAGAACTCCTGCGGGACAAAATTCCGGCACATCCGGCGACGCTGATATAACCTCTGCAGTTGCGAGCGTCGTTAAATAAAACATAACATTTAACATCCATCTTGTGTAACTGAATCAGAAGTTTTGGAAAGGACTTTCTTCCGAAATCACAACAGCAATCAGGTCTCCATAAAAATGTCCTTATTCCAGGAATGTGCTGTGAAAATTGTGCAGCTTCTGTACATCTTATGATCCATGGAGTAATGTCATTTCTTAACAGAAAGATGTATTCCAGTATGAGCAATGCAATAACGTTTGTAACTGACTTTATCAAAAATGATCGATTTAATTAATTGTAAGAATTAAAATTACTTCATTTGTTCGATGATAACCGTTCTTTATTTCCTTCAGTGCCTCAAACCTACCGACGAAAAACTTTGAGAGTTTTATTTTCATCTGGCACCAATATTACATTTCTACTTTTATTTCTTCAAAAATTATAATCCTCTGAAACCCCACCATGACTTTTGGGATACAATGTACCACTGATTACTTTGTGTCATGTCTTCATCTCAAATAAAAAAAAAAAAAACTTTTTTCACAGCAAAAAAGAAACTACGAAATTTTGTATCATATATATTGTACTATTGTGAAAGATTTTAGAGAAACAAAACACGGCTATATCACTATTAACAGAAATTTAAAATTAGATGTAATAACGTTTGCAGATGATCTTGTTTTACTAGCAACATCTGAAGATAATTTTCAATGGTCAGTGCATAATTTAAATTTAATAGCTCAAAAATATTCAATGGTAATATCCATTAACAAAACAAAAAAAAAAAAAAGCCTTTTGTGGTAAATACCCAACACCATGCAAAATTTGTTTAAATAACACAATTTCGGAAAGAGTTAATCAGTTCAACTATTTAGGATATAAACTTTCTTTTGTTGAAAATTTGGATTTATCAGAGAAAATTGTAAAATTCAACAAATCAATGGGCATTATTAATAGAGATTTAAAACCTTCATCAGTACAAAAATCAACTCGTACTCGTCTTTATCAAATAATAACTCTACCAGTCTTAAGTTATGTTTTGGGAGTGAAGCGTGGACTATAAGGACAAAAGATGGAAGCAGACTAACAGCTTGCGAGATGAGATTCATTCGCCGAACAGTTGGCTACACTAAATGGGATCGGAAGAAAAATGAAGATATCCTTCAAGAACTTAATGTGTCATCAATACTGGACTATATCTCCAGATATCAGTTAAACTGGAAGGAACACGTCTCAAGAATGGTTTCATCCAGGATCCCTAAGGCAATAATGAAGTATCGTCCAAATGGGAAACGGTCACTTGGTCGACCTATGAAAAGAAGGCAAGAAAATAGCTTTTTCAGGCCGTAACAGTTCTTTTGGGACTAGTATTTGACAGGATGATGATGATGATGATGATGATGATGATGATGATGATATTGTACTATATACATAGAATTTCATAGATCTTGCATTAGATTATATCCTGGCACACAAAATCACATTAGAAATGTGTTGTTGATTGTGACAACACTAAATTACGGTATTTGATGGAGTCTAGATAGGGAAGTAGTGGGTACAGTGAGACACAAAATATTAAGACATATGTATGCAAGTGATAATTCAAGTATTTTTAAAATCAAGTGCAATAGAAATAGACATTAAAACATGGAGTATAATAATACATAAACAAAAATGTTAATAGATAAAGGACATAATATACAATACGTGTTTGTCAAAAAAATGCAAATGTCTCACTGTTCCCATTCAGGAGGGTACAATGAGACACCACAGTGTCTATTAACGGACATTGAAATGATTTACATTTATTTCAAAAGAAAACAAAAGCTTGCTGTCTCTTTATCTTGACATATTCTGTAGGCTTATGTAGAATCATTTTGATGTCTGACTTCGAAACCATTGAAACATCTGGAACATTTGGAAAAGTGAATTTTCCATGACATTTCAAACTTTTGCGAAAAAATGAAATGAATTTTTGGTGACAACAAAGCTTATAATTATAAGAATTTAATGTAATTCTTTATTATTTTTTAACATTTTCTTAAATTTTGTGAATATTTTTTTACTTATGAAACCATTACAATGTAATGTATCCATTATTTTAAACTACAGTTCCTAAATTGGTTACTAGTACGTTCATTTTTAATGTTATTTATTGGTAAATGTAATATAATTACAGTTTGTTTTTGCAAATCATTGGTACATGGGAACAGTGAGACGTCTCAGTGTACCTTTCAATGGCATGTCTCACTGTTCCCTTTACGGATAGTTAATTTAAAAATGACGCCATCACTTCAAAATTGAAACAAGAAAGACGAAACTTTGCCAAACATAATCTCAAATACCATAGTATTAGGTAACAAAACATTCATATTTCTGTTTCCTTTGTATATCCAATATAACCTTTATTAAACACAAACCAAAATTTTACTTCTAGAGTGAAAAATTACGAATTATTTTTTCATCACTCACCTTTATAACTAGAATCAAATCGAGAATGAAAATACTGTTACTTTACTCATGCAACATACAACTCCACTGTTACCAACATCTCAACATCAAAATTTACCATCTAATAAAAAATGTCTCACTGTTCTCCCTATCTTACTGTACCGACTTCTCCCCTGTATTAGGGTACGTACACGTTGGAGCAACGATAAACGATAAAAGAAACGATCTAGCGACGCTTTGGTATTATCAAAGAATCAAGTGTTCATATCGAAGCAACGAGGACGCGGGAAGCGAACATTTTGATTTATCAGTAGAAGATATTCTAAGCATCCACTTAATGAAAGAAGATATATAGGAAAAATCAGCTGCTAAGTTCAAGGTTAATGTAACTTAAATACGTACAAAATTAAACCAGTTTCTCATCTCAAAGATAGTATAAATTCGTTGTGTTGTGATTGGTTCTTGTGATCACATAACATATGACCAATAAATACATAACTAATCAATTTGCCAATATCTACAGTAATTAATTTAATATGCCGAAATAATAATAAATCGATTAATATTCGGATATATTGACAACCACAGATAATTATACAGATTAATATTATCTTAATCAGAGATCATATAAACGACAAGAGCGAAGAAAATGGAACTTTTCTTTTTCGTCGCTTTTATCGTGTATCTTCGCTTTTATCGTTACTCTAATATGCACACCTCAATGACAATGCATGCTTCAATTCTCCCTGATATAGCATCGCTGCTTCTTTTATCGTTTATCGTCGCTTTTATCGTGTATCTTCGCTTTTATCGTTACTCCAATATGCACACCTCAATGACAATGCATGCTTCAATTCTCCCTGATATAGCATCGCTGCTTCTTTTATCGTTTATCGTCGCTTTTATCGTTACTCCAATATGCACACCTCAATGACAATGCATGCTTCAATTCTCCCTGATATAGCATCGCTGCTTCTTTTATCGTTTATCGTCGCTTTTATCGTTACTCCAATATGCACACCTCAATGACAATGCATGCTTCAATTCTCCCTGATATAGCATCGCTGCTTCTTTTATCGTTTATCGTCGCTTTTATCGTTACTCTAATATGCACACCTCAATGACAATGCATGCTTCAATTCTCCCTGATATAGCATCGCTGCTTCTTTTATCGTGCATCTTCGCTTTTATCGTTACTCCAATATGCACACCTCAATGACAATGCATTCTTCAATTCTCCCTGATATAGCATCGCTGCTTCTTTTATCGTTTATCGTCGCTTTTATCGTTACTCTAATATGCACACCTCAATGACAATGCATGCTTCAATTCTCCCTGATATAGCATTGCTGCTTCTTTTATCGTTTATCGTCGCTTTTATCGTGTATCTTCGCTTTTATCGTTACTCCAATATGCACACCTCAATGACAATGCATGCTTCAATTCTCCCTGATATAGCATCGCTGCTTCTTTTATCGTTTATCGTCGCTTTTATCGTTACTCCAATATGCACACCTCAATGACAATGCATGCTTCAATTCTCCCTGATATAGCATCGCTGCTTCTTTTATCGTTTATCGTCGCTTTTATCGTGTATCTTCGCTTTTATCGTTACTCCAATATGCACACCTCAATGACAATGCATGCTTCATTTCTCCCTGATATAGCATCGCTGCTTCTTTTATCGTTTATCGTCGCTTTTATCGTTACTCCAATATGCACACCTCAATGACAATGCATGCTTCAATTCTCCCTGATATAGCATCGCTGCTTCTTTTATCGTTTATCGTCGCTTTTATCGTGTATCTTCGCTTTTATCGTTACTCCAATATGCACACCTCAATGTTACTCCAATATGCACACCTCAATGACAATGCATGCTTCAATTCTCCCTGATATAGCATCGCTGCTTCTTTTATCGTTTATCGTCGCTTTTATCGTTACTCCAATATGCACACCTCAATGACAATGCATGCTTCAATTCTCCCTGATATAGCATCGCTGCTTCTTTTATCGTTTATCGTCGCTTTTATCGTGTATCTTCGCTTTTATCGTTACTCCAATATGCACACCTCAATGACAATGCATGCTTCATTTCTCCCTGATATAGCATCGCTGCTTCTTTTATCGTTTATCGTCGCTTTTATCGTTACTCCAATATGCACACCTCAATGACAATGCATGCTTCAATTCTCCCTGATATAGCATCGCTGCTTCTTTTATCGTGTATCTTCGCTTTTATCGTTACTCCAATATGCACACCTCAATGACAATGCATGCTTCAATTCTCCCTGATATAGCATCGCTGCTTCTTTTATCGTTTATCGTCGCTTTTATCGTGTATCTTCGCTTTTATCGTTACTCCAATATGCACACCTCAATGACAATGCATGCTTCATTTCTCCCTGATATAGCATCGCTGCTTCTTTTATCGTGTATCTTCGCTTTTATCGTTACTCCAATATGCACACCTCAATGATAATGCATGCTTCATTTCTCCCTGATATAGCATCGCTGCTTCTTTTATCGTTTATCGTCGCTTTTATCGTTACTCCAATATGCACACCTCAATGACAATGCATGCTTCAATTCTCCCTGATATAGCATCGCTGCTTCTTTTATCGTGTATCTTCGCTTTTATCGTTACTCCAATATGCACACCTCAATGACAATGCATGCTTCAATTCTCCCTGATATAGCATCGCTGCTTCTTTTATCGTTTATCGTCGCTTTTATCGTGTATCTTCGCTTTTATCGTTACTCCAATATGCACACCTCAATGATAATGCATGCTTCAATTCTCCCTGATATAGCATCGCTGCTTCTTTTATCGTTTATCGTCGCTTTTTTATCGTTACTCTAATATGCACACCTCAATGCAATGCATGCTTCAATTCTCCCTGATATAGCATCGCTGTTTATCTTTTATCGTGCATCTTCGCTTTTATCGTTACTCCAATATGCACACCTCAATGACAATGCATGCTTCAATTCTCCCTGATATAGCATCGCTGCTTCTTTTATCGTTTATCGTCGCTTTTATCGTTACTCTAATATGCACACCTCAATGACAATGCATGCTTCAATTCTCCCTGATATAGCATTGCTGCTTCTTTTATCGTTTATCGTCGCTTTTATCGTGTATCTTCGCTTTTATCGTTACTCCAATATGCACACCTCAATGACAATGCATGCTTCAATTCTCCCTGATATAGCATCGCTGCTTCTTTTATCGTTTATCGTCGCTTTTATCGTTACTCCAATATGCACACCTCAATGACAATGCATGCTTCAATTCTCCCTGATATAGCATCGCTGCTTCTTTTATCGTTTATCGTCGCTTTTATCGTGTATCTTCGCTTTTATCGTTACTCCAATATGTTACTCCAATATACACCTCAATGACAATGCATGCTTCATTTCTCCTGATATAGCATCGCTGCTTCTTTTATCGTTTATCGTCGCTTTTATCGTTACTCTCCAATATGCACACCTCAATGACAATGCATGCTTCAATTCTCCCTGATATAGCATCGCTGCTTCTTTTATCGTTTATCTTCGCTTTTATCGTTACTCCAATATGCACACCTCAATGACAATGCATGCTTCATTTCTCCCTGATATAGCATCGCTGCTTCTTTTATCGTTTATCTTCGCTTTTATCGTTACTCCAATATGCACACCTCAATGACAATGCATGCTTCAATTCTCCCTGATATAGCATCGCTGCTTCTTTTATTTATCGTTTATCGTTACTCGCACACCTCAATGATAATTTTATCGTTACTCCTTTTAATATGCTTTTATCGTTACTCCAATATCAATGACAATGCATGCTTCAATTCTCCCTGATATAGCATCGCTGCTTCTTTTATCGTTTATCGTCGCTTTTATCGTGTATCTTCGCTTTTATCGTTACTCCAATATGCACACCTCAATGACAATGCATGCTTCATTTCTCCCTGATATAGCATCGCTGCTTCTTTTATCGTTTATCGTCGCTTTTATCGTTACTCCAATATGCACACCTCAATGACAATGCATGCTTCAATTCTCCCTGATATAGCATCGCTGCTTCTTTTATCGTGTATCTTCGCTTTTATCGTTACTCCAATATGCACACCTCAATGACAATGCATGCTTCAATTCTCCCTGATGTAGCATCGCTGCTTCTTTTATCGTTTATCGTCGCTTTTATCGTGTATCTTCGCTTTTATCGTTACTCCAATATGCACACCTCAATGACAATGCATGCTTCATTTCTCCCTGATATAGCATCGCTGCTTCTTTTATCGTTTATCGTCGCTTTTATCGTGTATCTTCGCTGTTATCGTTACTCCAATATGCACACCTCAATGATAATGCATGCTTCATTTCTCCCTGATATAGCATCGCTGCTTCTTTTATCGTTTATCGTCGCTTTTATCGTTACTCCAATATGCACACCTCAATGACAATGCATGCTTCAATTCTCCTGATATAGCATCGCTGCTTCTTTTATCGTTTATCGTCGCTTTTATCGTTACTCCAATATGCACACCTCAATGACAATGCATGCTTCAATTCTCCCTGATATAGCATCGCTGCTTCTTTTATCGTTTATCGTCGCTTTTATCGTGTATCTTCGCTTTTATCGTTACTCCAATATGCACACCTCAATGACAATGCATGCTTCATTTCTCCCTGATATAGCATCGCTGCTTCTTTTATCGTTTATCGTCGCTTTTATCGTTACTCCAATATGCACACCTCAATGACAATGCATGCTTCAATTCTCCCTGATATAGCATCGCTGCTGCTTTTATCGTTTATCGTCGCTCCAACGTACGTACCCTTATGAGTAATCAGGAAGGGGTGTACACTCCTATTGATCATAGGTGGTCTCTCGTTGGTTCTATTTTGTTTCATAAGGCAGTGAGTCGTTATGAACGATTTTTCCCTGGGAGTCTGACCAAATTAAAAATTGTAATTTCATAATAAGACTGAATAGTCCTACTCGTTCCCACTGTGCCTCAAGCAGTGTCCTATTGCAGGTAAAGAGATTGGGTTGTTGGAAGTGGATGGAGAGTTGATCCTGTGCCCTGCAGCCAGAGAAGCAGAACGTCACCCAGACTGTAATCTGCATTGTATTAAGAGCAGTAGACAAACAACGTTCTTGCCGGAGTTAAATGTCTAACCATATCTTGTCATCACTTCTGGATTATTGTTTTCCATATCTTGTATCACCTTGTCACGAACTCGAAGTTTTCTGAACGTACAGCTCCTCAGTTCAAGTATTCATTTAGAAGAATCTATTTGCAGATAATCTACATGACAAATATAAATTATATTTTATGCTAGATATTTTTCTTTGCTGTGGTCGTGCTGGAGAATCAGTCCCATTCCGAGACTTATTGTTACTGTAGGTTTCGTAACAAGCTGTTTTTTACGGTGATGAGTTGTTAGCCCTTCGCCCAACTCCCAAGCTGGAGAACCACCCCTTTTCGGCTGTCCACGACTGCTTATTCAAAATATAATTTCTAGAAAATCCACAAACGATTAGGGAAAACACGGGAATTCTACTTGAAGCAAGTAAAGAGATAGGGTTGGAAGTAAATCCCGAAAAGACAAAGCGTACGAGTATGTCTCGTGACCAGAATATTGTACGAAATGGAACTATAAAAGTTGGATATTTATACTTCGAAGAGGTGGAAAAATTCAAATATCTTGGAGCAACAGTAACAAATATAAATTAAACTCGGGAGGATATTAAACTCAGAATAAATATGGGAAATGCATGTTATTATTCGGTTGAGAAGCTTTTGTCATCTAGTCTGCTGTCAAAAATCTGAAAGTTAGAATTTATAAAACAGTTATATTACCGGTTGTTCTGTATGGCTGTGAAACTTGGACTCTCACTTTGAGAGAGGAACAGGGATTGAGGGTTTTTGAGAATAAGGTTCTTAGGAAAATATTTGGGGCTAAAAGGGATGAAGTTACAGGAGAATGGAGAAAGTTACACAACGCAGAGCTGCACGCATTGTATCCTTCACCTGACATAATTAGGAACATTAAATCCAGACGTTTGAGATGGGCAGGGCATGTTGCACGTATGGGTGAATCCAGAAATGCATATAGAGTGTTAGTTGGGAGGCCAGAGGGGAAAAGACCTTTGGGGAGGCCGAGACGTAGATGGGAGGATAATATTAAAATGGATTTGAGGGAGGTGGGATATGATGATAGAGACTGGATTAATCTTGCTCAGGATAGAGACCAATGGCGGGCTTATGTGAGGGCGGCAATGAACCTCCGGGTTCCTTAAAAGCAAGTAAGTAAGTAAGACATTTCTCTTCTAAGTGTACAGTACTTATGGTTTGTAGACTTATTAATAAAGAAGACAGACGACAACTGTCAAACTAGAGCTAAGACACGAGAGGAGGGACAGTGATTTATATGGAAACGTTAACCAATGTTGGCACAGTTAACTTAATCAGTGCTGCCAACTGGAATTTATGTGTAGTACGTAGTTATCATAGAGCCTGCCGCTGTGGCGGTCTGCAGACTTTGTTGGAAAGTGACAGAAACATCGTTAAATAACCAAGCAAAAAAAAAATATATATGTGATGATAGAATGGAACTTAACCAACCCATGAAAAGCAGGGTTAGGAATTAATTATCTCATCCTGAACCCAACACCTGGTCACCTCTATAGATCGCTCGTTCGCTCATGAGCGGGTTGACAGTTCAGCTCACGAACGACTTCGTACAAGAGCTGTTTGAGCTCGTTGCGTAAGGGTACGTACACATTGGAGCAAAGATAAACGATAAGAGAAATGATCTAGCGACGCTTTGGTATTATCAAAGAATCAAGTGTTCATATCGGAGCAACGAGGTCGCGGGAAGCGAACATTTTGTTTTATCAGTAGAAGATATTCTATGCATCCACTTAATGAAAGAAGATATATAGGAAAAATCAGCTGCTAAGTTCAAGGTTAATGTAACTTAAATACGTACAAAATTCAACCCGTTTCTCATCCCAAAGACAGTATAAATTCGTTTTGTTGTGGTTGATTCTTGTGATCACATAACATATGACGAATAAATATACAACTGATCAATTTGTCAATATCTTACTTACTTACTTACAAATGGCTTTTAAGGAACCCGAAGGTTCATTGCCGCCCTCACATAAGCCCGCCACCGGTCCCTATCCTGTGCAAGATTAATCCAGTCTCTATCATCATACCCCACCTCCCTCAAATCCATTTTAATATTATCCTCCCATCTACGTCTCGGCCTCCCTAAAGGTCTTCTTCCCTCCGGTCTCCCAACTAACACTCTATATGCATTTCTGGATTCGCCCATATGTGCTACATGCCCTGCCCAACTCAAACGTCTGGATTTAATGTTCCTAATTATGTCAGGTGAAGAATACAATGCGTGCAGTTCTGTGTTGTGTAACTTTCTCCATTCTCCTGTAACTTCATCCCTCTTAGCCCCAAATATTTTCCTCAGCACCTTATTCTCAAACACCCTTAACCTATGTTCCTCTCTCAGAGTGAGAGTCCAAGTTTCACAACCATACAGAAGAACCGGTAATATAACTGTTTTATAAATTCTAACTTTCAGATTTTTGGACAGCAAACTGGATGATAAGAGCTTCTCAACCGAATAATAACATGCATTTCTCATATTTATTCTGCGTTTAATTTCCTCCCGAGTGTCATTTATATTTGTTACTGTTGCTCCAAGATATTTGAATTTTTCCACCTCTTCGAAGGATAAATCTCCAATTTTTATATTTCCATTTCGTACAATATTCTGGTCACAAGACATAATCATATACTTAGTCTTTTCGGGATTTACTTCCAAACCGATCGCTTTACTTGCTTCAAGTAAAATTTCCGTGTTTTCACTAATCGTTTGTGTATTTTCTCCTAACATATTCACGTCATCCGCATAGACAAGAAGCTGATGTAACCCGTTCAATTCCAAACCCTGCCTGTTATCCTAAACTTTCCTTATGGCATAAGTTATTCTAGAGGGAAGTTAAAAAATAAAGGTGATAGTGCATCTCCCTGCTTTAGCCCGCAGTGAATTGGAAAAGCATCAGATAGAAACTGACCTATACGGACTCTGCTGTATGTTTCACTGAGACACATAAGCCGAAATAATAATAAATCGATTAATATTCGGATATATTGATAACCACCGGTATTTATACAGGTTAATATTATCTTAATCAGAGATCATATGAACGACAAGAGCGAAGAAAATGGAACTTTGGTTTTTCGTCGCTTTTATCGTGCATCTTCGCTTTTATCGTTACTCCAATATGCACACCTCAATAACAATGCATGCTTCAATTCTCTCTGAACTAGCATCGCTGCTTGTTTTATCGTTTATCGTCGCTCCAACGTGTACGTACCCTTACGCATCGAAACTCTTTAATAGTCTAATGACATCGGAAAGATAACAGGAGGGATTGGCTTTAGAAAAGGTAAACTATATACTCCCACCAACTTGTTAACTCAATAGTGCTGTATGGTTGTGTTAACTGATGCAGTTACTTGTAAACAATGTGACTCTGAAACTTGTGTTTAGGTCACTGCCCAGAGACAGTCCTGATATATTGTATTTTTAAATATTTTGAAGATTGGCTGATTAATATTAACCCGGCACACTCACATTCATACAAATTTCCTGTCTTTAGACACCCAGACAATTTTTCTTCTTCAAAAATATTTTACCGAGAGCCTAGCCCGGGAATCGAACCCGGGACTTTCCAATCTGCAAGTCAGCATACTAACTAACATACCACGGAGGCAGTCGAGTTTTAGCTATGTGGATTGAAATGCTTCAAAATTAAAAAATGAACGCTATACAAACAAAATCAATGAATTTAATTATGTATACGGTAAAACAAAAAGATTCCGTAAGAATACTTGAAAAGAAACCGAATTGATATTTCACGAAGTAATGGCAGCTCCTAAATTGTTGTACTGCGCAGAATTTTGGACAATAAAAAATACGAGACAAAGTTCTAAGCGACAGAAATGAAATTTTTGTTTTTGTTTTCGGTTTTACTTTATTACACAAGAAGAGAAATGAAGATATCAGAAGGGAACTGGAAGCAACATGGCACTCGAATTACATCAACCTATAAAAATATATTGTTATGCAAATATAGTTAGGCCCTAAAGGAGGACTATAGGCTTAAATAAATTGTTCGGGAGTAATGTAGCTACTTAATAATATTGCTATTAGCACAGAACACCCCGTTCCACGTTTGGTATTATTGATTCCTTAGCCGACCATTAGATGGCAGCACTCGTCCTATTTATTTGCTACATACATTTCAAACCGATTTACTCTATCCTTATTTTCGTTCCTGATATACAAAGACATTTCATTTCACAACACTATTTCTCATATTTCACATATATTTTATTGATTTCATTTCTACTTTTCTTTTAATTCGTATAATTATTTATTTCCTGAAACCCTCAAGTGATCTTCGGTCCTTTACATATATATAGAGCAGACTGACATCACATATTCAAATGGATGTTTTAATTAATATAGCGCCAGTGATGATAATTTCGGTTTATCATAATTGTGATTACTTTTTACACGGTTGTGATATGTATAGTTGCTACTTTTTTATTTGGTATTATTTATACTAACAAAGCTAGAAAAATGGGCAGGAGAAAATAACCTCGAGATAAATAAACAAAAAACAATACAGCTGGTATTGAGTAAAAGGAGGCAGAACGTCAGCAAATGATGAATTAAAACTGGAGAATCAACCGCTGGAAAGTGAATGTGGCTATGTACTGTATACAAATCTACACGCATTGAACGATATTTGCCAAAGTTTGCACATTTAACCTTCATAAGCAGGAGAAGAACATAGGCTACATTAAAATTCTGCAAATGGACGTTAAATTAATAAAAAAAAAATAAAATTATATACGATCAAACATTCATGTATATAATATTAAAACTAGTGGCTTGTGCAGCAAATGCTGCAAACTAAGTTCATTAGACGTTCAAATTAACATTTTTCAGATTTATTTCCAATAAAGAATACCAGACATTCTGAAAGTTATTTGCTTCCATAATAATGAAACATACTTCCTCTGAATGTTTTTTTATGCCAAATACTTTTTCTTGACCCTATCCACCTTCAGTTTTTTAGTTTGAAAGCGAAAACGCAAGTAACAATGTCAGGAAGATCAGTCGGTTTTTCATGTGGAAATAAATCATTAGCTATTTCAGGTCATTGCGGATTGTAGGTGAAAGTTAAAAAAAATATATATCAGATTTGCTATGCTTTCAAACAATAGACATAGCATCTTGCATAGCTGCTCAATGTTTCGTGAACTGCCTTGAAATGCAGAGGGTAAAATCATTTTATCCTGCTAAGAGATCTTGCTGAAATGATCGGCCTTGTAGGCCTCTTATTTTATCAGTAAGTATACCTTTTGGTCTTTCCTTAGGAACTGTAATTTTTGCGCTTTCTCGAGCCAATACTGAAGAGAATCACGCATATAAATACCTACACCACACCGCCATTAAATATGAAAAAGACCCAACCCCACTTGATTAATAACTATAAAAATATTTGATTTTTAATAACAGTATTATTATCTTAAGTAAGTTTATAGTTTTCAGTAACATATACTATATATACTATATAGCCAGCACTCAGTAAATTATAGAAATCAAGATCTAATTTAAGATATTCTCTACATCTACTTATGTAACCCCAAAATGTTTCACTCTCATATCATCAATACAGCATTAATATGTATAATTAATTAAAAATTGTCACATCATGGCATTAACTATAATATTTTATTTCTTATGGTAATAATGTTATCAAACCACCTCAAGTTTTGTAGTTTTTAATATCCAATATACAGCTGTACTCAGAAAATTACACACCACAGAATCAGATCTGTAAATTATTTTTAGTAAGTCCTGAGGTTTTTAATAACCAATTGAATTTGAGCTCTAAATATGTCAGCATTCTTGCAGATCATGGCCGTCGTGTAATATTGTTTACTGTAGTGTTTGTTTTGTTTTTATTCTGAAATGCAATTAGTGACGACAGATGGATTTTAGGAAATAGGAAAATTATGTTGAAAAATTGACATTTCACTGAAAACTACTATTTTTCGAAAAACTTTGGGTTCCAAGCTTCAAAATGAGGGGTCATTTATTAAAATCCGTTCAGCCGTTTTCCCGTAATTTCCATTACCAGTTCAAATTATATATATAGATATAGATGCAATTTTCTGCAGTCAATTGTTCTTTATTATTGCCTGTTATATTCAACATCGACTTTCACGAGGCCATGGAAATTACAATACGAAATTAAATAACATTGTTGATACACATCATTAAGGCTAAAACTAGATAATTCATGCAATAAATATCTTTACTCAGCCCAGGAAGGTATTGTGCATTTCTCAATGCAGTTGTACATAATGAGCAGACTGTGTTTTGTCCAACTGTATTCTTGAATTCTTTGAAACTACAAGGATTGCTACCAAATAATTTAATACTTAATATTGAATCACCAATAGTACTATTGTGAAATACTGACCCGTCAAAATTATGCAATGAAGCAAGAATTGGTGTGAAAAAAACTCATTCAGAACGTAGTAATAGATGTGACAATATTAACCGACAAAACGAAAGAAGACGTTTTTATCCACGCATTCTTATGCTACCCACTAACATGCGTTTCGATTTTAAGTAACAGCAATTTCAGTGCAACTAGCATTTGTAATGGTCATATTAAAATTAAGCTCAAGGACAGTCGCTCAAAGTTGCAGACATTAACTTAAAAACTCTGTGTTTTTCACATTCTCGACTATATATTTTATACAAAGAAGTAGGGAGAAAAAAAAAGATTTTGTGCGAGATCGTGCGTATTTGCTTGCTTTCCGCACAAAAACAATACGCGGTAAGTGTGAAATACCACATTCAGTATTCCCAACGTAACACACATAACAATTTCCCTCTTCTTACCGCTTAAGCGCCATATTCATTTTACTGCTTTAGGCTTTTAACATATTATTTTTAGAGACGTTTAACATAGTAATAATTATAAATTGGAAACTTACCACTGCAATTTCACCTAAATTGCACTGTTAATTATTGTTTTTAAATATTTGCAAAAATTAAGTAAACTCTACAACACCACAAAAGTTACTGCATTTCTAATGCAAGTAGCATTAAGGAAGCCGTGAAAAAATCAACAAGATTCCAGATGCCGATGTTATTACTGCAAAATGTTAGGGCCTATATAAATAATATTGTTGAAATATGAAAATGGAAAATAAATTATTACATAACCTTACCGTTTGTTTTAAGTTCGCATTTATATACTGGGGGGAAAAAAAAGACAGACATATCACGGCCTGCTGGAGTATAGTAAACGCAGAAAATATTTTATAGCAACAATGTTGAAGATAGATATATTTGTTTTCCGAAGTTGCCGTCATTGAACAGAAACCAAGATGGAGATTTCATTGCAACTAATTAGAAATTCGTCTTTCAGGTATGTAATAAACGATCTTCGCACAAGATAATGTACGATACACGAGCGGTATGTTTGTTTTCATGTTCTCGGAAATTAAAAAAGCTCAACTACGTTTCGCTTTTTCAATGTTTTCCTCGAACATGAAAACGTCAACATACCGCTCTTGTAACGCATATTACTAGTACACACATCACAAAGAAATCCAATGATACTTTTGTCATATTGCTAATGTAGTATGTGAATGTACGTAAGCCGACTAAAAATAACACTGTCAGGTCAGATAGTAAAAATAAAAATAATATCATACGTCTCTCAAAATATTGTTCATGTCCGAAAATGTGTTACTGCGAAATTCTAACTGTATAATCACGTTGCCAATGTAGTATGTTATGCGTTGTGTAAATAATCTCTTAATTTCTAACAAACTGGTATACCTACGTCTCTCAGAATATTAGTTTCTATGTTAAAAATTATTTATTGCGAGTTTATATTGTATCCGTATTCTGTGTATGAAATAAGAATTAACGTAGGTCTAATATATTTTGAATTTGTGAGATATAGTTTCTCAAGTCATATTAAAAAAATAGGCATGTAGCAGTCAAGGTGTAAAAAATCTTCCAATATAAATTAAATGATATGTTGGTACGACCGAAAAGTCTAACAACCAGTTTAATTAAAAAAAAAAAAAGGAAGCAAAAAGAACAACTCGGGCAACGCCGGGTGCTTTCAGCTAGTAGTAAATAAATTCAAATATCTGGGTGTAACACTACAGCCAACCATGAAATCCTTCGGCAACCACATCATGGACAGAACAGCAAAGTACGATATAAAGAACACAAGTTGCTATCCCTAACAACGGCCATGAAATTATTCATCACCACAATCAATCCTGTAATCACATTTAAAAAATAAATAAAAAAATAAAAAATAAATAAAAAAATATATATATAAACGGGCTCTCAAGTCTTGTCGGAAAAATTCACCATTAAAATGGGACACACTCAAGGACAGGAGAACGCGAATTCGATTATGCGCACTGTTCAAAACATACAGAGGTGAGCCTGCCTGGAGAGAAATAAAAAATAGGTTGCAGCCGCCAAATTACTCTTCAAGGAACGACCACTCATATAAATTGAGGGAAAGAAGGCAGAGGACGGACACTGGAAAGTTTTCTTTTCTCAATCGTACTATCAGGGACTGGAATGCTTTACCTGCAGACTTACTAAAGGCTTTACCAACAATCAAAAACGTGTTTAAAAATAGGCTTAAGGACTTTACTAATAGACGATAATTATACACAGTATGTAAAGGATGTAAATGATATTTTGTTATTGAAGTGTTGTATCAGTGAAGAATTATGTTGTGTCAGTGAAGTGTGTTGTGTCAGTGAAACGTGTTCCTGTCAGGAAGCTTTATAATTTATAGTGGCAGTGCAAAGTATTTGAACAGTGAAATGTTTTTGAAGTGTTAGTGAAATCAGGATAGAATCAGTGAAATGTGTCGTAGTTCCAGTGCAGTGAGTGAGTTGACAACGAAATGAGTGTAATGTGGAAAGGTATTTGTGCAGATATGAACATATCATACTCGTGGGTCTTAGTTCGAACTTAGATTTAAGATACAAATTAGATTTGTTTTAAATGTTATTTTAAGTGATCGTGCCTCATTTAATTTAGGATATTCCTATTATTATTATTATTATTATTATTATTATTATTATTATTATTATTATTATTATTATTATTATTATTATAAATTATTGTTAGTATTAATTATTTGTATTAATTATTGGTATTATTATTAAGTGTATTTTTAATTAACTAGTTTATTATTTGTCATTATTGAGTGTAATTAGTTACCACTGCCACCGGGTATATACCCATTGCAGTGTGAATAAATACATACATAAATAATTGCATACATACATACATACATACATACATATATGCGGCATTGATTTAATATGGGAAAAGAAATATTGAATAATTATTAATTAGCAATAATAACTGTATATCGAAGTTTTTCCATAATATTTTATTTATAACTTCATGTTACTGTTTTGGTACGTTCCATTAGACTTCCAGTAAACGTTTGTCATAAACGCAGAAAATAAAGCCTTATTTTTACCGTATGAGCAAAACACATGCGTGTCGGTGAAATGACCTTGTACTGTGCTTCTATTTACTACGAGCGTATCACGACCGATCTTATCTCACTCGAGGGTGCGATATTCGACCGAGTTCAAGCGAGCGATTTTATTCCAATGCAGCACTCCGGTGGCGATGAATACGAAGATAAGTTGGTCAAGTGCGGCAACTTAGAGGCAAGTTGGACACCCCTCCTTGAGAGTAGCGGCTGGTGGTCAAAATAATGAGTGTGCTACAATTTCTATATTGGCCTACTGTATACACTTATATGTATTTAGTATCTTAATTTGAGACTCGCCTAGTGACGAAAATGAAATCCATACGACGTTCCTTCGTACTGCAGAACTTGTCAATTACCCTGGTGTTAAACCCTCCATCTTGGACATCATACTCCTTTCTATTGACAATGTTGCAAGAGCAGTGAGGCGATCCTGGGACATATTGTTCCTTAAAAATGTTTTTATGCGTTTCAAGCAAGAAAAAATCTTTCTGGTTCAGCAGTGGTCATTGGTGTTGTAACCAAAATATTTAACAACTTCGCTATTTCACAGAATGGATCCTATGAATTGTTGCAGCTATGTATTGTAACAATTGAACAGCTCTATCTATATTCCGTAAGTCAGGTCTTCCGTATACCGTAGAACTCAAAGTTGTGTCTTTAACACACTTTTGTTCAGTACAGTATAGCTGTTGACAGCAACTTCAAGTTCGCGTTCAGAAAAATTAGGCTATGAGAAAAATTGCCAGAAAATTTGCTGTTTAACAATTTTGTTGCGTCTAGGTAGCTTAAAGACTGGAAACGATGAGTAGTTTCCTGAATTATACGGTCATACTGGGTGTTCATTTCAAAGTGTGTCATGACGTCACTGTTGTGAGTCAGCGATCTGAAGCGAGTTTCAGCTTTTATGTCAGAGAAGTTGCCTATTAATCAAGGCGTTCAATCTGAACTTGAGAACGTGTACGGTATAACTTGAATGTCGTAGCAACAGATGGCGGCCTGTAAAGTCT
Source organism: Periplaneta americana (assembly GCA_025594305.2). NCBI lineage: Eukaryota > Metazoa > Arthropoda > Insecta > Blattodea > Blattidae > Periplaneta > Periplaneta americana. The sequence continues at coordinate 105,766,863 of JAJSOF020000027.1, forward strand.
GTGTGCTACCATAACCTCTTTCGAACTGTGTTTTGCTCGGGCAAGTCTTACGCAGGGTATTTGTTATCATCGATTGCGTACGGCAACATTCCACAACACAAATCAAAATGCTCAGTGTCCATGTTGACCGCCCAAGTTAATATCAACAAATACGTAAGTAATAGTCTTAATCCTCTCCTCATATCCCGACAGTAAGGGAAAAAAACTCACTTCAGTACGTGTTTCCAAACAGTTCACATTCTTGCCACTACTGGCATTACCGTACGTATCGGTAAGTAATCTTCAGAATGAACGCCGTACTTGCTAGGCAACTTCTCTCGCATTTAGCTAATACGCCTCTGCGGAAGTGTAGGAAGATTGAATTCTCTAGGCTCATCGGCTAGCCACATGACGACATACAGCTAGCCATGACACATTTTGAACTGAACACCCAGTATACTTAGGCCCTACTTAGCATCAATTTTCTGGGATTCCATTTTCCGTCTCTTGCTGACTGATTCAGGAGGAACCTCAAAAAACTGGCAGCAGCAGTCGGACACTTGAATTACCAAATACATTGTACATAGTTCCGAGTTTTTCCACAAACAAGCATTCTTTCGTTACGCTTTACTTTTGCAATCTCCAAGCTGTGTTGTGTTGAAGCTGACTACAGCACTTCCCCGCGTAAAAATAGCCAATCAGAGCAGTGATTTCAGCTTCGCACATGCGCATTAACTGTCTACATTCTCATGTAGAGTTTTGAGTAGCACAACGAACCCCCTGAGGCACCAAAGAGCGAAGAGCGAAGACTAAACACTTTATAATGCGTCATGAACATAACCACGGGAAATTGTCAAATGGTAGATCAGATACTATGGTGGTATTGCAAATACATTATTTGAGCAAAAATTATCATTGTGCTGTAGCACTGTAGCCCATAAGGACGGGCAGCCCATCCTCCTTGACTTGCGCAGCTTCAAGATTCATAACTGAGGTCCGGTAATGACAAACTCGGAGGGGTTTAATCGCCGTCTACGCTGCTTGGGATTGAGTCCTTCGTGTCTGCGGGCGAACCGACTTCCGAGTCGGCGCGGTGACTCCCTTAAACGCTGATGATTCATTGCCGTTGTGGTAAATACAACTTGAAGTCATGTTAGCAGTACGGGAGACGTTTTCTCTTCGCCATCACCATCTCCGTATCTAAATATGGTCACGTCACGGAATATGATAAGGTCTACATCTGAAATATAACGATGATCACATGATGTGTTGAAGGAGATAGTGGAGCTCGAATATTGTGATTGAATTCTGTTCTGTTGAATAGAACTAGGATGATAAACAAAATAGGCAGGTGGATGGCTTTACGTAAAACTACGTGAGAGTGGCGTGAGATATGAAACAAGGAAAACAAGGGAAATACAAGAATAACGAGAAGGCAATGATAACAAGGCGGATACAGGAAAAACAATGGAAAAGCAAGGAGGAAAAGTGGAAGACAAAGAAAATAAGGATAAAACAAGGGAAGACAAGGAAAATAGGGGGAAGGCAAGGAGAACAGGGAAGACAAGGAGAAGAGGTGGAAGGCAAAGACAGCAAGTGGAAAGCAAAAGAAAAAGGGGAAGGCAAGTAGAAGAAGGGGAAAACAATGTGAACAGGATGGTACAAGGAAAACAATGGGGAAGCAAAGAGAACAAGTGGAATACAAGAAGAAAAAGTGGAAGGCAAGGAGAAAAAGAGTAAAACAAGGTGAACAGGCGGAAGGCGAAAGGCAAGGAGAATAGATGGCAGAGAAGGAGAAGAGGGAAAAGACAAGGATAATAGGGGGAAGGCAAGGATAATAGGGGGAAGGCAAGGATAATAGGTGGAAGACAAGGAGAATAGGTGGAAGGCAAGGAGAATAGGTGGAAGACAAGGACAATAGGGGGAATCCTAGGAAAACAGGGGAAAGGCTAGGAGAAAGGGGAAGTAAAGGACAATAGATGGAAGACAAGGAGAATAGGGGGAAGATAAGGAGAATAGTTGGAAGACAAGGAGAATAGGTGGAAGTCAAGGAGAATAGTTGGAAGACAAGGAGAATAGGTGGAAGACAAGGAGAATAGGTGGAAGACAAGGAGAATAGGTGGAAGATAAGGAGAATAGGTGCAAGACAAGGAGAATAGGTGGAAGACAAGGAGAATAGGTGGAAGATAAGGAGAATAGGTGGAAGACAAGGAGAATAGGTGGAAGACAAGGAGAATAGGTGGAAGTCAAGGAGAATAGGTGGAAGACAAGGAGAATAGGTGGAAGACAAGGAGAATAGGTGGAAGACAAGGAGAATAGGTGGAAGACAAGGAGAATAGGTGGAAGATAAGGAGAATAGGTGGAAGATAAGGAGAATAGGTGCAAGACAAGGAGAATAGATGGAAGACAAGGAGAATAGGTGGAAGGCAAGGAGAATAGGTGGAAGACAAGGAGAATAGGTGGAAGACAAGGAGAACAGGTGGAAGGCAAGGAGAACAGGTGGAAGACAAGGAGAATAGGTGGAAGACAAGGGGAATAGGTGGAAGACAAGGAGAATAGGTGGAAGACAAGGAGAATAGGTGGAAGGCAAGGAGAATAGGTGGAAGACAGGAGAATAGGTGGAAGACAAGGAGAATAGGTGGAAGACAAGGAGAATAGGTGTAAGGCAAGGAGAATAGGTGGAAGGCAAGGAGAATAGGTGGAAGGCAAGGAGAATAGGTGGAAGACAAGAGAATAGGTGGAAGGCAAGGAGAACAGGTGGAAGATAAGGAGAATAGGTGGAAGACAAGGAGAATAGGTGGAAGATGAGGAGAATAGGTGGAAGATAAGGAGAATAGGTGGAAGGCAAGGAGAATAGGTGGAAGGCAAGGAGAATAGGTGGAAGGCAAGGAGAATAGGTGGAAGACAAGGAGAATAGGTGGAAGACAAGGAGAATAGGTGGAAGGCAAGGAGAATAGGTGGAAGACAAGGAGAATAGGTAGAAGACAAGGAGAATAGATGGAAGACAAGGAGAATAGGTGGAAGGCAAGGAGAATAGGTGGAAGACAAGGAGAATAGGTGGAAGACAAGGAGAACAGGTGGAAGGCAAGGAGAACAGGTGGAAGACAAGGAGAATAGGTGGAAGACAAGGGGAATAGGTGGAAGACAAGGAGAATAGGTGGAAGACAAGGAGAATAGGTGGAAGGCAAGGAGAATAGGTGGAAGACAGGAGAATAGGTGGAAGACAAGGAGAATAGGTGGAAGACAAGGAGAATAGGTGTAAGGCAAGGAGAATAGGTGGAAGGCAAGGAGAATAGGTGGAAGGCAAGGAGAATAGGTGGAAGACAAGAGAATAGGTGGAAGGCAAGGAGAACAGGTGGAAGATAAGGAGAATAGGTGGAAGACAAGGAGAATAGGTGGAAGATGAGGAGAATAGGTGGAAGATAAGGAGAATAGGTGGAAGGCAAGGAGAATAGGTGGAAGGCAAGGAGAATAGGTGGAAGGCAAGGAGAATAGGTGGAAGACAAGGAGAATAGGTGGAAGACAAGGAGAATAGGTGGAAGGCAAGGAGAATAGGTGGAAGACAAGGAGAATAGGTGGAAGACAAGGAGAATAGGTGGAAGACAAGGAGAATAGGTGGAAGGCAAGGAGAATAGGTGGAAGACAAGGAGAATAGGTGGAAGATAAGGAGAATAGGTGGAAGACAAGGAGATCAAGGAAAATCAAGGAGAGCAAGGAAGGAGGTTGCATTTTTATGTGTTGGTCATTTTCCAAGTAGGCCTATCTCCCCATAACTAATAAAAAGAAAGGCGCAGCTCTACATAAAAAGAATTCACAATAAGACTCTTGCTAAGGAATGTGAATCCGGAGATGTCCTCAGCTGTGCCAGGGTTTCCAACCTTTGGGTATCACAGACTCCTTGAAGTTTACATTACATTTTGGCGGACACTGAAAATGTTTTGTACGATTTAGGCTGATAATTAAATTATACTCAATAAATATTTGCTTAGTATAGTGAATTGCGTGTTATTATTCGGTTGAGAAGCTCTTATCATCCAGTCTGCTGTCCAAAAATCTGAAAGTTAGAATTTATAAAACAGTTATATTACCGGTTGTTCTGTATGGTTGTGAAACTTGGACTCTCACTCTGAGAGAGGAACGTAGGTTAAGGGTGTTTGAGAATAAGGTGCTTAGGAAAATATTTGGGGCTAAGAGGGATGAAGTTACAGGAGAATGGAGAAAGTTACACAACACAGAACTGCACGCATTGCATTCTTCACCTGACATAGGCTAATTAGGAACTTAAAATCCAGACGTTTGAGTTGGGCAGGGCATGTAGCACGTATGGGCGAATCCAGAAATGCATATAGAGTGTTAGTTGGGAGACCGGAGGGAAAAAGACCTCTAGGGAGGCCGAGGCGTAGATGGGAGGATAATATTAAAATGGATTTGAGGGAGGTGGGATATGATGATAGAGACTGGATTAATCTTGCACAGGATAGGGACCGATGGCGGGCTTATGTGAGGGCGGCCATGAACCTTCGGGTTCCTTAAAAGCCATTTGTAAGTAAGTAAGTAAGTGTAGTGAATTACTCCAGTCCACTTTCGTAACCTTCCCGCAGCGTCAACCAAATTACGATCTTAGTAAGCATGATGATAGAGTTATTCCGATAGTCAATATGATGTAATATTATCTAATTTTATTTAGAGTTCAGTCTAAATGACATATCATAATTTAAAATCAATAACACCTACAAAAGTTAATGATCATTGCATATTATAAGATTGAAATGCAAACGTTTTCGCCCTTGGGCATCATCAGGCATTTGACTCACAGTATCTTACACAATTTTTACTATATATTAGCTGTGAAATATGTAGCAGGTAATTTATGTTTACAATCCTTCGTTAATAATAAATAGCTATTTGCATGGTTAACTCTATGATAAGAAAAAATCTGAAAATTTAAAATGAATACAGATATTAAAATTGTATGTAATAAAATTGTAACTAAAATGTAACATTGATCTTATATTTCTTAATTATAAATTGTAATCATTAAAACAACATGATGAAATCACATGATTCCTCTTAAACTTCATAAAAGGCCAATATACTTCTGTAGTTTTAAGTTTTTCTAGTGCCAGCATTGATCTCACTGATTAGGCAATCTATCCAATAGTGGAATCGATTAATTAAGTTCATATATACTGCATTAAGTTACATTTATTTATTTATTTATTTATTTATTTATTTATTTATTTATTTATTTATTTATTTATTTCTTATTTTGCTAATAATTGTAACTTAAAATATAATATATACAGAAAAACTTTAGCTCGCCCCTGAAAGAGTAGAACTCGTGCTCAGGGACGGATTCCTGAATTGAAATTAATAACTATACAATACAATTTGTATTATATCTACTGTGCAATTATAGTATATAAATTTAAATTTACAATTTTTCAATTTTTATAAAATCCATACATAACTTTTTAAATTTAATACTAGAAATATTAGAATTGACAAGATTAGGATATTTAAATATAAATTTGGTATATATTCTTGAGCCTAAATTACTACTATGATTAAATACTGTAACAGTGTTGCATTTTGGTTCAAACAATCTTAAACAATTCATACCTTGTGTTTCATAACTATGAGAATGCAATTCAAAAATTATTTCGATTTCTATGTATGAATTTTATTAATACAATATAATAAATTTGTTTTACGTTAAGTACATTAAAGTCTAGAAACAAATATTGAGATGGAAAATCAATAGGTTTGTGATGACATATTTTAATTATTTTCTTCTGTAATAAATAAAGTGGATTAAAATTGTTTTTAAATGAGCTACCCCATCCTATAATCCCATACATAATTACCGGTTGAAATAAAGTTAAATATATTGTGCGTAATAAACTTATTGACAAGTAATTCCTCAATAAAACAAAATAATATACTATTTTACGTAATTTATTGCATTTCAATGTTATAATATACAATGATCATTTACTTTTGTAAGTGTTATTGATTTTAAATTATGATATGTCATTTAGACTGAACTCTAAATAAAATTAGATTATATTAAAAACTACGCTCCCCAACGAAAATATTACTACTAAAAATATTTTTAAGTTTGAATAGCTGTGTATTGAATGAGATGTTGAATAACTCTTCTCGGGTTCTAAGCCAGGTGAGTTGGAGATTTGCTTCCAAGCTTTCGATGGCTAGCTCTGCCATCTTCTTCAGCATCTCGCTGCTTGTAAGAGTTTTGAGGACGAAGTAGACACAAAAATTTGTTCCCGATAGCAGACGCAGTAGATAAGCATGGGGAGGGCTGCACCCCTGTTCAATTACAGACTGTTTAATAATTCGTTAGCTGCTGTGTGTGTGTGTGTTCTAGCCGTTGGCAATGGATGAGTCACTTCATGGGCCTATCTATTGGTTACCGTTCCACAGTGGCGGTTCCTCGTGGGAGGGAAGGGAAGAACGTCCTCCTCACAGTTTTATTCTTCTGAAAGTAAATACCAAATAAAACATGTGCCTTAAAATTCGAGTAAGATTCGATAATTTTTAAGTTCACAGCTATAAGTAAACCTTGGTTGATCGAGTTTTAAACGACGCGCGCTCATGTGCTTTAGAAATCTGTGAGGATGCGAGATTGTTTGTGTGGAGGAAAGCCAATCCTTTTCTCCTTCACTGCAGTTAACACACATAGACAACAGCGCACTAGCGGCCAGAGAAAGAAGCAGAGTTTTAAAGCAAGTAAATGAACGGAGAGGGAGGAGATCCTCCTCTGAATCAGCGCATGGGCGGGAAATAGAAACCGACTGGTCGTCAACGAGTTAGCCACTGCCATCTAACGGTGTTGCATTCAATCAGACTAACACATCTTGAAGGAGGTACAATAAAAACAGTTTTAAAGCAAAGTTATAAGACACCATATAAACGTTTTTTTTTTAAATTATAAATGAAAATATATTATTCATTGCACTTTATATGTATACCTATAGGGTACTATTCATGACTTGAAACTTTCGAGGATAACTGAAAGTTAAAGTCGGTTTCTATAAAACAAAGAGGAAATAGTTCTACGTTAGTATCGTAGATCATTTTGGCCCCTGAAATTCACTTCCATTCATTGTCTACTAGACAGGACAACATCCACGTTGTCAGTTTTGTACAAATGTATTTGAAATTGAAAGTACTCCAAACTACATTATTTTTAACATAAAAAATTAATCGGCAAAGGGCAGCTTAGAAAAATAATGGTAGTATGACTTTACAAGAACTGACATTCTTCAAAAGCATGTGATACTGAACATGTAAAATGTACATGTGGCAACACAGACCACGTGGGTGGGTGCAGTGTTCTCGATTTCCTAACAGATTATTTCCCATTCCCACTTCCGTAAAACGGTTCCGGTTACGTGTTAGTAGCTAGTCTCTTCCAACACGTGTGATAATGTAGTGTACCGAAAATGCTGCGAGGTTGTGAATTTCCTTGTAACGGTTAATTTGTGCAGTTATTCAACAATGAATGGAAGTGAAAACATAATATATTTTGGACAATTATTTAGGAAACTCAGTTTACAAGAACAGATTATTGCTACACAAAAGGGAAGCCAACCCGAACACTATCTGGTCTTACATGTATGCATCTAGGCTAATTTGTAGCATGTTTCATTCAAGAAGGTGTCATTTTGTGCTGTTAACGTCTTTCCTCCTCTTAAGAAATATGAGGGTGCCGCCACTGCCGTTCCACAACTTCAAGGGCTTGAGTTTATTTGAGTTTTCTTAGAAATGCGTTTTTCATTTTCGTTTTTGGCACGTGTCGTGTATCTATTGTACTGATTTTTTAATTCATAGTTTAATTTTGCGACATTGGTTCCGCCAGAGAAAACTTCGGTTCTATAGCGACTTTTTACTTTGCTGTTACAGCTTCATCACTAGAGTCCTGCATTTGATTACCTAGCAATCCACAACAGTATAAGTATGTACAGAGTATATCTCCCCGAATAAGGTTGTAACCAACAAATCTATAATTCATGTTTCAGGAGAAAGGAAAATAATTTCAGGTACATATTTCGTTAGGCCAATATTTACTATCAGAACAATTTCACTAATCAAAGATACAAGTTTATTCAGCTACTGGATGTAGTAAGTTATTTTTTTTTAAGTGAATGCTTCGAAATTACTTTTCCCATCCTAGTTATTCAATTAATTTCATTTATATTATTTTCCCTGGGAGGTCTTCAATTTGGCAGCGAAAACTTCATACCTCAATTCCCCTCCCTCCTCTCGCGTATCTCTAGATGACGTCACCTGATCCAAGTCAAGGTCACGTTGGATACATTTATCCATCGTCGTGTTGTTTAGAAATTACAGGCGCGACAAAACTGGCCTGAAAATGTGTCGATCGACATTTCAGGATGACGTTCTAGTACTGGACCGAACTTTCAGACGTATGCACGTCAAAAAAATAATTCACTGTAGAAGAAACGAACGTAAAATGTTAAATAAAGCAAATATGGATTTGATTTTTGGAAATGTATTTAATTAATTCCTCTGAATATGTTATATAAGGTGGAAAAATTCAACTAGATTGGAGCAGCAGTAACAAATATAAACGATACTCCAGAGGAAATTAAACGCAGAATAAATATGGGAAATGCGTGTTATTATTCGGTTGACAAGCTTTTATCATCCAGTCTGTTCTCGAAAAAGCTGTTAGTTAGAATTTCTAAAACAGTTATATTACAGATTGTTTTCTATAATTGTGAAACTTGGACTGTCACTTTGAGAGAGGGACAGAAGTCAAGGTTGTTCGAAAATAAGTTGCTTAGGAAATTATTTGGGGCTAAGAGGGATGAAGTTACAGAAGAATGAGAAAGTTACACAACGCAGAACTGCACGCATTGTATTCTTCACCTGACATAATTAGGAACATCAAGTCCATACGTTTGAGATGGACAGGGCATGTAGCACGTATGGGTGGATCTAGAAATCCCTATAGAGTGTTAGTTGGAAGTCCTGAGGGGAAAAGATTTTTGGGGAGGCCAAGGCGTAGATGGGAAGATAATATTATTTGAGGGAGGTGGGATATGATGGTAGAGAATAGATTAATCTTGCTCAGGATAGGGACCTATGGCGGGCTTATGTGAGGGCCCATCTCAAACGTCTGGATTTAATGTTCCTAATTATGTCAGGTGAAGAATACAATGCTTGCAGTTCTGTGTTGTGTAACTTTCTCCATTCTCCTGTAACTTCAGCCCTCTTAGCCCCAAATATTTTCCTAAGCACCTTATTCTCAAACACCCTTTACCTATGTTCCTCTCTCAAAGTGAGAGTCCAAGTTTCACAACCATAAAGAACAACCGGTAATATAACTGTTTTATAAATTCTAACTTTCAGATTTTTCGACAGCAGACTGGATGATAAAAGATTCTGAACCGAATAATAACAGGCATTTTCCATATTTATTCCGTGTTTAATTTCCTTCCGAGTATCATTTATATTTGTTACTGTTGCTCCAAGATATTTGAACTTCTCCACTTCTTCAAAAGATAAATTTTCAATTTTTATATTTCCATTTCGTACAATATTCTGGTCACGAGACATAATCATAATCTTTGCCTTTTTGGGATTTATTTCCGAACCTATATCTTTACTTGCTTCCAGTAAAATTCCCGTGTTTTCCCTAATCGTTTGTGGATTTTCTCCTAACATATTCACGTCATCCGCATAGACAAGCAGCTGATGTAATCCTTTCAATTCCAATCCCTCTCTGTTATCCTTGACTTTCGTAATATTTCGATTTATTTTTAGTCCCTTTATATTTTCCTTATATAGTGTTCCTGTGAAACATATAGGGAAAATAGTATTTACAAATAATTAATTTTCCATGAAAAATCGCTTTATTTATTAGACAGAGTTATACAGTGTACACAACGAAGTCTAAAGGAGACAATGATCGCAGCGACAGACTTAGACAATATGCAATCAGCACTAGACACGCTAAGCAAATGGACGGAACGAAACGACATCAAGATAAACGAAGAGAAGACGGAACTGGTAGTGTTCAGGAAAGGAGGAAGACTCACCGAAGAAGAAAATGTAAAATGCAATGGCAAACAACTCAAAAGGACAAGCGATTTTAAATAGCCTATCTAGGAATCACAATTTAGACGACTGGGAAAAGTTTCAGGCTACACATAAGATCGAGAATAATGGCGGCCACAAGAGCCATGAATGAAATTAGGAACATCACACAATTATCGATCAGCACAGCTATGGACCTGTTCCGGATAAAGATATTACCCGTCCTGACGTATGGCCTAGAATCAGTGGGAGAATACCTCACATACAAACAGATGAAAGAACTAGAGCGGGTGAAAGCTAGGTATTTGAAGAGAGCTCTAGGACTACCACAGAACGCAAGATCGAGACTAGTGTACGAACTAACCAGAGAGACCTTTTTGATAGAGGACCTAAGATGCGAAATAATGCTCCCAGCGAACGACGCCTACAAACAGCTCCTACAAGATCTGCACGAGAAGAAAACCAGCATACCGGAGGAATTCTACGCAACGTGTGCGATGCAAGATAGGACATGGACGGAAGCTAATCATGAAATGAGACACGTGACGACAAGATTGGCAACCCATGGCTTCCACCACAAGGTGTGCGGCAACAAGACTTACCACGAACCAAATGATAAGTGTGTGTAGAGATGGCCGATATTTCACAAACCGATATTTTGTCACAGATAAACCTGTGACTGATGATGCGAAATATCTGTTACAAAATATCGCTATCGAAATCTGCTCCGTATTCAGTACTCTGTGACTGATATTTCTGTCCTCTACGTCGTAGGTTTGCGCCTGCGCATGATACAATAACAGCAATCGGGCGGTAGTTTCTCCATCTTATTATAAATGATGTAGTTATTACACGATTTAAATAATAGCACCATTGGTTACCAGTACTTAATCTTGTGTAAAATTCTGTCTGAGCAACTGTTTTGTTTTGTAATTATTTTCCAATGTTTTTCCGAATACTTATGTTTCATTAATTTTTATTCTATGACTCGATATTATAATGTTAATGCACGACTTAAAATAATTTATCCATTATATTATATACAATAAAAAGGATCAATTTTTAAAACGATTAGGATAATCATATAACCTCAATTTCTCCATACCCAACTACATTTAAAAATGATCAACTGGTTCAGTATCTATAATATAACCTCTTGGTACATGAGGTTAACGTTTGACATATTACTGTTCAGTTAGGTAAGTATTTATTTGTTAATGGTACATGTACATAATTTCTTTGTTGGATTTTCCCATATAAATCACTGATGAGTGGTGTGTATAGAGAAATCGTATTCATATTTCACTTCTCTTCAATATTTCCTGTTAATTTTTATCGGTGTGACAAAATATCGGTGTAATTCATGCTACGTATCGATATAAAATATCGGTGTGACAAAATCACCGATAAAAGTCACAGATATTTAATTGTCACAGTCACAGTTGTCACAGATACTTGAAAATATCGTTTAAGCTCATCTCTAAGTGTGTGTGTGTTTTATGCTCAGAACTATATGACAGATATATTATGAAGTGTAAGAAGAGACAGAAATCCATCGCAGCTTATAGTAAAGACAAGTAATGTTTCTTACCCCATGCACGGTGTGTGCGCATTTCAACTTATTATTATAATGCTCTTCTTCTCACTCACACCTGTTTCTTTTCCTACCTCTGTATCCCCCTCAACCATCCTTTGCATAGTTTATGGTCTTCGTTCATGAATGTCAATATAGACAACACAGATAGATAAAGAAATTGTAAAGATATCTGGCATCATTACACAATAGTACACAAAGTTCTGCCTTTGTTTCGTTAGTGTGAAACTATTAGCTGACTAAATTACAGTAAATTTTCTTCCAAGGAGTGAAAGTGGCTCAGAAAATGAAGCAGTGTTTGAGATGCTTGAGCTTGAAAAGGGTTTAATGATCGCTGAATAACTTCACACCTGCTTTCACTAACAGCCAAGGACTTTGGGCACCCTAACCCCTTGCGTGCTTGTGCCAGTCCGAACCCAATACGGGCCTACCGACACCTGATATTAACATCTAAAGTTTCGGGCAGATCTCATGGATTTGGTGGAGCCTGACGGAGCAGTTCAGGAGGAAACGTTTACGAACACGATCGGTCAATTAGACAAGGGATTATGCAAGCTCTCAGTGCGTGCACATAGCGTATTAAATTCATTACAGACTGGAATCTCCATGGGAACCGCAAATTCATCCATTACTGTAACGATGCTTCGAACAATTGAATCTATACTAATAATAAATCTGTAGCCGAAATTTTTCTGGTAACTTTCGATTTTCCAAAAATAATTGGTCCTAACATATATAATTAACCACCCTGAAACCGAAAATCGCTTTTTGAAATTTTTGTCTGTCTGTCTGTCTGGATGTTTGTTACCTTTTCACGCGTTAATGGCTGAACGGATTTCGATGAAAATTGGAATATAAATTAAGTTCGTTGTAACTTAGATTTTAGGCTATATGGTATTCAAAACACATTATTTAAAAGGGGGTTATAAGGGGGTCTGAATTAAATAAATCGAAATATCTCGCTTATTATTGATTTTTGTGAAATATATTACATAAAAAAGTTTCTTTGAAAATGATTTCCGATGAGTTTTATTTAATGCAAAATTTTGATAGGACTGATATTTAATGAGATAAAAGAGTTTTAAAATTAAAATACAATGCCATCTAAGGCAGTGTAATGAAATGAAAACAAATGACTACGTCTGTAAGGGGCCTTGGACAACAACAATCGAAAGCTATGAAAAATAAGCCTACAGAGAATGTTTCTGTATTTGTATGAAGTAATATCGAAAGCTAAATTAACCGATTTGTATAATTAATTATTATTTCACCATTGGAAAGTGTAGTTTCTCTAGATGGACATAATGCTATAATGTTATTACAGTAACTTCTGAGTGCTCTCTGGACCAAAATGATCGCATTTTAATTATTTAAATACAATCTAAATTAAGTAACATATTAAATGAATTATCCTTCTATCAAACACGAATGTTCCCTGGATCAAACGTCCTATTTTAATTATGTAATTACTTTATATTTATTTCTAACAGGTGCAGCGGAGTGCACGGGTACGGCTAGTATTTAATATTAGTCTTCTTTTCATGTGAATATGGACAAAAAATTGAACCCGTGAAATGGAGAGAAAGAATAAGAAATAGACCTGTACTAGAAAGAGTGGGTGAAGAAAGAATAATGCTCAAGATGATCAGGGAAATAAAAAGAAAGTGGCTGGGTCACTGGCTAAGAAAAAACAGCCTGCTAAAGGATGCACTGGAATGAAAGGTGAACGGAAGAAAAGTTCGGGCCAGAAGAAGATATCAGACGATAGACAACATTAAGATACATGGATCATATGCGGAGACTAAGAGGAAGGCGGAAAAATAGGGAAATTGAAAAGCTGAGTTTACAGTGAAAGACGAGCCCTTGGGCAGAAAAAAATGAATGAGTCTCCTTTGCTAAATTATCTCTCTGTGCTTTTCAATTTATTGTATTCTTTTCACAGACAGGGCACTCGTTCTAAATACTATTCACTGTTGTAATGTTCCTTGCCATAAATCAGCTCACCATTCTTCATCATTAACTGCACCAGTAATTCTTTCTAGAACTTCCTATTAAGCTTCCTCAGGAACTGTCTAACAATTATTTCAGAACTTAAGGGAAGCTATCGAAATATGTGTACAATAGTAAAGCACTTACATATTAAAACTTAGGAATTACTTGCTCGTAACTTATTCATCAGATTGTGTGTACTGGTACCCTTGTACTCCCATTTTTTCTTCAATATCTGTCGAATACAAAAAATCTGATCAATAGTCGATCTATTACGCCTGAAACACCACTGATGATCCCCAATAATTTCATCTACGTACGGAGTTAAGAAGAAATTGAGAAATAATGATAATGATAATAATAATACTTACTTACTTACTTACTTACTTACAAATGGCTTTTAAGGAACCCAAAGGTTCATTGCCGCCCTCACATAAGCCCGCCATCGGTCCCTATCCTGTGCAAGATTAATCCAGTCTCTATCATCATATCCCTCCTCCCTCAAATCCATTTTAATATTATCTTCCCATCTATGTCTCGGCCTCCCTAAAGGTCTTTTTCCCTCCGGTTTCCCACCTAACACTCTATATGCATTTCTGGATTCGCCCATACGTGCTACATGCCCTGCCCATCTCAAACGTCTGGATTTAATGTTCCTAATTATGTCAGGTGAAGAATACAATGCGTGCAGCTCTGCATTGTGTAACTTTCTCCATTCTCCTGTAACTTCAACCCTCTTAGCCCCAAATATTTTCCCAAGAATCTAATGCTCAAACACCCTTAATCTCTATTCCTCTCTCAAAGTGAGAGTCCAAGTTTCACAACCATACAGAACAACCGGTAATATCTGTTTTATAAATTCTAACTTTCAGATTTTTTGACAGCAGACTAGAAGACAAAAGCTTCTCAACAGAATAATAACACGCATTCTGCATATTTATTCTGCGTTTAATTTTCTCCCGAGTGTCATTTATATTTGTTACTGTTGCTCCAAGATATTTGAATTTTTCCACCTCTTCGAAAGATAAATCTCCAATTTTTATGTTTTCATTTCGGTACAATATTCTGGTCACAAGACATAATCATATACTTTGTCTTATCGGGATTTACTTCCAAACCGATCGCTTTACTTGCTTCAAGTAACATTTCCGTGTTTTCCCTGATCGTTCGTGGATTTTTTCCTAACATATTCACGTCATCCGCATAGACAAGAAGCTGATGTAACCCGTTCAATTCCAAACCCTGTCTGTTAACCTGAACTTTCCTAATGTCATATTCTAGAACGAAGTTAAAAAGTAAAGGTGATAGTGCATCTCTTTGCTTTAGCCCGCAGTGAACTGAAAAAACATCAGAAACTGGCCTTTACGGACTCTGCTGTAAGATTCACTGAGACACATTTTAATTAATCGAACTAATTTCTTCGGAATACCAAATCCAATAAGAATATTATATAAAACTTCTCTGTTAACCGAGTCATATGCCTTTTTAAAATCTATGAATAACTGATTTACTGTACCCTTGTATTCCCATTTTTTCTCCAGTATCTGTCGAATACAAAAAATCTGATCAATAGTCGATTTATTACTCCTAAAATCGCACTGATGATCCCCAATAATTTCATCTACATTCGGAGTTAAGAAGAATTTGAGGAATAATAATAATAATAATAATAATAATAATAATAATAATAATAATAATAATAATAATAATAATCTGTGACTCCGTCTGAAAACGTCAATCATACAGAGAATGCTGAATTAATATCTATGGGCGAGATTCGAGCACTGGACCATAAGTGAGTTCTCGTATTGTCCCACGAAGAGACAGGCAGACCCACCTGTGCAGAGATTATGTAGATGGCCAGCTCTAAGAAGGAAGGTAGGACGGTTATTAAAACATAGTTGTGGATGTCTACATTGGGACTAAATTTCAAATCAGGTGATTATATTACCATAAACTGTGTTCCGTCGGGTTGTAGCAATAACATTAAATTATTCTGGCGAATAGATTATCGTCAGGAGGTCCATTACAACGCTGGAACCTCCACAAGCGGGATCGTTGGGACTACGGGTCGCCTCCGAACTGGTCCCTTCAGAAATTTAAAGGAGCAAAGAACGACCTTTAGTCCTAAAAACATTTACAAAATGAAGAAAGCTCCGTAGGCGGCTTCTTCCAAAAAGTAAAAAGTAGTCATTAGTGTTAAACTGATGCTGCAACATAAAACACTGTCCCCCGCTGGAGTCCCCCATAATGCACACCCACCCTCCTTCCGCTCGACCGTTTCGCCTAAGGCTGGCGGTATTGCACACGAGATACGGAGACCGAGAAACCATGCCCTTGTCCGAGGCCAAGAACAATTTTCCTACTCCGAGATGTTAGAGAAATCTTTATTTTGAATTTATGCAAGTTCTTCAATAGAGGTTCAAAGGATCAGGCTGTATTTTTTTACGGTCTTACTAATAAAAACTCTATATACAGACGTTTAACTGTCTTATACTTATACAATGAGTAGCTCGTTTATAAGTCGTGTGTAAATTCCTTACTAATAATCACTACATACGTCGTGTATAACAGTATAACTGTTACACAGCTACGTCATAGTTTCGTCATTACTTCGTTACGAAAGATAATAGAATATCTGAGGTTCTCTATTGCATCCGGTAGAGCGCTCTAGTGTGGCGTGTTAAGTATCGATAGTACAACTGGCTCTAATCGATTACCATACTATATTTTGGTCAAAGAGTATACAAGCTACAGTAATATTATTCTAATTATTCTATGCTCTTTGGTTTGTTCTTCTTTGGTTACTAGGCAACCATCATCATAAAGTGACAGTCGATACGAACAGTTGTTAGAGGGGCGGCCATTTTTTCTGTATATACAACGCTTAAACAAGGGGTTTCGTGTATATAACTACTGCAAAGCAATTCCCATTGTATAGTTACAGGCTGTTTATACGTCCATAGCTTATTCACGGTTTATTAGTAACGTTTTCTGTCTCAACTCTGCATAAGTCTGGTATAAAAACTATACACGGTTTATTAGTAAGACTGTTAATGAATAGGGGTAGAAATGTAATATTGGTGCCAGATACAAATAAAACTCTCAGGGCCGATTGTATAAACCATTTAATCTTAGATCAGAGGTTACATTGTTTCTTGTTCTAGCTGAACTTGGAATTTTGTGTTGTATAAAGTCTAATCTGAGATTAATTTGTCTCAAACTAAAGTCAACTTTGACTGAAGAAATTTCTCCGATTAAGTTAGATGATCCAAGTTCAGTTATTTCTTTTCTGTTTGAAATATACGAGTGACAGATTGTGCAAATAAAATATCCATTATTATTATTATTATTATTATTATTATTATTATTATTATTATTATTATTATTATTATTATTAATAGATATGGTAGGTACCTACATTTGTATATATATATATATTTTTTTTTTCAATTTCTTGCCTTAATAGGCCTACAGAAACAATCTTATATTTTATAAGGCCCTATCGTGTTCAGCAGTATCAAATAACATAACCTATAATTATATTATGTTTATAACAGCCATTAATTATTAATGGTTATGATAGGTACATTCATAAATGTTCAATTAACTGTATTACTAAACGAAAATTGTCGTTTTATAAAGCTTTATTATGTTTAGCAATATCAAACACCATAACATGATAACAATTTGGAAAACGATCAACCTTCTTCTTATTGTCCGCCATTATTTACAATGCACAAAACAAACCAGTGTCTCCAATAGAGTGTACGGAAAGTCGCCAAAAAGTAGTTGTAAAGTCGCTAGATTTCTCATTATCAACAAAGAAACATTAAAATTTGTCATTATGGGGGTGCTAAAAAGGTCGCTAAATCTCTATTTAAGCAGTATAAAAGTTAAAAGAAATTGTCGTCGAAAAAGAGTTAAAGTCGCTAAATTGGCAACACTGAACAAACCTGTACAACATGGTCCGCACATCACATAATTCATCTGTTAATGCGATGTTGCCAAATCCTTTTCACGTGAACTTAGATTGCACTTGAACCTAGGTAATTTGATCGCAGAAAAGTTTTATACAATAGAAGAAGTGTCTGAACTCGGTTCACTTTTCGATCTTCGATCAAAGTTGATCTTTAGTCAGGGAGTTTTATACAATTGGGCCTCAAAGTTTTTCGTCTATAAGTTTGAGGCGATCCACCGCTGTGGTGTAACTACTAGCATTCCTGACCGTGAACGAGCGGGCCTAGGTTCAAATCCTGGTTGAGGTTCTCTTCAGGTTTTCCCTCAACCCATTAAGAACAAATGCTGTATAACTTTCAGCGTTGGACCCTGGAATCATTTCGCTGGCATTATTACCTTCATCTCAGTCAGACGCAAGATAATCACAGCTGTTGAAAAAGCGTCGTAAAACAACCAATTTGAAAAGAAAAGTTTGAGGCACAAGAGAAAACAAAAGACGGTAACAAACGAACAAATGCAATAATTTGCCACTGTAACAATTAATTATACAAGGTGGATGTCCAAATAAAAGTGCGATGTGTTTTATAAATCTGTGATTCGTGTGAATTTCGTCGAGTATTTAACGAAGAACCACCACACGAGAATAACATTGATCGGAAATGTAATTAAAAAGTAATGAAATCGGAGAGTCCTCCTAAATCATTCTTTTTCAGACCTGCGCGCCCCATGGGGTCGCTTCAAAACACAATTTATGAGTTCCTCCCGGACTCAGGCCCGTGCCAACCGCCGGAGAACTCACTCCGCCAGATTTATATACGCGAGAAATTCCCATCTTTGCCAAAAGGATTGCACGGGGTGTAAAAGTTATGGGCCATTATGCGGGCCACCCAACCAAACTTGCACAAATTGGAGACCTCCCCACATCGTAAAGAAGTGAAATATTTCTATTTTTGGTCTTCCTAAATTTATGACTTAACTCTGACCCTTGGGGGCGGGCTCCTCCAGTTCTTATGCAAGTGTTTGAGCCTTAACAATTTTAAACGTTCAATTAACTCATCGACGAGCTTTCAAAGTGAGTGTTTTCAGGGAAATATTTTATGGCTGTAATGTCGGATGCTCCTAATTATAGCAAACTTCCAAATGTTCGCATCGACATATCTAGGTTCATTTCGCTAGATATTCTCAGTTTCAAATACAATAGCCAATATAATTCTTTGTTTCGTGAGGTGCTGATTGAAGTGCACAAAATGATATTCTAGAAGTTATTCACAATGCCAGTTTCTTAAAACACACACACACACTCTCTCTCTCTCTCTTTGATATAAATGTACAGGGATATCATTTTATTTTTACTAATATTTTTAATATTAACCTGTCTATATCTTTGGATTAAAGATCTAGAACCGGAAACACTCCTTGCTCCCCCTTCCAAGACTGGAGTTCGATGATACTGGCGTAAAATACAAATCACTTTACTACGTATAGGAGGGGAAAAAAAAAGTAGTTCATTCATTTATGTAAATTAGGAAATATCGCAATTTTGTGTTTGATAATTTTCATTAGGTTTTTGTTTAATCAAAATACAGTACTGTATTAACACTTAGTGTTTTTACTCACGAACTGAGCTACTCATTCGGACGTATTCATTATGCAGTATATATTGTACTGTTACAGGACATTAGCGTACAATATAGGCCTAGAGAATGAAGTTAAATTGAAAAATAATCATAATATGGATATTTAAACACATTTTTGAAAATGGTGGTCGTTCATTTCGATACAGGCTTCAGTTCTTTTGTGCATATTATCGCAATCTAGACTATTGTACCTAATTCCAATTACCAGTTTCGTCCTTCGTACGAGTAACTCATGTTGAAATAATTCTATATCTGCTCTATAAAAGAGTACCTTACGTACTGTACATTCAATCTTCACTTCTGTCCGATCCGAAAAGATAAAATTACTCAGAAATGCTATCTACTGACCGTTCAAGTGGTTTTGTCGCAGGATCGTAGAAAGGGGGGGGATCACGTGACAGTTAATTACTTAACGAGGCCCTTTTATTTAAGTTATTTTAAACACTTGTATAAATATTACGTAGACGTCCAATTCCTAACAGAAATTAATGTTTTCAGAAAAGAGCTAAGATAGCCCAGCTACTTGACTTTACAGAAGCAGGTGGGGGAAACCGGGATGCGACGTAGGCAAACGGACGACAGTACCTGTGCGAAAATATGATTCAATATTGAAAGCTCTCTCGTCACTGGAAAACGCGAACATATTTCTGGAACGTACTATACTCACTAACTCAGTACTGCTTACGCGCCCTCGGCTCTGTGTCGTGAACGGTTGGAAGTTTACTAGTAGAAGGGGTGGGAGTGAAGAACATTAAAAAACTCAGGTACAATAAAAATTGAAATAAAAATAAATTGATGTCCCTGTACAATTACGTTGTTATTTCATCAATCTCGGGAATTGTATTATCTAATTAATTAAAAGTATTGATTTATAAAACACGAAATTAAGGTGTACCGCAATGATATTATGTCCAGAAATAACAATCATTACAATAATTGTATTTGTTCAAAAGTTATTGAGATCTCAATACTAGCACACACGCAGATTCGTCCAGTCAGACTTCATATCTTCAGTATTAGTTGTCTCCAAGGAATGAGTAGAGACTATTACTAGTAGTAGTAGTAGTAGTAGTAGTAGTAGTAGTAGTAGTAGTAGTAGTAGTAGTAGTAGTAAATTTATTTAAATTTCATTCATTCATTCCTTCATTCATTCTTTCATTCATTCATTCATTATTTCATTCATTCTTTCATTCATTCATTCATTCATTCATTCATTCATTCCTTCATTCATTCTTTCATTCCTTCATTCATTCCTTCATTCATTCATTCCTTCATTCATTCTTTCATTCATTCATTCATTATTCACTCATTCATTCTTTCATTCTTTCATTCTTTCATTCATTCATTCATTCTTTCATTCATTCATTCATTATTCACTCATTCATTCCTTCATTCTTTCATTCATTATTTCATTCTGTCATTTATTATTTCATTCTTTCATTCACTCATTCATTCATTATTTCATTCATTCATTCTTTCATTCCTTCATTCTTTCATTCATTCATTCATTCATTCATTCATTCATTCATTCATTCATTCATTCATTCATTCATTCATTCATTCATTCATTATTTCATTCATTATTTCATTCATTCTTTCTTTCATTCATTCCTTCATTCATTCATTCATTATTTCATTCATTCATTCATCCATTCTTTCATTCCTTCATTCCTTCATTCTTTCATTCATTCATTCATTCTTTCATTATTTCATTCATTCTTTCATTCATTCATTATTCATTCATTCATTCTTTCATTCATTCATTCATTCATTCATTCATTCATTCTTTCATTCATTATTTCATTCATTCTTTCATTCATTCCTTCATTCATTCTTTCATTCATTCCTTCATTCATTCTTTCATTCATTCCTTCATTCATTCTTTCATTCATTCTTTCATTCATTCCTTCATTCATTCATTATTTCATTCATTCATTCATTCTTTCATTCCTTCATTCATTCATTCATTCCTTCATTCATTCATTCATTATTCATTCATTCCTTATTTCATTCATTCTTTCATTCTTTCTTTCATTCTTTCATTCTTTCATTCATTCTTTCATTCATTCTTTCATTCTTTCATTCATTCCTTCATTCATTCTTTCATTCCTTCATTCTTTCATTCCTTCATTCTTTCATTCATTCATTCATTCATTCCTTCTTTCATTCATTCATTCATTCCTTCATTCATTCATTCATTCATTCATTCATTCATTCATTCCTTCATTCATTCATTCATTCATTCATTCATTCAAAGTTTTCCGCCCACGGGCAGGTCTTTCACTGCAAACTCAGCATTCTTCAGTCTTTCCTATTTTCTGCCTTCCTCTTTGTCTCCGCATATGATCCATATATCTTACTGTCGTCTTCTGCCCCGAATTCTTCTCCCTTTCACCATTCCTTCCAGTGCATCCTTCAGTAGCCAGTTTCTTCTCAGCCAGTGACCCAACCAATTCCTTTTCCTCTTCCTGATCAGTTTCAGCATCATCTTTCTTCACCTACTATTTTCAACACAGCTTCATTTCTGTTTATCTATTTCAGATGCTTCCTTCTTCCCCTTATCCACATTTCAAATACTTCTATTCGCTTCTCTTCACTTCTTCGTAATGTCCATGTTTCTGCTCTACACAACGCCACACTCCACACAAAGCACTTAACTAGTATCTTCTTTAGTTCTTTCTCCAGAGGTTCGCAGAAGATGCTCCTTTTTCTATTAAAAGCTTCCTTTGTCATTGCTATCCTCCTTCTGACTTCCTGGCAGCAGCTCATGTTACTGCTTATAGTACACCCCAAGTATTTGAAGCTGTCCACTTGCTCTACTGCCTCATTTAGAATTCGTAAGTTTACCTTCTTTATTTTTCTTCCTATGACCATGTTCTTCGTCTTATTTGCATTTATCTTCATCCCATACTGCTCACAGCGTCATTTAGCTCCAATAGCTTATCCTTTAGTATCATTTCCTGTTCTGCTAACAACGCCATATCATCAGCAAATCTTATGCATTTTATTCTTCTTCTTCCTACTATCACTCCTCCCATGTTCTGAAAACAATTCTTCACTAAATCCTCCGAGTAGATCTTGAACAGGGCATTCTTTATTGTAATTATTGTTATGAATAGCATTATCATAGTCGTCATCAGTATGGGGTCTACATCTTCTGCTCATCTCTACGTAGTAACTGTTTCATGTTAATTATGTAATAGACAATGTTAATATATTGAATTTTTTTCGATTTCAATGGGTAGGTAATATCACTTCGAAATGTCTTATTTAAATACTTAATATCTGAAGTGCGCTAAACCCCGTAAATTTGTTTGAATATCAGCAATGCTTTTTTGCTATAAACCCAAGACAGAAGTTGTTAGTGGAAAGAGGTGGTTTGCGGTATCAAGAGATAAAGTCATACTGCGTCTCCTTCACTGATTGATGGTTATGGCTTACGCAAGGATTGAAGTCGCTTCCTTTCAGTCTCTAGCAAGGAAAGCTTACGGATTACAATTACGAGATTTTAATGCTCATATTCCCTGCGGTCTTAACTTCACAAGCAGTTACGCCAGCGAGATTGCATGTGGCAACGTTTTGCTTTTAGTATGTGAAGAGTGCGCATAATTGAAGTTCACTCAAAGCAAAACACTCAAGTTACAAATATTTTCACTGTTACAAATAGGGATATGATCATGCATTACATTTATTTATTTATTTGTATTCATTTACTTATTTATTTTCATTTACTTATTTATTTTCATTTACTTATTTATTTTCATTTACTTATTTATTTTCATTTACTTATTTAATTATTTATTTATTCATCCACTCATCCATTTTATTTATTTACTTATTTATTTATTTATTTATTTATTCATGTATTTATTTATTCATTCATTTATTTATTTATTCATACATTCATCCATTTTATTTATTTATTTACTTATTTATTTGTTTACTTATGTATTTACTTATTTATTTATTCATTCATCCATTTTATTCTTTTATTTATTCATTTTATTTCTTTATTCATTTTATTTATTCATTAACTAATTAATTAATTAATTTACTTATTTATGTATTTATTTATTCATTTATTCATTTATTTATTCACTTATTTATTTGTTTATTCATTTATTTATGTATTCATTCATTCATCCATTTTATTTATTTATTTATTCATTCATTCATTCACTCATCCATTTATTTATTTCTTCATTCATTCATTCATTCATTCATTCATTCATTCATTCATTTATTCATTCATTCACTCACTCACTCATCACTCACTTATTAATTAATTTATTTACTTACTTATTTATGTATTTATTTATTCATACATTTATTCATTTATTTATGTATTCATTCATTCATCCATTTTATTTATTTATTTATTTACTTATTTATTTGTTTACTTATGTATTTATTTATTTATTCATTCATCCATTTTATTTATTTATTTATTCATTTTATTTATTTACTTATTTATGTATTTATTTATTCATTTATTTACTCACTTATTTATTTGTTTATTCATTTATTTATGTATTCATTCATTCATTTTATTTATTTATTTATTTAATCATTCATTTATTCATTCATTCACTCATCCATTTATTTATTTATTCATTCATTCACTCATCCATTTATTTATTTATTTATTTATTTATTTATTTATTTATTTATTTATTTATTTATTTATTTATTCATTCATTTATTCATTCATTCACTCACTCACTCATCACTCACTTATTTATTTATTTATTTAATTATTTACTTATTTATTTATTTATTTACTTACTTATTTATGTATTTATTTATTCATACATTTATTCATTTATGTATTCATTAATTCATCCATTTTATTTATTTATTTATTTATTCATTCACTCATCCATGTATTTATTTATTTATTCATTCATTCATTTATTCATTCATTCACTCACTCACTCATCACTCACTTATTTATTTATTTACTTACTTATTATGTATTTATTTATTCATACATTTATTCATTTATTTATGTATTCATTCATTCATTCATCCATTTTATTTATTTATTTTTATTCATTCATTCATTCACTCATTTATTTATTTATTTACTTATTTATTTATTTATTTATTTATCTATTTATTTATTTATTTATTTATTTATTTATTCATTCACTCACTCACTTATTTATTTATTTATTTATTTATTTATTTATTTATTTATTTATTTATTTATTTATTTATTTATTTATTTATTTATTTATTTAATCTGGTACATTTAAGGCCAAGAGGCCTTCCCTTCCACACTACCAGAAGTGAAATATACATTCAAACAATAACAACAGTAGTATTTTTCTTAATTAGTTGTTTTATGACGCTTTATCAACTGCTGTGATTACCTAGCGTCTGAATGATATAACGGTGATAATGACAGAGAAATGAGTCCAGGGTTCAGCGCCGAAATTTACATAGCATTTGTTCTTAATGTGTTGACGGAAAACCCCGGAAAAACATCAACCACGTAACTTGTCTCAACGAGGATTTGAACCCGATCCCGCTGGTTTTACGGTTAGGCATGATAATAGTTACTCCACAGCGGTAGACAATCCTACTCTTAATAACAATGTTTAAAAATATATAGGGTAAATTAGGGTCTGTTGGACAGTCGGGCATGTTGGACACCCTCTACTTTAACGTGTTACCTCGCCACTTGTGGGCACCACATTCTGCTAGAAGTTAATGATGGAAGTAGCCCCACTCGTGGCTAATTCCGTCATTGACTTCTAGGACAATGCGGTGCACACAAGTGGCGAAGTAACACGTTAAAATACTAAGTGTCCAACATGCCCGACTGTCCAACAGACCCTAGTTTACCCTATTCTATAATTTTAATAGAACAATAGAAAAAGAAGTGGTAGGAAAATTAAAATTTCACAATACTGTAATATTGTACAACATATAAATGAATTTATTTAAACATAAATGGAGACAAATGGAAATTAAATGGTTCGTCTAAATTTGCCAACAATCAATGCTTAATAATATTTTTGTGAAAAAAGATATTACACCTCTTTACTTCAAAGTGAAGTTTGATTTTGTTTTCATGTTCACCAACTTTGAATCGTAAAAACAAATCAGAAATTTATTGACGAGCGAAATAAATGGGAAGATGACTAAAAGTTTTATAGCGAGATGGGCTGCTAATGTAGTTTTACTATTTACGATGTAATATTCTGTGTTTGCTCTTTATGAGATCCTCGCAGTTTAAGTTGGTAATAACTACACTGGTAGCGCCTTGAGCGTTGCTAGTTTTCCCTCTCCTTGTTTTGTTACGTAGGCTACTGCCTAGCATCTAGGTTTAGACTAAGCTGGTGATAACACAGACGTCAAAGTCCTGATATACCTAACAGCCAGAGGTAGATGGATCAGTTAAATGGCTGTTCACACGGTACTAAAGTCAATGGCCCTCCCGACTACTGATTTACAGTGACTCGGCTTGGATATTAAAATCCGAGCTCTTCGACAACTTGCATTTCAAATTCGGTGAATCGGAGTTCCGTCTTTAATATAATTATATATCTTCCAAATGCTAAGATTTACAGTCGATAAATAAAATCTTATAATTTTACATAGACTTTGACGTACGGTAGCTCATAAAGGGAGATTGCAGCCTTGAAATGTGATATTTTAATTAAATCCAAGCTAAGGTATAGAGTCTGGATAGTCGCCAGTTGTTTAAAAATAGTTGCCATTAAAATAGCCTTATTATATTCCAGTACTTGGTTATGATTTAGCTTGGCTTTGGGTGATAGTGTGCTCAATATTTTCGATAATTGTTCGATTCAATTGGCTACGGCTTAACGAACGTAGAAATTTTCATTCTCTTGTTCTCCTTTTCCAAGTCCTTCACACCTCTACACCTACCTACCTTGCCTCCCGTTTCAGTTACCTGTCATCATATCATAATCTCTTCACACGCACGCATACTAGCCATACCAACACATAAGACATCATCGTATTCATCATCATACACAATCTCGCTCTCGCGCTTGTGGAATACCCTACCCGGTGACATCAGAGACTGTCGGAATTTAGTAGAGTTCAAAAGCAAGCTTATTAAGCATTTTCTTACTGCGTAGAGTAGGTTTAATTTTTACTTAAGTAATAAAAAAATGTTTCTCTCTTCTTAACTTCTACAATAAACTGTCTAGCTTTTATTAATCAGTTAATCTTTTAGTACTTTGATTTTTATTGTATTTGTAAATTTAATATTAATTGTAATTATAAATGTAATTGTATTCTTAATATTTTAGTTGTAATCCCCTGCTATAGGTTAAGAGAAGGCCTGATGGCCTTTTCTTTACCAGGTTAAATAAATAAATAAATGAATGAATGAATGAATGAATGAATGAATAAATGAATAAATAAATAAATAAATAAATAAATAAATAAATAAATAAATAAATTCCGACGGGCCACATGTGTGAATCCAGTACTAACAGGTGTTCCATCCTGTCCCAGCCTTGACAGACCCAGGTTCCTTTGCAGGATGTAGGTACTTGATAAACCCTACATCCCTAGTCCTTATTACCTGTATAAGAGCAATAGAGATCTTTACTACTCCCAAGAATTCACCCCAACTATAGTCCGGGTCAGCTTACTTAATACCCTAAGGGTAAAACCTAACCATTTTCCCCCATTACTACATAAGCTAGTGAATTATGGTGATTTTCTAGTTTGCAGGTTGGATTTTCTTTTGCCCACTTCGTTTAGAATTTCGGTGCTGAGAATACTACGACTGGTAGTGATTTTCTAACTGTTATGTTGGCAGCAATGACACAGGTTGTCAGTAGTTTAAATTCTGAAAATTCAAATTGTTCTAGATTTCTGAGCCCATTACTGGAAGCTAGTGAAATTTGAACATATTAATACAGGGTGCGTCAGAAAGAACGGATGGATTTCACATGGCAAGAAAATTGTAAAGATTCATCAAATCAAAAATTTATTGTTATCAACATATTCACCAATACATGCAGTTTATTTATGTAAAACAACATTATCCATATGATGTCCTTGGCTTTCAATACAGGCATCGAGGCGTTTTCTGATGTTCGCCATCACTTTCACAGTCATAGCTGGTGCAATTGCCACGATTTCTTCACGAATCGCTGTCTTCAGTTCGTCCAGTGTATGTGATCGATGTTTACAAACTTACGCCTTCAAATGGTCCCAAAGAAAGAAGTCGCAGGGCGCGAGATCTTACCGTAGCCTCGGACAATCTCAGTGCAATAGAATTTCGTCCAGGTGATTTCTTCTTTAATGTTGAACCTGTGATACGAAATGAAGCCTCCCACCGCAAAATTGTATTCCGAGTTGGAATCCTAGCGTGACATCCGATGTCGAAATGAGTCCTGAGTGGCGATCACAGACTCTTCATTTTTCAAAAATGTCTCTACGATGAAAGCACGTTGTACACCAGACCAACACCATGTTCTCAACTGAAACTGCATTCTATGGCTGACCCAACAGTCGTGGTCCCCCTCACTATATCTCTCTCCTCGTTGCGTATCGATAGTTTGAAATCCATCCGTTCTTTCTGACGCACCCTTTATAATTAATTAATATCAGTATTAATATTAATACATAATAGTTATTGTATGTGTTGCTTTGTGTTGTGGTTACAATTTCAAGATTAGCGCCAGGTAGGCTAAGTGTAAATAAATATAACATATTTCGTGTGATACATGCCCTTGAGTAATCGATAGAAATACATTATTTCGCATTTTAATTAATTTCTTTCGTGTTTAGATTTTCTTAAGATAATGGAGTAAATATTCCAAAGCATACATTTCAAAGTTGCATTCGTTTCCGGAATTCATACTAATCATTTCACGTGATCAAACAAAATACATTTTTAGGTTAGGTCTCGTGATTCGGAAACTGTTTAAACAAAGCAATGAATTTCATGTTGTCAGACAAAATACATTTTAATATTACATCATACACTAATCTACTAACTACTAACATAATGTTCGAGAGATCCAGAATTTCATATACTCTTTCAAAAATTATTGAACCTTTTAAAAACACCTCCCCAACATCGTTATTGTTAATACTATATTATTATTATTATTATTATTATTATTATTATTATTATTATTATTATTATTATTAATACTGACCACTAAGTATGTGTTTCTATAATTCTTCTGTACGTGCATGAATATTGATGTTTTTAGATCTCCCTAGAAGGATAAAATTATTAGATTTTATCTTATTTTTAACCTTCTTAATCTTTAGATGAGGGTAACTATTTATTAGTTATTCATTTAATAGTAATATTGTAGAAAAACTGATTCAATATTATGTGCCAACGAACTGTTAAAAGCCAGGAATTTACATGTCTTAAATCATAACCAGAAGAGAAAGATGAGATAAATAAATGTAAGGAAGTCAGCTACCTAATGTGGTTTAAAATATCTCGTGCTCTAAAGCCTTTTAATAGAACAGAATTTCTCAAAAGAGTAATGATGATTAAAATAGCTTAAATAACTTGTCCATAAGAAGTTTCTAATTTTGAAAAAGTACGAATTACTCAACCAAGTATCGAGAGAAGAATTTAGAAAATTCCAGATTATATCCAAGAGGAAAGTTAAAAAAGAAGCAAGAAAACCCGTATATTATTCACTGGCTCTTGGTGACAGCAGTGGCATTACTGGTACAGCAAAGCTTGAGATTTTTATCCGCGGGATTGATCAAAATGTTAGTACAGGAACCACCACTGGTTGTAGTTTTCATGCCAAGTACCTTTCCTCCGTCTCCTTACTTCATAGGCTGTCTGTCGCATGTAATCACTGCAGCTCGAGTTTTGGTCACCGATGTCTTAGATCTTCAGTCATTTCCCTTTCAGTATGGCTTCATTATCACTACAACTCTGATCTCACATAATCTATATAGCCTTCGTAGCTTAAGATCCTCGTTGACAGTTGCCTAGTTTGCAATTAATTCAAGTGACGTTGTTGTGTTGTTCAGTATCCATAGTGACGCCACGATTCTCGCCTGATGCGTGGACGTCCTTGTATATTTCTCATCCCTGCTGTTCAATTTCGTAGCCATGGTTTTGTATGGAGACATATGGTTTACATCTGCAACGCCTTAACAAGGGATGGTCACGCATTTTCTTTGAAAGAATCCACCGGGCTTTAAAACAGGAGGAAATCGTTAGCGGTAAACGGATGCGATACAGCGAAGGTAGCTGGCATTGGCTCAACAGGTAACAACACAACTGCTGCTTTCCTTGTTACTGATATTGTTAATGAGGACGACGAAGTAATAAAGATGATGATGATTATGATGATGATGATAATAATAATAATAATAATAATAATAATAATAATAATAATAATAATAATAATAGGCAGTAAAACAAATTCATATAATTTGTTACAATAAATTTCATATGCAATTTTCTTGCAAATTATACCAAAACTAATAGCTTGTGCAGGTTTTTTTATCCCAAATATTTTTTCTTGAACTTATCCACCGTCAGTTTTTGAGTTTCAACGCGAAAACGCAAGTAACAATGTCAGTACGATCAGTGGGTTTTTCATGTGGAAGTAGAGCAATAGCTATTTCAGGTCATAGAGTATAAAATTATTTTATCCCACTAAGAGATCTTGCTGACTTGATCGGGAGACTACAAAATTTTGTAGGCCTCTTATTTTATCAGTAAGTAATACTTTTTGGTCTTTCCTTAGGAATTGTAATTTTTGCGCTCTCTCGAGCCAATAGTGATTTGGAATGACGCGTATAAATATCTACACTACACCGCCATTAAGTATATGGAAAAGACCCAACTCCACTTGATTAATAACTATAAATATATTTTATTTTTAATAACAATTTTATTATCTTACGTAAGTTTTGTAGTTTATATATATAAAATAGCCACCACTCAATAAATTATAGAAATGAACATCTAATTTAAGATATTCTCTACAGCTACTTAAATAACCCCAAAACGTCTCACTTTCATATCATCAATATAGCATTAATATGTATAATTAATTAAAAATAGTTACAGCATGGCATTAACTATAATAATATTTCATTTCTAATGGTAATAATGTCATCAAACCACCTCAGGTTTTGTAGGTTTTAATATCCAATACACAACTGTACTTCGAAAATTGCACACCGCAGAATCACACCTGTAAATTATTTTTAGTAAGTCTTGAAGTTTTTAATAACCAATTGAATTGAGCTCTAAATATGTCAGCAATCCTGCAGGTTTTGGCCTTCGTGTAATAGCCTATTGTTTATTGTAGTGTGTGTTTTGTTTTATTCTGAAAAGCCATATTTCTCAAAACTGACGACAGATGGATTTTGGAAAATAGGAAAATAATGTAGGAAAATTGACATTTCACTGAAAACTACTATTTTTCTAAAAGACTTTGGGTTCCAAGCTTCAAAATGAGGGATCATTTATTAAAATCCGTTCAACCGTTTTTCCATAATTCCATTACTAGTTCAAATTATATATATATATATATATATATATATATATATATATATATATATATATAGATATTAAACTGGAATACTTATCTACATTTCCAGTTGTTGGGAGAAATGCACACTGTATCTCTGGTGTTTCGAAACAGGAAAAGGTTTCTGGTGTACTATTTTCATTACTTTATTCGCTCGTCCAGACTAACTACACCGCCAGCCAGCATATGTTTCTCTTACATTGTAGCATTCATTATACAGTTTATTGACTCGATGGGAGAGAATATGATAAATGCAACATTAATTCCTTTTAACATTATGAGTTGCTGAGGAATGACAATCTGAAATGCCAGAATATCTTCCCGGGGACCATCGGAAAAATAGCAGCATACTAGTCCCACAAACACATAAGACATCATCGTATTCATCATCATACACAATCTCGCTCTCGCGCTTGTGGAATACCCTACCCAGTGACATCAGAGACTGTCGGAATTTAGTAGCGTTCAAAAGCAAACTTATTAAGCATTTTCTTGCTGCGTAGAGTAGGTTTAATTTTTACTTAATCAATAAAAAAAAAAAATTCTCTCTTAACTTTTGCAATAAACTATCTAGCTTTTATTAGTCAGTTAATCTTTTAGTACTTTGATTTTTATTGTATTTGTAAATTTAATATTAATTTTAATTATAATTGTAATTGTATTCTTAATATTGTAGTTGTAATCCCCTGGCAGAGGGGAAGAGAAGGCCTGATGGCCTTATCTCTACCAGGTTAAATAAATAAATAAATAAATAGATAAATAAATAAATAAATAAATAAATAAATAAATAAATAAATAAATAAATAAATAAATAAATCGGATATCAACCGCTATTGAGAAGAGATGTTGTTCAGTCTTTCTCCAATGTTATCATTCTGAGTCCTGAGACATTTCTTGTTTATTTCTCAATATAATTCTACACTTCAAAACAAAAGTCACTTACATGAGGAAAAATGGTTAAAAAATTCTGCAGCTTACAATTAGGGCATAATGCAGTGTATATTATACTAATACTTCGGATCTCTGCACATACATCTCATATCTTAAACATGTATGAAATATAGTATAGTATACTATACTCTCAGGATTCAGTACAAGATCGCACGATGTTTTAAAAATTTTTTTCCTCTTTTCAGTCAAGTTACAGTATGTTTTGGCATATCGTTTTCAGCGGCGTGGGCCTTGTATGTAATATAATGTGCATGTAGGCCTTTATATTATTATATATGTACATATTACAATGTATGTATGTATGTATGTATGTATGTATGTATGTATGTATGTATGTATGTATGTATGTATGTGTGTATGTATGTATGTGTGTATGTATGTATGTATGTATGTATATATGTATGTAGGGGAGAGCTGGATAAAACAGGATAGTATGATAAAACGGGATACCTGACTTATTTCGTTGGAAAGTGCTGCAAGTTACCGAATGATATGACTTTGTTTTTAGACTAGAAGGGGACATTATGCAGTGCTCACATGCAGAACGAACACGTTAATTTTTGTTGTGTAGAGAAAAGTTTAAAATCAGCTGCTTAACTAAATTGTTCCGACTGATTTTAATTGGCACATTCTGGGATTAAATGTGCAGAGTTGAAGAGGTAAGTATCTTATATAAATAAAAAATGATTAGTCTTTAATTCTTTGTAAAGAAAACCGCTGTAGCTTTTACCGTTTTGTTGTGACGCCATGTTTTTCTTTACAGCTCCTAGTCGGACAAAACAGGATACCCTATGGTTTGGCAAAACGGGATTTCACTTTAAATTCTAAATTGAATATGTTCTCGCTATGACAACCAACAATGACAGTAGTTAGGAAGAAGAGGATGAAGACAACGACGAATTGTCTAATTCAAAATCTGAAGAGGGATGATGAAATAAGTGTACTCAGTGCCAAGAATGGACTCATCAGGCGTGCAGTAGTAGATAATTGGAAGACTGCAAATAATTCTACTGTAACTTTTGTAAATGAAAAATTCTGCAATGTCAACAAACAGGATAGACCTTACGTATAATAATTTGATATTCTTCATTTAAGCACACATACATATTTTAGTACTACTAATACATCAAAAAAAGTTTTGCATCACTTGTAGAAATGGTATTTACACTCCACTTCAAGAAATATCCATAAAAACATTTGAAAGCTATCCTTTTAACTGTCTGAAAAACGAAACAATGTTGAGAAACAGTAGAAGTCTACCCTAGAAACCGACTGAAAATGTAAACAAATGTAAACAGAAGTGCAAGAAATCTCATCTCTCAGCGAATAACTCAAGGTAAAACAGTTTTACTTCATTCTAAAGAGGTTGAACAATAGCAAGGCGGTCAATTACGAACTTCAATTATGTGAGGATTGTTTCTCTATGTCAGGAAGGACTGTCATAAAGCAAGTAGCGAGCAGCTTAGGATTGAACCAGAGTGATGTGGTACGAACCTGGAATCGCTTCCGAAACACAGGTATTGTCGACGACATGCCTCGTAGTGGTCGTCCATATGCAACAACAGAATGTGATGATCGATATCTGCGATTTATTGCCACGAGAAATGCTGAGAATACTGCTGGCATGATTAACAATGACTTTCAAACTGCGACAGGGAGACGCGTATCCAATCAAACTGTATGAAACCGATTACATGATAGCAGACTGCACTCCAGACGTCGAGGCCCAACTCTTACACCTAGGCACTTTACACCTGGGCAAGATATAATCACCAATGGACTGTACAAAACTGGCACAAAGTTCTATTCACGGACGAATGCCGAACATTCCTTGTGTCAGATAATCATCGACAACTTGTGTGGAGAGAATCAGGTAATGCTGCGCGACTCAGACACCCCTACAATCTAATGCAGTAAGGTAGCGGATCAGTGATGTTTTGGGGTGGCATTATGTGGGGTCGCGGCCAAAATTGTGTCGATAAGGAATGCTGAGGGCTCCACAGTATAGGGACAACATTCTTCAAGCCATAGTAGCACTGTTTAATCAGCACTTCGCAAAAGGATTCATGTTTGTGGACGATAATTCCAGAATCCATCGTGCGGCTGTTATCAATGACTTTCATAATCGTGAAGGAATTGCCAGGTTTGAATGGCCCGCATGTTCTCCAGACATGAATCCAATTGAGCATATCTGGGTTCAACTAAAGAGAGCCATTCTTGCGCGCCCTGACATCTCACGCAATCTCGAAGACCTATGCAGAGTTGCTGTTGAAGATTGAGAGAGAATGGATCGACAATTATTGATAAATGTGGTGGCAGACAGTATGCCACGAAGAGTCCAAACATTATCAATGCAAGAGGAGGAATTACTCTCTATTGAAGTTGCTAGGATAGAGATTTGGTACGCCAGCCAATACTCAATTTCCATTTGGCCATCCACACCATTGCTATAATTTTGTCAACAACTGCTAAAAATAAATGCATTTTCATTCCTTAGCTTTCCTTCTTTTTATCTTTTATTGAAGGTCTGGTTGACAGGTGATGTAAAACATTTTTGGTGTGTTTATTATGCATTATAATAAAAACACACACTTTTTCAGATCTTTAACAATATTTGCTTTATTTTAAATAAGTATCCTGTTTTACCCAACTAGTCGGCACTTTCCAAGAAAATTCTTTTCCCACTTTAGCTATATCATTAGAAGTGAAAATCAAAATGTATTATGAAAGTACATAGAATAGTGGATTCATAAGTAAAAATTGAATTGTTTCCTATCACTTCAACAGGAAATATACAAGATTCCGTGTTAAATATCCGTTTTGGCCAACTCTCCCCTATGTATGTACAGTATGTATGTATGTATGTATGTATGTATGTATGTATGTATGTATGTATGTATGTATGAATGTATGTATGTATGTATGTATGTCCTTGGAACAATATAAGCTTATATTTATAAATAAAAGAGAGCAAACAAAATCTTTTCACATTAATAAACCACTATTGATTCTTTCTTCCCTTAAAACCAGTTAATTGATATTGCTGTTAATGGGTCCTTGATGGTTAAATGAATGTTGAATCTATGGATAGGTGAATGGAAGGTCGTTTGATGTGTGGGTGAGTGAAAGATAGTGTGGATATTTGGATGAATAGATGGACGTGTGAATTGATTATCATGTGGGTAGGTGTGTGAATATCCATTCACGTATGTATGGTTAGGTATTGAGTGGTTAACTGGATGAATGAAGAAATGAATGAATTAATAAATTAAAAATGGATGGATTGGTGGGTGGGTGGATGGATAAATGATTGTGTAAGAGTAAGGTAGATAGATAGGATGGATGGATGGATGGATGGATGGATGGATGGATGGATGGATGGATGGATGGATAAATTTTATGTCACACAGCAAATATAAAGTCCATAGACAACGTCAAATACAAATATATAATACATGGCCTACAATAATATGGATAGATATTGAAATAAAATCGAAATAAATATACAGTTACCAGGCAATTATTACAAAGACAGATTAAAAGTGTTAAAAGAAATGGTATAAGGTCAGATTAAAATGTAGAAATGTGCCATTTACATGAGGTTAAAGCAGTAGTATCTCAAACATAATATTGCTAAACTCATTGATACTATAGAGTGGATTTACCATCAATGCCTTTCTCACCAACTTTCTGAAAGTAAAATATGGCTTATTTCTTATATTCATGGGTAAAGAGTTATGAAGTTTATAGGCCTATGATATGGAAATAAAACTATTGCTTGTAGTACTATATTTGTACTTAGTTAAATATGTATCAACGGTCTTACTAATAAAAACTCTATATACAGACATTTAACTCTCTTATACTTATACAATGGGTAGCTCGTTTATAAGTCGTGTGTAAATTCCTTACTAATAACCACTACATACGTCGTGTATAAGAGTAAGCCTATAACTGTTACACAACTACATTATAGTTTCGTCATTACTTCATTACGAAATATCTGAGATTCTCTATTGCATCCGGTAGAGCGCTCTAGTGTGCCGTGTTAAGAATCGATAGTACAACTGACTCTAATCGATTACCACACTATATTTTGGTCAAAGAGTACAAGCTACAGCAATAACATTCTACTTATTCTGTGCTCTTTGGTGTGTTCTTCTGTGGTTACAAGGCAACAACCATCATAAAATGACAGTCGATACGAACAGCTGTTAGAGGGGCGGCCATTTTTCTCTATATACAACGCTTAAACAAGGGGTTTCGTGTATATAACTACTGCAAAGCAATTCCCATTGTATAGTTACAGCCTGTTTATACATCCATCGCTTATGCATGGTTTATTAGTAACGTTTTCTGTCTCAACTCTGCATAAGTCTCGTATAAAAACTATACACGGTTTATTAGTAAGACCGCTAGACTGGAACGGGTAGAATAATTATGAAGAGATGAACAAGTAGGAAGATTATGCACATTACGCTTAACATACAGAAGGCAATCGAGAATAAACATTGACGGTAACGTAAGTATTCCTAGTTGAATGAAAAGTGGATAGATATATGAGCCGTTCAGAGCAAAAGTGGTGTAAGTCAAAATTGGGTAATGAGGTTTAAAGTAAAAATTCTGTAAAATACAGAGCAAAGTAGCCTACCAATTAATATGTCCTTCGTGCTATCCACTGACTACTAATAGTTTAAATAAATTGAATATTAATTCCTACTTTGCGCTGTATTTTACAGAATGTTTACTTCAATCCTCATTACCCATTTTTGACTTACACCACTTCTGCTCTCAACGGCTCATATGTACCTATGTCAATAAAATAATGAATGTTAACTACGAATGAGTTTTCACCTGGTGACAGTTACAAGTTACAGAGTATGAGTATAAATAATTGAGAGTCTAAAATTTGGTGTAATAATATTTTAGGAAAGGTCGCAGGCCTATATCTTTACTTTTTAACTTCGCTCTAGAATATGCCATTAGGAAAGTTCAGGATAACAGGCAGGGTTTGGAATTGAACGGGTTACATCAGCTTCTTGTCTATGCGGATGACGTGAATATGTTAGGAGAAAATCCACAAACGATTAGGGAAAACGCGGAAATTTTACTGGAAGCAAGTAAAGCGATCGGTTTGGAAGTAAATCCCGAAAAGACAAAGTATATAATTATGTCTCGTGACCAGAATACTGTACAAAATGGAAATATAAAAATTGGAGATTTATCCTTCGAAGAGGTGGAAAAATTCAAATATCTTGGAGCAACAGTAACAAATATAAATGACACTCGGGAGGAAATTAAACACAGAATAAATATGGGAAATGCATATTATTATTCATTTGAGAAGCTTTTGTCATCTAGTCCGCTGTCAAAAAATTTGAAAGTTAGAATTTATAAAACAGTTATATTACTGGTTGCTCTGTATGGTTGTGAAACTTGGACTCTCACTTTGAGAGAGGAACAGAGATTAAGGGTGGTTGAGAATAATGTTCTTAGGAAAATATTTGGGGCTAAGAGGGATGAAGTTACAGGAGAATGGAGAAAGTTACACAACGCTGAACTGCACGCATTGTTTTCTTCACCTGACGCAATTAGGAACATTAAATCCAGACGTTTGAGATGGGCAGGGCATGTAGCACGTATGGACGAATCGAGAAAAGCATTTAGAGTGTTAGTCGGGAGACCGGAGGGAAAAAGACCTTTGGGGAGGCCGAAAGGTAAATGGGAGGATAATATTAAAATGGATTTGAGGGAAGTGGGATATGATGATAGAGACTGGATTAATCTTGCACAGGATGGGGACCGATGGCGGGCTTATGTGAGGGCGGCAATGAACCTTCGGGTTCCTTAGCCATTTGTAACTTGTAGCAGGCCTATAGGTTGTAATAGGCCCACGTAGGACTTCGTATTATAAACAACCCTAAAATACCAGTCTTTAGAGTGCTTCAGACGTATTTTGCCGTCCCTGCGATGAAGAGGTCGGCTCCTTTGATTGGCTGGCTCGTGGTTTTCTTCAGTCGGAAGGTTGTTGCACCTCGGCCGCGCGACATCTATAAACAGTTCCGCCGGTGCAGCTTTGATCATCGCCAATTTGCGGTCTCACAGAGCGGAACTGGCGACCGCAACCAAGCGGCCCTACACCCCCGTCCTGCACCCTATTTAGAGTCATTCTCCTCGCAGTAGGGCACGCTTATTGTCTTCATTGGTCTTGCTCTTGTGCAGGAATAATAGGGCTGTAAAACTCTATTGTTGTAGGCATTGTTGAGTCCCCGGGCTCATTAAAAGCAACCCCCCCCCACCCGCTTCTCATCAGTACCCTCATATAAACAACAGTTTAAAACTGACGCGGGAGCTGTTGTTATCACCCGAGAAATTGGATGCTTTTTGTTTTTAATAACCTTCTTCCAATTTCCTTGCTTGACTGCCTCGTTCAGGACGCGTTGGCTGATCGCAGCGGTAAAACGAAAAGTATTCACATTTCTATTGTCTTATGTTTGAAATTTTATAAATTGAAGCGTTCCTTGGAATAACAGCTTAACGTACGTTACGTCGTTTTCCCGTTTCCAGAAAATTATTGAATCTTTTTTTAAACTAGCTGTACCCGTGCGCTCCGTTGCACCCGTTAGAAATAAATATAAAGTAATTACATAATTAAAATAGGACATTTGATCCAGGGAACATTCGTGTTTGATAGAAGGATAAATCGTTTAACATGTTACTTAATTTAAATTGTATTTAAAATATTAAAATGCGATCATTTTGGTCCAGAGACACTCATTTGGTGCAATGACAATTCCTTTAACCTGTTTCTTAATTTTTATTACATGCAACCATAGTTTAATGAAGATTAACATTATTTAGATAATGTGTATATTTTATTTTACTTGTTATAGGTTTCCATTGAATTATGGTAATAACTTAATTTTAACCCTTGTTTTCTACGTATTCAGTAAATGGCTCTTGGACCACTATGGTTGTGAACCCTTCAAAAAATTATATAATATAATATAATATAATATAATATAATATAATATAATATAATATAATATAATATCAGAAGTTACTGTAATAACATTAGGGGAGAGTCGGGTAGTATCGGACATCGGGTAGTACCGGACAGTGCGTTTATTTCATATACCACCATATGGTAGTGCCTGAATGACATGGTTACGTTTCTCTATGCGACATCACAGAAACGTAACCATGTCAATCAGGTACTATCATCGTGTGGTAGATGAAAGAAACTCACTGTCCGATATTACCCGACGTCCGATACTACCCGACTCTCCCCTGTAGCATAATGTCCATCTAGAGAAACTACACTTTCCAATGGTGAAATAATAATTAATTATACAAATCGGTCAATTTAGCTTCCGATATTACTTCATACAAACACAGAAACATTCTCTGTAGGCTATCTTTCATAGCTTTCGATTGTTGCTGTCCAAAGCCCCTTATAGACAAAGTCATTTGTTTTTTTAATTCATTACACGGCCTTAGATGGCAGTTATTTTAATTTTAAAACTCATTTATCTCATTAAATATCAGTCCTATCAAAATTTTTCAAAGAATACAACTTATCGGAAATGATTAGTAAAGAAATTATTGTTATGTAACATTTTTCACAAAAATCAATAAAAAGCGAGATATTTCGAATTATTTAATTCAGGCCCCCTTATAACCCCCCTTTTAAATAATATATTTTGAGTGCCATATAGCCTAAAATCTAAGTTACAACGAACTTGATTTATATTCCAATTTTGATCGAAATCCGTTCAGCCATTATCGCGGGAAAAGGTAACAAACATACAGACAGACAGACAGACAGACAGACAAATAAACAAAAATTTCAAAAAAGCGATTTTCGGTTTCAGGGTGGTTAATTATATATGTTAGGACAAATTATTTTTGGAAAATCGAAAATTACCAGAAAAATTTCGGCTACAGATTTAATATTAGTAACTTAAAGATATATACTGTACTGAAACCACTTTTAAACTTTGCTCTAGAACAGCATTTCTCAAACGTTTTTGAAGTGAGGACCACTTTTTTAAGTCAGAACAGTTATGCGGACCACCTTACTCTTATTTCCTTCGAAAGCAAATTTATCATTTTTGTAGCATATTTTAATAACAATATACTTATATTTTAAAATGGAATTAATTAATTGTAATACTTTTCTAATTATATTTTTGTAGCCAATCACAAGTAACATAACAAATTCTGTGTATTGTTGATTCATCACTTGTCTGTTAGTACTTGTTTGAAATCCTCCTTGTGTGGTACACATAGTAGTTGTCCATGTCTCTACTGAGTGTTCAGTTCAAAGTGTGTCATGGCTCGCTGTATGCCATTATGTGACTAGTCTATGAGTCTAGAGAATTCAATCTTCCTACACTTCCGCAAAGGCATATTACCTATGTGCCAGAGAAGTTGCCTAGCAAGTACGGCGTTCATTCTGAAGAGTACTTACCGATACGTACGGCAACGCCGGTACTGGCAGGAATGTGAACTGTTTGGAAACACGTACTGAGGTGAGTTTTTTTTCTTACTGTGGGGATATGGCGAGAGGGTTAAGACGATTACTTACGTATTTGTTGACATTAATTTCGACGGTCAACATGGACACGGAGCATTTGATTTGTGTTGTGGAATGTTGCCGTACGCAACCGATGATAACAAATACCTGCGTACGACTTGCCGGCGCAAAACACAGTTCGAAAGAGGTTATGGTAGCACACAGACCGTACAGACCGCCATCTGTTGCTACGACGTTCAAGTTATACCATACACGTTTCAAGTTCAGATTGAACGCCTTGATTAATAGGCAACTTCTCTGATATAAAAGCTGAAACTCGCTTCAAATCGCTGACTCACAACAGTGGCGTCATGACACACTTTGAAATGAACACCCAGTATTAAATAATGCCCATTATAAATAATTGAAAACTGGCTTCGATCCGGATCTTTGAATAGAAAGGAACATGATGATACGCTTCATTTAGGCAGTGCTAATAGTTCAGAAGCTGTGTGTGAAGAAATATATTAATATCAGTGATTATAGTGCCACTAAATAAATATCTAGTCCTATTCAAAGAAAATACAAGAGTTATTTGGAACTTGGATTTACTTGGTGTGGCAATGAGAGTGAACCAAAACCTTGGTGCGTTGTTTGTTACGAAGTGCTTTCAAACGAGTGTATGAAACCCGCGAAATTGAAACGGCACTTAGAGACGAAACACGCAAGTCTAAAAAGTAAACCTGACGGATTTTAAAATAGGTGGAGTCTAAAATTTCTTATATCGTTATCTGGAAAAACAAATAAAAAGATTAATGGAGAAACATGCCCGATTTTCAACAAGTAAAGATGCAATTTGGCTCGTTCTATTATTGGTCTACGATGTACAGTTACGTGCCCATTTCAGTGTGCAGACTGGGTGTCGATAAAACTATTAAGAAAGTTATCAATACATGAAAAGCTTCGGTACTTTGGTCCTCTGTTATGAATACGGGTGGTCTCTGACTGGATTAGAGGCGCGGCGCCAGATGTGCAGGGAAAAGCCACGTTCATAGTGCTTTAAATCCCTCTTTTGCTGCTGAGAATAGAGTGGGAATTGGGTAGACGGGTAGGGTAAGAAATTTCATAAAATATTAGTACTGGGAGGAAAATTGAAAGGCGATTGCCATGTGTCATTTCCAAACTCTGAGATTTTCAGCTATAGTGTGATACGCAATTCATTTGAATTTTATGTTTTTTTTTTTTCTGTCTTTTATGAAAGACCACAACGGCAGAACTGAAGGACCACCTGCTGCTCCAGAATATATCATTAGGAAAGTCCACGAAAACAGAGAGGGTTGGAATTGAACAGGTTACAACAGCTGTTTGTTATGCGGATGACGTGAATATGTTAGGAGAAAATCCACAAACATTAGGGAAAACACGGGAATTTTATATATTTTGATGTACCGAAGTACATACTTGAAGTACCTAAGTAAGGAGATAGGTTTGGAATTAAATCCCGAAAAAAAAATTGACTAGAACTTATTTCGCAATTGAAATATAAACATTGAAAATTTATCCTTTGGAAAGATGGAAAAATTCAAATATCTTGGAGCAACAGTAACAAATATAAATGATACTCGAAAGGAAATTAAACGCAGAATAAATATGGGAAATGCCTGTTATTATTTGGTTGAGAAGCATTTGTCATCTAGTCTGCTTTCAAAAAAAAAAGCTGAAAGTTAGAATGTATGAAACAGTTTTATTAGCGAAACTTGGACACTCACTTTGAGAGAGGCACAGAAGTTAAGAATGTTTCAGAATACAGTAGAGCCTAAGATAGTCAGGAAAATATTTGGGGATAAGAAGCAAATATTTTCATTGAGGCAGATAAAAAAAGGTTTTTTTTTTTTTTTCCACCATGTTAATAATGTGAAAACAAGTGCTTGTATAAATTTTGGCCTCTCGAACGCAATTACGAGGACCGTAAAAATAAGTTTCCCTGAGGCCGTTTACAGAAAGAAAACAAAATTTCGTAGAAGGATTAATGGGAACAGATACAACAATTGTTGAGATATTTTTAAACATATTCCCCACCGGAATTGAGACATTTGTCATAGTGTGGAATCAACCGTAGCCCTATGTCTTAGAAGTCTGCCGCCTGGGATATGAACCAGTATGTGACAGTCGTCTACACCTCTCTGTCGGTCCCACGGTATGACAAATGTTTCAATACCATTGTGCAATATTTATTTTATTGGGTTATTTTACGACGCTGTATCAACATCTAGGTTATTTAGCGTCTGAGTGAAATGAAGGTGATAATGCCGGTGAAATGAATCCGGGGTCCAGCACCGAAAGTTACCCAGCATTTGCTCGTATTGGGTTGAGGGAAAACCCCGGAAAAAACCTCAACCAGGTAACTTGTCCCGACCGGGATTCGAACCCGGGCCACCTGGTTTCGCGGCCAGACGCGTTGACCGTTACTCCACAGGTGTGGACAATGTGGAATATGTTGAAAAATAGCTCAAGATTTGTATCTGTTCCAATAATTTTTTTTTCAATGAAATTTTGTTTTCTTTCTTTCAAGAAATCTTATTTTTTTTCACGGCCCTCATAATTGCTTTCGAGTGGCGAAATTTATACAAGAACTTGTTTTGACATTATTAGCATGGTGGAAAAAAAATAACTTCTTATCTGTTCCCATCAGAATGTTTGCTGTAAGAGGGATGAAGTTACAGGAGAAAGGAGAAAGTCACACAACGCAGAACTGCACGCATTGTATTCTTCACCTGACATAATTAGGAACATAAAATCCAGAAGTTTGAGATGGGCAGGGCATGTAAAACGTATGGTTGAATCCAGAAATGCATATAGAGTGTTAGTTGGGAGACCGGAGGGAAAAAGACCTTTGGAGAGGCCGAGACGTAGATGGGAGGATAATATAAAAATTGTATTTGAGGAAGGTGGTATATAATGGTATGGACTGGATTAATTTTGCTCAGGATAGGGACCAATGGCGGGCTTATGTGAGGGCGGCAATGAACCTCCGAGTTCCTTAAAAGTAATGGTAAGTTTATTATTATTATTATTATTATTATTATTATTATTATTATTATTATTATTATTATTATTATTATCGTCATTATTTACTTTTAACTTTAGTTTGGATATTCGGTTATTCTTTGCTATTTTAATCTCTGTATTTCTTCAAAATAAATCATAAAAGAAATGATCCATCTTAATGAATTATGATGAATATCTTTATATTCTTCATCTTATACAGTTTCAGTTGCTAGAAATTGGAACTCCCTACCGAGTGATGTAAGGGGTTGTTGGACAATAACTTCATTTAGGTCAAAATTACATAAATTCTTACTTAACGAATTAATTGCTGATTAATATTTATTACATATAATGAAACTAACATCTGTCCATTCTTATTATTATCATTAATTTCTCTAAATAGATTTACAAAACCTCTAATGGCAATTACATTAATATTCTCATTATAGAAACATATTTTAGATTTATATATATTTTTTTCTCCCTGCAACATAGTTCTGGTATGCTTATATTAAATTAATTTTCATCATTTTACTAGCTACCTCAAATCTCAAATTAATTATAATTGATTGAATTAAATTAGCTCATAAATTAAGTTACTACTTTACCTTATAGGTTTATCGAAATTTAAATAAATATGTAGTCTACTAGTCGTTAAAACTTAACTGAAGAGTATTGCTGGAGAACCTTTTAAGTGTAGTGTAAATGTTCGTAATTTAAATATGTATTGTATTGATTGAGGCTTGTTGAGTGGAAGAGAAGGCCTTATGGCCTTAACTCCGCCAGCGAAAATAAAACATTATTATTATTATTATTATTATTATTATTATTATTATTATTATTATTATTATTATCTGTATTAGATAGAATTCTGTCTGAGCTGCTGAAACGATTCTCTGGGCCAGTATTTTCAACATTGCCGTCTGGTTTGGAACAGGTAAAGTCCACTTTCAGACTCTCTGACCCAAAGTGTTGATAGGCCATCGACTCTTTGAGGAAGACCTTGCACAAAGCTTTCATTCCTGCTGTCCTTCATTTTCTTACGTCCAAGCTCCTTCATTCATCTGTCTTTCGTCTTGAGCATCGCTAACCTCAGGTTGACCCTGGAGATGATTCACCAGAGCCAAGTGTCACGAGGATGGAGACGTCTTCCTTACAATGCTGCCCATTTGCACTCGGCCACACTGGACAAGCCAGTCTGTGTCGTTAAGAGGAGATGCATAGTACAGGCAGTAAACATTTATAAGGAAATGAGCTGAAGATGTTCGTGTCGACCTGAATTTAAAGCGATTTACAAGTCTTCAGAGTGACTTGTTTTTCTCATCACTCCACAGTGCGATCAGACAGAAGAAGTCTTTCAACATTTGCATTTGTACCAGGTATACACATAATTAACTACCTATATCACTTTTTTAATTGCAGAGGTTTTCGCCAACATTTTGAAATAATAATAATAATAATAATAATAATAATAATAATAATAATAATAATTTATCTATTTATTGATTGATTGATTTATTTATTTATTTATTTATTTATTTATTTATTTATTTATTTATTTCTTGCAAGGAG
The DNA here is from genome assembly GCA_025594305.2 of Periplaneta americana. NCBI lineage: Eukaryota > Metazoa > Arthropoda > Insecta > Blattodea > Blattidae > Periplaneta > Periplaneta americana. The sequence goes on from JAJSOF020000027.1 coordinate 105,811,722, forward strand.
ATGCACTATCACCTTTACTTTTTAACTTTGCTCTAGAGTATGCTATTAGGGAAGTCCAGGATAACAGAGAGGGTTTGGAATTGAACGGGTTACATCAGCTGCTTATCTATGCGGATGACGTGAATATGTTAGGAGAAAATACACAAACTATTAGGAAAACACGGAAATTTTACTTGAAGCAAATAAAGAGATACAGTAGGTTTGGAAGTAAATCCCGAAAAGACAAAGTATATGATTAGGGTAGATTAGGGTCTGTTGGACAGTCGGGCATGTTGGACACTTTGTATTTTAACGTGTTACCTCGCCACTTGTGGGCACCACATTCTGCTAGAAGTCAATGATGGAAATAGCCACAAGTGGGGCTACTTCAGTCATTGGCTTCTAGCAGAATGTGGTGCCCACAAGTGGCGAGGTAACACGTTAAAGTACAAAGTGTCCAACATGCCCGACTGTCCAACAGACCCTAATTTACCCTATGTCTCGTGACGAGATTATTGTACGAAATGGATATATAAAAATTGGAGATTTATCTTTCGAAGAGGTGGAGAAATTCAAATTATCTTGGAGCAACAGTAACAAATATAAATGATACTCGGGAGTAAATTAAACACAGAATAAATATGGGAAACGCCTGTTATTATTCGGTTGAGAAGCTTCTATCATCCAGTCTGCTGTCAAAAATCTGAAAATTAGAATTTATAAATCAGTTATATTATCGGTTGTTCTGTATGGTTGTGAAACTTGGATTCTCACTTTGAGAGAGGAACATAGGTTAAGGGTGTTTGAGAATAAGGTGCTTAGGAAAATATTTGGGGCTAAGAGGGATGAAGTTACAGGAGAATGGAGAAAGTTACACAACACAGAACTGCACGCATTGTATTCTTCACCTGACATAATTAGGAACATTAAATCCAAACGTTTGAGATGGACAGAGCATGTAGCACGTATGGGCGAATCCAGAAGTGCATATAGTGTGTTAGTTGGGAGGCCGGAGGGGAAAAAGACCATTCGGGAGGCCGAGACGTAGATGGGAAGATAATATTAAAATGGATTTGAGAGAGATGGGATATGATGATAGAGAATGGATTGATCTTGCTCAGGATAGGGACCAATGGCGGGCTTATGTGAGGGAGGCAATGAACCTCCGGGTTCCTTAGAAGCCAGTAAGTAACTTATTTATTTATTTATTATTTACTGTTTTCTATTGTGCTGTATGGTAGTGGCAAAAAAAACCCGGTCCGACGGAATAATCAAAGTCCCCGAAATGAGCCACTGCGCATGCCACGCCCGCATTCACAATATAGCGAGTAATCTATTGAAATTGTTTTAGTTTCGACTGCTGACGTAGCCCATTTCGAAAGCCATTAGAAGATAAGCTGGTAAAATTCATGTTCTGGGAATAATAAGTAAATTAAGTAGTAAAATATCGCTGTAATCGGAAAATATTGGGAATAAATTTGAATAAAGAACAAAAAAAAAAAAAAGTTTCCTTCCCAGGCTGGATTCAAACCGAAGAGTGGGTGAAGTTTGGGGCAGAAGGTGTCAGATGATAGACAACATTAAGGTCTGCATCTGACGTTTTCGCTCCAGCGCCAAGTAGTTCATAGCATAATCCGATAGGTAGCGCACATGCATGATGGGTAAAATTGTCACGAGCGATAAATCCTCGAACGGTGTAAGCCGAGCGTTAGACATTCGTTCTTGTTACAGTGATGAACTGTGTAGTAACATCATAGATGTTTATCATTTCAAAACTTGGCAGTGTTTAACTAACCTCTCCGTAGTAAAACTACAAAACTTGCTTTAAAATGTAATATAAATGTTGTAGATAAATGTTTTTTTCTCCACACGCAGGAGTGATTTTGTTTTTGCCACATCTGATAGATGTTATTGGATGTAAATGTAATTATTATAAACGGAGAACACAATCACGATAATGCAAGAACTGTATCAAGTTTTCTAGTAATAATAATAATAATAATAATAATAATAATAATAATAATAATAATAATAATAATCTCTAATAAATAGTGTGTCAATCTTTGCGTCTGTAACAGTTGTGCAGCATGATTATTCGTTTTATTATATTTTCTGTGACGTTATCTCTGTACTAATATTGTTATTAATCTACTGCTATATCAATAACATTTTGTAAAACGTTTCTACATTGTCTCATTATATAGGCGGAACACTATATATGGACCTATATAATATATATATGGTAAATCAAATATTCAATAATTTTTAATTAGAAATAATAACTGTATATCGAAGTTTTTCATACTATTTTATTTATAACTTCATGTTCCTGTTTTGGTACGTTCCATTAGACTGTTCCACTAAACGTTTGTCATAAACGCAGAAAATAAAGCCTTATTTTTACCGTGTGAGCAAAACATATGTGTATCTTATCTGTCGCCTTCCATACAAGATAAGACATGTCGGTGAGATGACCTTGTACTGCGCTTCTATTTATTACGAGCGTATCACGACCGATCTTACCTCACTCGAGGGTACGACATTCGATCGAGTTCAAGCGAGCGATTTAACTCCAATGCAGCACTCTGAAGATATATGGATCGTGTTGACCTGGTTGACAAGTTGGTATAGCGCTGGCCTTCTATGCCCAAGGTTGCGGGTTCGATCCCGGGCCAGGTCGATGGCATTTAAGTGTGCTTAAATGCGACAGGCTCATGTAAGTAGATTTACTGGCATGTAAAAGAACTCCTGCGGGACAAAATTCCGGCACATCCGGCGACGCTGATATAACCTCTGCAGTTGCGAGCGTCGTTAAATAAAACATAACATTTTTATATGGATCGTATGAGGAGACAAAGAGAAAAGTGAAAAATATGAAAGATTGGAGAATGCTGGGTTTGTGCAGTGAAAGACCTGCTATTGGGCAGAAAAGTATGAATGAATGAATCAAATATGATTAAGTTCAGACCAGATAATGTCAAGTATATTAATTGGGGAGGATTTTTTGGGGTACTCCATCATCTTATATGGATGTCCAGGAATCCAAGGACTGTGAAGAGCAGGTAGAACAAATCCTGAGGGGTTTCTTGTCGGACTTTTGAAAGAGGACACTGTGAGGACGATTTCTCATGTATAGGAAGTACGTGCATTACAGGACTGATGATTTTAGCCACTTCCTCGCTGATCACAGGGGCGGTTAGCCCCGTGCGGCGGCACTTCGCGTGCGAGGCCTCTGTGAAATTGACATCATCGGAAGTTTTATTTCCCTGCAATTTCTAGCACGCGCATCGCTCCCTGGTTAGGTTTCCGTGCTCGCCCCGGGGAGCAGAATCCGTATCCCTTCATTACATCGTGATGAACAAGGGAGATAGGCCTACTCTTGTTACCCCGGGCCCCGCACCGCTAACCGCCAGAGCCTTACCGGCAAACACACATAACGGTGTACAGCCATGTTCAACAGCCCTGACCTATGCGAGGCAGTCTAGTTTTGTACTAGGGTTTGGCTTTGTGCTATGGCAGTGATGTAAAAGCAAGCGCATTTTTCTGTCCTTGACGTAGTGCGCGGGCATCAAGCGCTAAGTATGGAAAGAGGAAGGGTTTTGTGTGTGTGAATAAGCAGCCTATTGGATTAAGAAAACAATGGTGTACAAACTTCAAACGGAACGTGAAATTTTATGTCGTTATTTTTATATGCCTTCTTTCTGTTTAATATTATCTATATTGTCTGTAAAACAAAAGTACTAACACAAATTTCTTAATATTGCACTTGTGTTTTAAATGTTAATAACATAATAAAGAGTTAAGATGGAATATTCATTTAAATTCCATAGTAGTACAGCTATACTGTACTAAATGGATGAAAGACATCATTCATAAAGAAAGTGATATCCCCCTCCCAAAAAAAGAAAAGATTGAGTATGACATGATAAGTTGAATTGATATTGATGGTATCTTTAGCCTTATGAAAAGTAATCAATAAACTAATCAAAACAATATTACAGTACAAAGCAAAGTTACCTAGGTGCTGTATATATTTTAAGTGTAACTAATATTACATAACAAAACTCTTATCGCATTATGCTTTTAAGGTGATATTTGTGACCAACTTCCTGTCATCAGAATATTAAATTATTTTCTCGAAATGTGCTGAAGCTATAGAGCTGACATTTTTACAACACATGGGCACGTATCTCTTGCTTATTATGTAACAGTAGTTGCTTTTGATAATTCATTTCGTTACAAACAATTTCCATGCGAATATTTTCAAAATTCTCAATACACTATCTTCAGTAATACGTATTTACGGTATATTAGATTTAAGAAAAAATTCTGTAAGGCTACTAAATAAATAGGCCTATATCTGAAAATTTCACTTTTCTATAAAAAAAAAAGGTGAGAAAATATTTCTTTTGAATAAAAAAAATCAAACTTGTGAAAAATGAGCACTAAAATTAAAACTTACATTTTTATAATGCACTTATATTTCTAAGGCAAATCTAAAAATTAATATACAGTTTTAATAAGTTCTCTTCCCTTTATCCATTGAATCAGTGCTGGCCATCCCTGAATATAGCTCGACCAAGCGGCATATACCACCTCTTTCGTCTGTCTCTTTCCTTTCCGCTGTAAAGCGCTCAGGCTCTCCTGGGCTCTAAAGCGCGCGCTTGCTCCTATGGGCATCAGTTGACATGACTGTGCTATGGGATTCTGTTTTGGTTTAGCATAGTTGGGATTGTAAGTATGTTAAATATAGGTTTGATATTTCTGTTTTCATACACTACAGGTTCTAACAAGACGGAGCCATCTCGTTAAATACTTTATAATCTCTTTTTCATTCCATGAGGCCCAGTCTCGAGAAAACAATGCAATTCGTAGTCGAAACGATTCACACATCAATACGACGCCAGTGAATTCTTCGAAATTGTAACGAATAATATTATGTAGCCATAAACAGTGTACTTGCTGAATACTCTGTTCGACCGTCTTACCTTGGCATACGTAAACAGTGTACTGTCGAAACCTATGCAGATCCTGCTGTTTCTGAGCAAAAACATCATTTTTCAGAATCACAGCGAAAAACATAAGGTGTCAGGTCGCATGGCCTGGATGGCCATTCTGTTGTGCCACGACGGCCAATCCAATCATGGAATTATTGGTTCAAGAAAGCCCTCATTTCCACACCAAAATGAGGTGGTGCTTCCTTCTGTTGCCATATCAACTTATTTATTTATTTATTATTTATTATTTATTTATATATATATTTATTTGTTTGTTTGTTTGTTTATTTATTTATTTATTTAAAAATACAGAATACAACAACAGAATTAAGGCACATTCACAATGAAAATTAAACATAACGTAAGCGTTAACTTAAGAATGTAAACGTTACGGTAAAATCAAGAAGTCATACCATCATTCGCGATGGGAACATAAACATAACCGCAAACATACTTGGTAACCATGGAAACATAACAACGACGCCATTTCCTCATATTCTGTCGTATACTTCAGCGCTCCACGATTGTGTTCTGTTTGCAAATCACGTAAGCATAAGCATGAAAGTTTGGAGTTTGCAAACTTTCATGTTAACGTCTTAAGGTAATGTTTATGTCAATGCTTATGTGAATGATTGTGAATGATCCCATTTGGTAGCCTGGGCGCAAACTTCTTTGTTTATGTTACGGTTATGTTTAATTTTCATTGTGAATGGGCCTTTAGAAATAAAATAATACAGTCAATATCAAAAAAGATACAGTAATATTAACAAAATTTGAGGGCCGAATGAGCAGCGCTCGTGTTCGGTCGCAGTTCAGGTATATTAATAGGCCTATAAGGAAATATACAAAATAAAATAAAGTAGGAACTAAAATTAAAATTATAGCTACAGTGAAATTATATAATATAATTTTAACTTAGAGGAGAATAATATCGTACGTGAATAAAGTAGGACAATTTATGAAAACTGCATAGTAGGTGTCAAATCTAGGGAATCGTGTAGGACTACAAATAATGCCCATGGCTTGTCAGTATATTATTTCATTAATAAACTTCCTCGTATGTAATCGTGAAAACTTTGTAACTAATTCAACAGTTCATAGCATAAATACACGTCAAAAATAACTTTCATACTCCATCGGCAAATCTATAGTGCTATCAAAAAGGAGTGCGTTATATGGCAGTAAAAAATTTTAATAGCCATTCTATGGATATAAAAAAATCAAACTCAAAACATAAGATTATTTAGGGCTAAATTAAAAAAGTATCTAATTTCTCACACCTTCTATTCTGTAGGTGACTTTATGACATTCAGCAACGTATCATGGATATCTCTGTCTTGTATTAATTATTGATACCAAACCTTTGTGTTTTACTAGTACAATGTAATGTAAAACTCTCTGTATATATTTCAACTAGATCGTGACTATAATTAAGACCATATAGTACTATTAAGATTTTCTTTAGACACGTTTTATATTCTAGATGTAAAGCGATGTATGAATACCATGGAATGCAAATAAATACAATGCAATACATATTAGATCAGACAAGATATGCGTGACAGTTCCTAAATGTACTACAACTATAGCTTATAATCACAGTAGCAACTTCGGTCCAAGGATTTATAACATGATAATGGATAAATTCACAAACATACAATTTGCTAATGCTCCTTATTTTTAAAAAAATCTATTAAAATTTGCTGTTAACAAAGAAAATTTAAAGTTCAATTATTGTGATATGTGTTTTTTTCTTCTTTTTTCTTTTATTACTCTATATTCTGTTATTCAATAAAATGTCTTAACATTAACTTATGTGGAATGACGCCTGAGCACGAGTATGTAACTTACTCTTTCTGGGAGTGTTAGAGAGTTCTGATATGAAAACCATCTATAAGTATGTATCTTTGTTGTGGCAATAAAGTATTATTATTATTATTATTATTATTATTATTATTATTATTATTATTATTATTATTGTATCGGCAAAACGAGAACTATTTTTAAGACATGACATTGGAAAAATAGTTGACACATGAACATTTATGCAAACTCACCACTTACAGTATTACACCAGCTAGTCGTTTGTTTAAATTTTGATATTTCTATATGTGTACAAGTTCATGTTGTGAGATGTAATCGATTAATCTAATCGATTAATCGACCAATTTCTGTTGTAAGATCAATCGATCAAACATATTTAATCGCATAATCGAGTCGATTAAAATTAATCGGTTGTAGTTGATACTGATTATTATTTTGTTAATACAAACTCATACTAAAAATTCCGACAATATTTCTCTCTCGGAAATTGCTTACTTAAAAGCACAATAGTACTGTTATTTTCTAACTCTAAATCAGGGTGCGTAGGGAAAATCTTTGCACAAACACTTCAAAAAGAGATGGAGATATGAGGACAGTGACCTAGTCTACCTCTACTGAAAGCTGAAACACAATGCGAAACGCTTATTAAGTTTCATGGTTTTCCAAGAAAACTTCCACCTTGTTGTCAGCTCATCTTCCAAGCATATAAAATACATACTTTTCTGGGATTCGTTCCCCTCATCCCTTATAAAATAGCCATGTCTACACTGTGTGCAAGTGAGAGCGTAACTACCTTCTTCTCTTTCTAAAATCTGGGCCAGTCTTCTGTTTCGACCGCTGTACTTTTGCAGTTTCTGTACTGAGTTTGTATATGAAGGTTGTGTGTTTACTTTGATAAAAAAAAATCAGTTTTCTATGGTTCATGAAAAGTGTAAACTTCATTATGTCATATGAGAATTTGAGAGGTAAACTCGGTGAAACGTTTGGATTTAAATTGAACGATCATGGAGAAGTGCTTCACAGAATTTTTTTTTTTTTTTTTTTTCGTTTTTAGTGTTGCAGGAAACATTGCTACTGAATGTAGAGCGACACTTAATTCGGAGCATGTGAATGCACTCACATGTTTAAAATCATGGATGAAGCAGTATTAACTGAGTCTTCATACTTTTTGTTATTTATGTTTGTCTCAAAAATTTCCGGAGAAATTGACACAATAAATTATAAGTCTAATAATAAATATGTTAGTAAGTAATTAAAATAGTTGTTTTGTAATAAAGCGATGCAATATATACAGATATACAACATTTAATAGGCCTACTTATGCTTATCACCGAACACAAGTTAAATTTAACAATAATTGTGTATTATAGTATATTAAAACATTTTTAACTCGATCAAAACTCGATTTATCTATTGATTAATGAATTAAATTCAAATAGTTAATCAATTAAATATTTTGATCGATCAACAGCACTAGTACAAATATGAAACCTAAGAACGAATATTTACTTTGATAAAGAAAAAAAAAATCAGTTTTCTGTGGTTTATGAAAAGTGTAATGCACTATCACCTTTATTTTTTAACTTCGCTCTAGAATATGCCTTTAGGAAAGTTCAGGATAATAGACAGGGTTTGGAGTTGAATGGGTTACATCAGCTTCTTGTCTATGCGGATGACATGAATATGCAAGGGGAAAATCCACAAACGATTAGGGAAAACGCGGAAATTCTAGTTGAAGCAAATAAAGCGATAGGGTTGGAAGTAAATCCCGAAAAGACTAAGTATATGATTATGTCTCGTGACCAGAATATTCTACGAAATGGAACTATAAAAATTGGAGATTTATCTTTCGAAGAGGTAGAAAAATTCAAATATCTTGGAGCAACAGTAACAAATATAATTGACACTCGGGAGGAAATTAACCGCAGAATAAATATGGGAGATGCCTGTTATTATTCGGTTGAGAAGCTTTTGTCATCTAGTTTCCTGTCAAAAAATCTGAAAGTTAGAATTTATAAAACAGTTATATGTTGTTCTGTATGGTTGTGAAACTTGGACTCTCATTTTGAGAGAGGAATATAGGTTAAGGGTCTTTAAGAACAATATCCTTAGGAAAATATTTGAGGCTAAGAGGGATGAAGTTACAGGAGAATGGAGAAAGTTACACAACTCAGATCTGCACGCATTGTATTCTTCACCTGACATAATTAGGAACATTAAATCCAGACGTTTGAGATGGGCAGGACATGTAGCACGTATGGGCGAACCCAGAAATGCATATAGAGTGTTAGTTGGGAGGCCGGAGGGAAAAAGACCTTTGGGGAGGCCGAGACGTAGGTAGGAAGATAATATTAAAATGGATTTGAGGGAGGTGGGTTATGATGGTAGAGACTGGATTAATCTTGCTCAGGATAGGGACCAATGGCGGGCTTATGTGAGGGCGGCAATGAACCTCCGGGTTCCTTAAAGGCCAGTACGTAAGTAAGTAAGAACGAATATTAGGGAAAGCGACTTTTGACCCATTTTGTATATGAATACTGTGATTTGTTCTCGTCGCTGAGATGCCAGTTACTCCCCTGTTCTTCTCCTGCTGCTCACATTTAAAGATAAACGGTATTCTGTAATGTGCTACTATTAATTCTCATCAAGCAGGTCTTCTCGGTGCTTTTTTCTAGTAAAAATGACTGTTAATGTCGCTGGCATTGAGATGTTGGCCATCCAACAGTAGTCAAGTTGTGGCATCAGCTTGTTTCATCTTTGATATTTTGTTGTAGGTAGTTTATCTTAAGTTACTTATGAATTGCATATCATTACAGCATTTATTTACGTTCAGATTTTCTTACAAGCGTACGATAATTCATTAGTAACAGTGTTAAGCTTCAAGAATCCATAATTTTATGGTGCTAGGCTGTCCATTTAAAGTAATGAAGGATACATTGAGAATCAGAAGGCGTAATGAACCGAAGAGTCATATTCCTTTATGACGTTCTGCGTACAGCGTGAAGCATTTCTCAATCAGATAGGCGTGACAACTTAAAACTTAAATACACACATTCGAATTTTGGTTTTACAATCTGCAATACTTGGCATCTATTTTGTAGGTATGTTTGTTAGGCTGTTAGCTTCTCTCCATACACTGCTTGTGACACCAGTACAGGATGATTGAGTAAAGGAGTACAATAGTAATATCCGTTACAAGAGCGGTATGTTGACGTTTTCATGTTCGAGGAAAAGATTGAAAAAGCGAAACGTAGTTCAGCTTTTTTAATTTCCCAGAACATGAAAACAAACATACCGCTCGTGTATCGTACATTATTTTATGCGAAGATCGTTTATTACATACCTGAAAGACGAATATCTAATTAGTTGCAATGAAATCTCCATCTTGGTTTCTGTTTAATGAGGCAACTTTTAAAAACTAAAATATCTATCTTCAACATTGTTTCTATAAAATGTTTTCTGTGTTCACCATACTCCAGCAGGCCGTGATATACGTCTGTCTTTTTTTCCCCCAGTCTATAAATGCGAACTTAAAACAAACGGTAAGGTTATGTAATGATTTATTTTTCATTTTAATATTTAAACAATATTATTTATATAACATATTGCAGTAATAACATCGGCATCTGGAATCTTGTTGATTTTTTCACGGCTTCCTTAATGTTACTTGTATCAGAAATGCAATAAGTTTCGTGGAGTAGTAGACTTTACTTAATTTTTGCAAATATTTAAAAACAATAATTAGCATTGCAATTTAGGTGAAATTGCAGTGGTAAGTTTCCAATGTATAATTATTACTATGTTAAACGTCTCTAAAAATAATATGTTAAAAGCCTAAAGCAGTAAAATGAATGTCGCGCTTAAGCGGTAAGAAGAGGGAAATTGTTATGTGTGTTACGTTGGGAATACTGAATGTGGCATTTCACACTTACCGCGTATTGGTTCTGTGCGGAAAACAAGCAAATACGCACGATCTCGCACAAAAGTTAAACAGGAAATAAAGGATCCTTTACAGAACATTTTTTGATAGGGAACGTGGGGTCTGCAAACTCAGATCAAGGGAATGTGAGGTTAAACATGTCTATCGTTATCGCTTACTTACAGTATTTTCTATATTATCGATGTAGAAGATTATTATTGGTTGATATGCAGTGTGTTAATTATGTATGGAATATTGCTAATAACTCTTTATATATTCGTTTTATGAAAAAATACCAAAAACAAAAATTGTTGGAGATATCTAACTAAATCTTATGGCTATGGTCTCACAAAAGTATTGATTCATGTACAAGGTGTGGGAAAAAATAACACTTTTTTTTAAACGGCACTCTATACCAAATTTTACATATTTGAAATCTCCATTCAATTTTACATACAAATAGGAGTTTGACTCAGCATAAATGATGAACATTCTCTTGTAAATGTTATGGTTCTTTCAATTGCTTTGATAATGTAACAAAAAATAAATATGTTTATTCATGTAGAGTAGGCCATGAAACAAACAAAACAAATTTGCACCTCCACATTATGGTAGAAGTGCAATGGATTTCCTTAACCAAATGTTCCCTGGTAGATGCTTTGGAAGATGAATGGCCAGCTAGATCACCTGACCTCAACCCATTGGATTTGTTCCTGTGGGGTTACTAAAGTCCAGGTTGTCTCGTGATATACCGAACAGTATTGAAGACCTGAAATTAAGGATTAGTAATGAGATGGAACTGATCACTCCTGAAACTGTGAGAAAGTCAATGGACTGCTTTCATGATAGACTGAGGCATTGTTTGGCTGTGAATGGTTCTCATTTTGAACATTTGTTACAATTTTAAACATTCTCTGAAACAGTTATGTTATTGTTTTTGTTTTATACCAAAGAACGCTTCAATTTTATTTCTAGTATCTCCATTTACACATCAGGACTGTCGGTGGGCAGTAACCTGAACGCAAGTTTCAGCGTCACATTGTTGACAAGTAACTCCATCTGTTAGCACAACCATAAAGAACTAATAGATGCTATAGAGTTACCAACAACGAAAAGAAAAAATAGTATCTCCATGCATTTGTTTCTATAAACAGAATCGAAAGTTTTTACGATATGAGTGTAGAGCCTACACAAAATGTGTTAACGTTAAGTTCTCTTAGTTTATTTCTGTTAACATTATTTTGAAATTTCTTCGTGTAAGAATTGTATAATTATTTATATGCATCTGAAGTCTGATTAGTGAACTATGTTACTAGTCAGCGATGTATGCAATGGAGGGGGAAAGGAACTGGCTACCCTACCCCATTATCTCCTTGTTTAGTTACCTCATGCGTGATGCCTTATTGGTGTCACTTGTGAGGTTCAAACCTGTCTTTGGACAGTTGACTAAACAACAACAATAATTGTGTAATTTATTACATATTAGGCCTACGCATTTATTTATTTGTTTATTTATTTATTTACTTATTTATTTCATCAATCTGTATTCACGTCTTGTCGGATTAGATGTGTACCAGTTCTTAATCGGTCATCTATGTTTGTTAATGTATTAGCATTTATTTTCCTAATTAATTTATCTAGTTCACAATCAGCATCTAATAATAATAATAATAATAATAATAATAATAATAATAATAGTAATAATAATAGTAATAATAATAGTAATAATAATAATAACAATAACTTATAACATATTATAGACTTCATGTGTACAATTCATAATAAGAGATAAGCAAGTTAGTAATCAGATAATAATCATAATTAATATAATACAGAGTGATTTATATAGAACTGGCACATTTCTTTCATTAATTGTTTCAAAACGAATTGTGCTAGCGACAACTTATTATACCTAAAATGTAGAGGAATTTTGGGAGATTATTTACCTCTATATCAAATGTTGTCCGGCGTTGTCAAATCCGGAGACCTCGGTGGCCACAGGTTCCTGGAAATTATTCGGTCGTCACATAACCGGATAAATGGAATCATGCTTCATCTGTGAACCATGTGATGGACAATATGGCAGGATTTTGCACAATGAACGTCTGAAATCAACAGCAGAATGTTCTGGAGTTTCGATTCCTTGTCACTAGATGCGCAGATGTTTATGTTTCATTCCTATTGTTGGCAGCTGTTTTCGACATATTGTGTCAACGTGAAAATGCAGTACACATTAGATCAACGACTCTTCCTTGTGACGCAATACTGGATTACGAATTCAATTACAGCTACTCAAAGGGCATACCAGAGAGAATTTGGTGTTCGCAAGCCTCCCAAAAGAAACACAATACTGGGACTGGTAAACAAATTGGAAACAACTGGATCTCTGGTGAGTGAAAAGGGCAAGCATCGTTCATCTAGGCTTCCCACGGTTGTTGTTGACGTAAGAGCACGACTGGAGCAGTCACCCAAAAAATCATTAAGACGTTTGTCGCAGGAGACAGGGTACACCTACTCAATGTGTCAGAGAGCCTAAAGCCATATAGGGTTACGGTTGTTCATCAGCTACAGGAACCAGATAAGGATAAAAGATTGAATTATTGTCGTTGGTTTCAGACGTTCATTGTGCAAAATCCTGCCATATTGTCCATCACATGGTTCACAGATGAAGCGTGGTTCCATTTATCCGGTTATGTGACGACCGAATAATTTGCAGGAACCTGTGGCCACCGAGATCTCCGGATTTGACAACGCCGGACAACATTTGCTATAGAGGTAAATAATCTCCCAAAATTCCTCTACATTTTAGGTATAATAAGTTGTAGCTAGCACAATTCGTTTTGAAACAATTAATGAAAGAAATGTGTCAGTTCTATATAAATCACTCTGTATAATTAAAACAGTCTAGAGTCTCAGCTGTTGAGAAATTTCGTTCCGTTGCAATCTAATAGATGTCACAGAATCTGAACTGTCTACATCAGCGTGGAAGGCAGCCGCAGCACTCTTACCAACAGTAAAAACATTCAGCGTGCACAACTTCAGCTTAACTATAAAGTATCGTAAACACGAACTGCTGTAAGTTATAGGGGACTGTTTTAATTGATTATGGCAGTTCTTACAAATACTTTAAAGTTGCAAGCACAACATTGTAATAAAAGGTCTCCGCGCACGTGCTCATAATCTGTTGAGGGAAGAAAACTCCATGTTTTCTTAGAATAATTAAATAATTTGCGAAGGAAAATCGCTCACAAAACACTATTTCTTTCCTCTATACAGGGTGTTTCAAAAATACGGGGAATAATTTCAGGTATGTATTTCCCACATGTAGACAATCAAAATAGTTCATTACAACATGTGTCCGGAAATGCTTCATTTCCGAGTTATGGTCTTCACAACATTGAAATTCACCGGAACGTTTTCTTTCCGCAGGCCGTTGTCATTACAGAAGATGTTCAAAATGTCCACCTCCTGCTTGAATACAGACCTCACATCGACGTCTCATTGACCTGCGAACACGATCCCAAACTCCAGGAGTATTGCGTATGTCCTCAGAACATGCCACAATTCGATTCCGAAGGGATTCCAAATCAGGCCCCGGAGACGAATAAACCAATGATTTTAAATGGCCCCACAAGTAGAAATCGAGAGGGTTCAGATCAGGTGAGCGTGGAGGCCAAGCAATTAGGCCACCTCTACCTATCCATCGATCAGGAAACCTACGATCCAAGTACTGAATGTAACCTTCGCCTCGGAATGAACTGTCAGAGTGCCCTCTTAATGTCTCCTTTGACGGCAACGACCTGCGGGAAAAAAAAAAAAAAAAAAAAAAAAAAAAAAACGTTCCGGTGAATTTCAATGTTGTGAAGGCCATAACTCGGAAATAAAGCATTTCCGGACACATGTTGTAATGAACTATTTTGATTGTCTACATGTGGGAAATACATACCTGAAATTATGCCCTGTATTTTTGAAACACTCTGTATATACTTTCTGTTTCTTAAAGCTAGACATCCACTGCATCCCCTTAAAAACATACTCTTTATAATTCAACTTATTATTATTATTATCGTTATTGTTATTGTTGTTGTTATTGTTATTGTTATTATTATTGTTATTATTATTAATATTATTATTGTTATTGTTATTATTATTGTTGTTATTATTGTTATTATTGTTGTTGTTATTATTGTTATTGTTATTGTTGTTATTATTATTGTTATTGTTATTATTATTGTTATTGTTATTATTGTTATTATTATTATCGTTATTATTATTATCGTTATTATTATTGTTATTATTATTATTGTTATTATTATTATTATTATTATTATTATTATTATTATTATTATTATTATTATTACATAAAATGATGGCCATTCCAGCTCTGCTGTATGGTTGTGAAAGCTGGACTTTGAGACAAAAAAACCATAGACATATTCAAGCAACAGAAATGAAATATCTTATGTCATTATTAGGATTTACGCTTACAAAATTTGATAAGTTCAAAAATGTAGACACAAGACACCAATTGAACATATTTGCAATAAATGACAAAATAGAACAGCACAGAAATAACTTGAAGGAACATCTTAAAAAAATAGATAAATACAGGTTACCAAAACTCACTCATAGACCTTTAGGACGAAGAGACCTTGGTCGACCTAGACAAAGATGGATTTAATGCCAGAACAGGCCGAATGGCCTAATCCGTGAAAGTAAGAATTATTGATATTATTTTATATACATACGTAAGTGTTCTGCCCAAGGACAGGTCTTTCACTGCAAATCCAGCATTCTTCAATCTTTGATATTTTCTACCTTCCTCTTAGTCTCCGCATATGATCCATACTTATATCTTAATGTCGTCTATCATCTGATAACTTCTTCTGCCCCGAACTCTTCTCCCGTTCACCATTCCTTCTAGTGCATCCTTCTGTAGGCAGTTTCTTCTCAGCCAGTAATCCAACCAATTCCTTTTTCTCTTCCTGATCAGTTTCAGCATCTTCTTTCTTCACCCACTCTTTCCAACACAGCTTCATTTCTTATTCTGTCTGTCCATTTCACACACTTCATTCTTCTCCATATCCACATTTAAAATGCTTCCAGTCGCTTCTCTTCACTTCGTCGTAATGTCCATGATCTGAAAGTCAAAAAGAACTGGCTGGGTAACTCGTTGAGAAGAAACTGCTTTCTGAAGGATGCACTGGAAGGAATGGTGAAAGGGAGATGAGTTCGGGGCAGACGAAGATATTAGGCCTAGATGATAGACGACATTAAAATATATGGAACATATAAGGAGACAAAGAGGAAGGCAGAAAATAGGAAAGATTGGAGAATGCTGGGTTTGCAGTAAAAGACCTATACTGAATAAAATAAGAAATAATATCTATCTTGAGAGAAATTAGAGTAGTCCCAAAGTGCATGCCTTGGTCTTATGTTACATTTCTCCACTGACCTTCTGTCGTCTAGTACAAAAGTAAGTTACTTACTTCATATGGGACTGTCACATAAACTCAAATCGCTATTTAGCTTTTGTAGGCCTACATCTTGACAACCACAGAGATTATTCATCATAGAAATCCACCTAGAATTAGAAATGGCCTACAGATTTTGCCTGGAGCCAGGGGCGGCCCGTCCATAAGAGCTGCGGAGCTGCAGCACTCCCTGCTTTGACAGGAAAATAAAAATAATATTTATTTTAATTTGTAGAAGAATTGTTACAGCTTTTATTGGTAAATTGCTTTATATTTCCTCTGGCCGGGAATATGTACTATTATCTTATGCATAATCTTTTTGTGCGCCGACTGTATTGGAATTGACACTGCATTCAAAGTCGTCCTGGGATCTGCAGAGTGGGACAGCTCGTAGAGAGTGTGTCTTGCTAGGTCAGGGGGTAGAGAGGTGAAGGGAAGCAGAGGGAAACTGCCACTGTTTAAAACCCATATTTCGCTGCAGTGGCTTGCAGACCCAGGCGACAAGGGAAGATCTTTCCTCCACTCCCACACCGCTACTGTAATGCTACGTCAAATGGATTCTCTATTCCCTTGAAACTTAATGACAAAATTTTTATTTTCTCTTCACATACTTACTGTTGTAGAATCTTATCGAGTTAATATAACGAAATTAATATTCGCTTTTGCCTTATTATTACGTATATATCCAGCCTCCAGCAGAACCTAATATTTGCCTTAACTCAAAATGATTACACGGGTAGAATCCTTTTAATATGGCACGTAAAATACGAAAGAGACTTCTTTTCCACTTTTAGAACATTGCTTTGGTGTGACGTCTTAGTACCGTAACTTAACCAGTGCAAATGTGCAAGCATGAGTGTGTGTGAATTACAGAATATTAATTTTATTTTTTCTCAACTTTCCCTTGCGGGAAAGTGAAATTAAAGGGTCGTTCGTTACCCGACTTAACTCTTACTCAAGCTTCATCCAGCCGAAATAGTGCATATACAGTATGTAAGGAAGTATAACAATGAAATTTACGCTAAGCATTTGTGGTTACGTGGATGTCAACAAAAAAAAATTCTGTGTTTTGTTTTCCTTGCCTCCTCTTCGGTGGTGATACTGCATAGTCTAGGAGTGGTGTGACAGTTTTAGGACATTTGCCCCTAAAAATTAAAAAGCACGAATCTTCGCTGTCTCTCCTGAAAAATGTTGTTTCATTGACAATGTTAGGCAAAACTAATATTGCTGCGCAACTAAGTGAAGCGAACAGAACAAACATTCTCAAAAATAATCAAGAAATGAGAAAAAATCGTGAAATTATTTTAAAAAATATTAATTTTGTGGCCAATATGAACTTCCCTTAGGGGACATGATGAAAAAACGATTCGAAGAACCCTGGTGTATTTCGTGGGTTGCTACAGTTCGTGAGTAATCTAAATGAGCCTCTCAAAAATTATTTGGAAAATGCCACTGTTTAAAGGTAGTTCTACAACAATTCAGAATGAACTGGTAGATTGCATGTTGAGTGTCTGCCGATCTGAAATTCAGACTGAAATCGATGGTATTAGTTTTTTTTTAGCGATTATAGCAAATGATGCCACAGATATCTCCCAACTAAGTCAGGAAGTTTTGATTTTTCGATATGTAGTGCATTTATTTTTTTCCTATACTTACTAGTAATGATATCAAGAAGTGAAATTTGTATGTACCAAAATCTACTGCCGCTCCCCCAATCCACAAGTTCACGAGCCGCCACTGCCTGGAGCCCTATATATCTTTCACGTTCCATAATTCTACGAAGGAGGACCCAAAGTTTTATTCACTTCTGGAGGAAGCCATGTAAGAACTTCTTCGTCCTCTGCCCACGAATGAAGGATTCAACAGCTGTTGCAGTAACCAGTGATCATCAGTGTGCTTTTATGCGTAATAGATCGACTATTGATCAGATTTTTTTGTATTCGACAGATAATGGAGAAAAAATGGGAGTATAAGGGTACAGTACATCAGTTATTCATGGATTAAAAAAGGCATATGACTCGGTTAAGAGGGAAGTATTATATGATATTCTTATTGAATTTGGTATTCCCAAGAAACTAGTTCGATTAATTAAACTGTGTCTCAGTGAAACATACAGCAGAGTCCGTATAGGTCAGTTTCTATCTGATGCTTTTCCAATTCACTGCGGGCTAAACCAGGGAGATGCACTATCACCTTTACTTTTTAACTTCGCTTTAGAATATGCCATTAGGAAAGTTCAGGATAACAGACAGGGTTTGGAATTGAACGGGTTACATCAGCTTCTTGTCTATGCGGATGACGTGAATATGTTAGTAGAAAATCCACAAACAATTAGGGAAAATACGGGAATTTTACTTGAAGCAAGTAAAGCGATCGGTTTGGAAGTAAATCCCGAAAAGACAAAGTATATGATTATGTCTCGTGACCAAAATATTGTACGAAATGGAAATATAAAAATTGGAGATTTATCCTCAGAAGGGGTGGAAAAATTCAAATATCTTGGAGCAACAGTAACAAATATAAATGACACTCGGGAGGAAATTAAACGCAGAATAAATATGGGAAATGCGTGTTATTATTCGGTTGAGAAGCTTTTATCATCTAGTCTGCTGTCAAAAATCTGAAAGTTAGAATTTATAAAACAGTTATATTACCGGTTCTTCTGCATGGTTGTGAAACTTGGACTCTCACTCTGAGAGAGGAACATAGGTTAAGGGTGTTTGAGAATGAGGTGCTTAGGAAAATATTTGGGGCTAAGAGGGATGAAGTTACAGGAGAATGGAGAAAGTTACACAACACAGAACTGCACGCATTGTATTCTTCACCTGACATAATTAGGAACTTAAAATCCAGACGTTTGAGATGGGCAGGGCATGTAGCACGTATGGGCGAATCCAGAAATGCATATAGAGTGTTAGTTGGGAGACCGGAGGGAAAAAGACCTTTAGGGAGGCCGAGACGTAGACGGGAGGATAATGTTAAAATGGATTTGAGGGAGGTGGGATATGATGATAGAGACTGGATTAATCTTGCACAGGATAGGGACCGCTGGCGGCTTATGTGAGGGCGGCAATGAACCTTCGGGTTCCTTAAAAGCCATTTGTAAGTAAGTATTGCAATAACCAGTAGACCACGGCTATTTGAGTACTGTGATGCTTGAAGACTTCAAAGGTAATAAATGTTTCCGTCTTTCCTGAAGCCGGAAATGTGTTTGGATTGCTGTCTCTGTCATTTAATGTTGTCTATAGCATTTTCTTCAAAAAAGGCAACTAATTTTGTTTGTACTGAAGCCTCGCGGGCCAATTTATCCGAGAAATGCGCCCATAAAATATCGAATTTATTGTTACAGAAATTGCTGTTGTAGATATCTGTGGAGCTTCCTCCAAACACCCTCTAAGCAGAACCTCCAATTAGTTCCGCTTCACTGACTCCAGCTCGCAATAAATCAGTCCACTAGCAACGGCAGAAACAGAGTCTGATAGCCAACAACATTTACCACGCATTTATTTCGAAATAAATTGCAACACGTGCATTTTCATTAAGAAGCAATCCTCTAGTAAAATTATATCACTTCCATTCTATGATAAGTTACATGTACAGAAGCTGAGGCTTCATGGGAGGCACAGCTGGGTATCAGTGGCGGCTCCTGGATATTTCTTAAGAGGAGGAAAGAAATTAACAGCACTAAATGACACCTTCTTGAATGAAACATG
The DNA here is from genome assembly GCA_025594305.2 of Periplaneta americana. NCBI lineage: Eukaryota > Metazoa > Arthropoda > Insecta > Blattodea > Blattidae > Periplaneta > Periplaneta americana. The sequence goes on from JAJSOF020000027.1 coordinate 105,831,628, forward strand.
CTACAAATTAGCCTACATGCATACATGTAAGACCAGGTAGTGTTGGGGTTGGCCTTCCCTTCTGTATAGCAATAATCTGTTCTTGTAAACTGAGTTTCCTAAATTTTACAAAATATATTATGATTTCACTTCCATTCATTGTTGAATAATTGCACAAATTAATAATTACAAGAAAATTCACAACCTCGTAGCATTTTTCGAGCACATTACACCATCACACGTGTTGGAAGAGACTAGCTACTAACTCGTAACCGGAACCGTTTTACGGAAATGGAAATGGGAATGGGAAATAATTTGAGGAAAGCGAGAATACTGCACCCACCCACGTGGTCTGTGTTGCCACATGTACATTTTACAAGTTCAGTATCACATACTTTTGAAGAATGTCAGTTCTTGTGAAGTCATACTGTCATTATTGTTCAAAGCTGCCGGTGGCCGATTAATTTTTTATGTTAAAATGATGTAGTTTGGAGTACCTACTTTCATTTTCAAATATATTTGTACAAAACTGACAACTTGGCTGTTGCCCTGTCTAGTAAACAATGAATAGAAGTGAATTTCAGGGACCAACTACGTAAAACTACTTCATCTTTGTTTTACATAAACCCGAATTTTTAACTTTCAAATATCCACGAAAGTTTCAAACCATGAATAGTAGCCTATATAAAGTGCAATGAATAATATTTTTTTATTTATAATTTAGAAAAAAAGTTTATATGGTGTCTTTCATAGCGTTGCGTTAAAACTGATTTTGTTGTGTCTCCTCCTAGATGTGTTATAGTCTGGTTGAATGCAAGATCGTTAGATGGCAGCGGTAGCGAGCTTGCTGGACGACCAGTCGGTTTCTATTTCCCGCCCATGACTGATTCAGAGGAGGATCTCCTCTCTCTCCGTTCATTTACTTGCTTTAAACCTCTGCTTCTTTCTCTGGCCGCTAGTGCGCTGTTGTCTATGTGTGTTAACTGCAGTAGAGGAGGAATGGAGTGCCTTTCCTCTACACAGACAATCTCGCATCTTTCTCACAGTTTTCTACAGCACATGAGCGCGCGTCATTTAAAACTCCATCAACCGAGTTTTTCTTATAGCTGTGAACTTAAAAATTAAAGAATCTTCCTCGAATTTCAAGGCACATACTTTATTTGGTATTTACTTTCAAAAGAAGAAAATGTGAGGAGGACGTTCCTCCCTTCCCCTCCCCGAGGAACCGCCACTGCTGGGTATTTATTTTCAACAATTCGTTCTTAGAAGTCTGTCTTGGAGAGTGCTTAAAAAAGTATACAAGCTGCAAGTTGATGTTCACTTTAAATGATTAGGATAGTGAAAATATGACATCGTAAAAACGTGCAGCTCAATTCCATTAGAGAGTCAGTTCTAAAGTATGATTTATATTCTTACTGAAGTAATGTTACATCTGGAAACAGCATAAAACGCTTTCAATCAATGTATAGCGATGTGTGTACACAGGTCTAATTATGGCGACAAATTGTTTGTGGGATAGTTCAATGTTTGTGTTCTTCATTTAGATAGTAACTGAGCAAACGAAAAGGACAGAGAATAAGGACGAAGAAGTAGAAGTGGACAAGGGAAAGAGGGAAGAGAAACAAATGTGAAATAAACAGAATCATCAAGATTATACAGTTAGAAATTTATTTTTCAGTCGTTGACTTTACTACTTTATCAGTCTTACTAATAAACCGTGTATAGTTTTTATACGAGACTTATGCAGAGCTGAGACAGAAAACGTTACTAATAAACCGTGAATAAGCTATGGACGTATAAACAGGCTGTAACTATACAATGGGAATTGCTTTGCAGTAGTTATATACACGAAACCCCTTGTTTAAGCGTTGTATATAGGGAAAAATTGGCCGCCCCTTTAACAGCTGTTCGTATCGACTGTCATTTTGTGATGATGTTTACCTTGTAACCACAGAAGAACAAACCAAAGATCATAGAATTATTAGAATAATATTGCTGTAGCTTGTACTCTTTGACCAAAATGTAGTGTGGTAATCGATTAGAGCCAGTTGTACTATCGATATTTAACACGCCACACTAGAGCGCTCTACCGGATCCAGTAGAGAACCTCAGATATTCTATTACCTTTCGTAACGAAGTAATGACGAAACTATGACGTAGCTGTGTAACAGTTATACTGTTATACACGACGTATGTAGTGATTATTAGTAAGGAATTTACACACGACTTATAAACGAGCTACTCATTGTATAAGTATAAGACAGTTAAACGTCTGTATATAGAGTTTTTATTAGTAAGACGATATATATTTTGTTAGGTGTTAACAGTAGCGGCCGGTGATCAAAATCCTCGGTGAGGCCAGATGCAACTAGTCTAATTGCCTCCGATAGGAAATGTTTGTTTATGATATTAATTATTATTGTTATTATATTATTAATATCATTATTACTGTATTATGATTATTATTAATATTAATATTACTACTATTATTAGTCTATTCTTATTACTATCAATGAAAAATAATAATTTCACTCACCAAATAAGCTGTTATGCTGTGAGTTTCAGTGATTGTTTCAGTGTGATGAAGCAACCCACATTATGTGTTGAAATTCCCCTTTCTTTCTTTTCTTTTTATTTTTTTCCTTTGACAGCAACAAACAAGGCCAAGAGAAGTTTATTTTACACCACATTACCACTTAACCATTTATGTTGCCCATACCAGGATGCAATAGAAACTCGCGTTTTAAGATTATGTGTCAGAGAAATTATCAGCGATGTCGTAGGCATCTCGGTAGTCTTTCTCTTTATTTAAAACTTTCTTTCTTTTAGTATTATTTCTTCTCGAAAAAGGACACTCTAACAATGAATTAACTGCACCAGCATTATTTCTCTCATTTGTTTCTGTTTATATTTTCCCGAAATACATAACAACATTGGCCCAGATTTGCTACTGTACTACGAAGTACAATAGTAGAACACCCTCGCTTATGTCATAAACTGAGACATAAGGGGAGAGAATCTCGAGTGGGTTTCTGCCTGCCAAAGAGCTGGAATTTTGTTATTTATAGCCTAGTTAGGAAGACAAGTCACCACTGCTATTCCCACCCCACTCTACCCTTGAGGCCGGTCTATGGATGGGAGGAGTGAAACCTGACCAGGCCAGCCGAATTGTGCCTCAGCTACAACGTTTTAAGCGTAAACTCAGAGCCCGCGAAAGGACATGAAATGCATTAAGCCAAACCCGGCACGAGCGATCCCGGCCTCAGGAACAAATTTTATTGCAAAACAGTTCTATATACATCAAAGTTTTAAAATGCTTCTACAGCGATATATGCTTCATTCAAATAACTAATACATTATATAAAAACAGAAAATTTGATTTTAGTTAAGTCAAGTGACTGAGGCCCGGCCTCACTTGCCTCAGTCAATCAGCCGCCACTGGGAGTTAACCTTTACATAATAAGTTGTAAAGGTTAACACCTAACAAAATATATAAAGTAGTAAAGTCAACGACTGAAAAATAAATTTCTAACATATTCATGGACTTTTCTGAAAATTACGCAAAATGAATTGCAAAAAGATTATACAGGTTGATATTTTAGGAGGTGATAGTATGCATCAAAACAAGAAAAAATGTCTAGTAAACATGGGTCCTACAACACATAATTTCTGAGATCTGAACACTTGTTCATAGGAGGTGCTCAATGTGAAGTCCGTGAGTAAGAAATGACAAAAGTTTTTGTTTCATTAATTTTCATTCCATTATCGTTCCTTTTAGTGCAACTGTAAAAAACCTCGGCATCTATTTCCACTCTAATATGAACTGGAATACGCAAATCAGATATATCTATAGAAAAGTTTTCTCTATCATGCATTCTTTGAAACGCCTGAAAAATTTCCTTCCTACTAAACTCAAACAAATTCTAGTACAGACTCTTCTAATGCCTCACTTTGACTATTGTGATGTTTTATATAGCACCTAAGTGCTGAACTTTCTCAAAAACTTCAACGTGTACATAATGTCTGCGTCCGATTTATTTTCAATATCCGCCGACATGATCATATATCGGAATATTTTCTACGACTCTCCTGGCTCCGCTTGCAAGATCGACGTTTAGCACATTCTCTTTGCCTGCTATATCGAATTATACATGATTTCACACCCAACTACCTTGCCTCTCGGTTTACTCTCCTAGCTTCACATCATAATCGTAATACACGTTCACAGCACAATCTCTTGCTATCAATACCACGTCATCAGACATCTCTGTACTAAAGTTCTTTCTCAACAGCCATGGCCCGCTCATGGAATTCGCTGCCGCTCGAAATCAGGGATAGTCTTAGTCCTCAGTTGTTTAAAATTAGGTTGTTTAGATATATTTTAAATGCAAAGAATTAGTTTTTTAGGTACCATTTTATTTATTATTATTATTATTATTATTATTATTATTATTATTATTATTATTATTATTATTATTATTATTATTTTACACAGTCATTACTTTTATTTTCCCATTAACACTAATATCTAGGTAATTGTCATTGTCTCAATGTAACCCGTGCTGTGCTGATCATACTAATTCTACTATTCCTTTAGTTGTGAGATTATATTCATATGTATTATTTTTTTAGTTAATACTGTATACTAGATGTATTTTCCTGTTTGTGATTGTGTATTCAGTCTCCTTTTTTATTATATATATATTTTATTATTGTTATTTTAAAGTTAATACTGATTGTGTATATGTATTCAATCTCTTTTTACTTAATTATGTTTATTATTATTTTTAAGTTAATATTTGTATACCTGTATGTATTTTTTTGTATGTGATTTGATCCTGGTTGAGTGGAAGAGAAGGCCTGATGGCCTTAACTCTGCCAGGGAAAATAACACTATTATTATTATTATTATTATTATTATCATTATTATTATTATTATTATTATTATCGTTACAGCAAAGTTCAATAGAGTTAATATCATTTTGAAGAGTTTGACAATCGGCCGGACTATTTATTGCGCGAAAGATTTCGAGATCGTCAGCAAATAACAGATAGTTTAAACTTATTCTTTTACATATGTCATCTATAAATAATAAAAATAATAGGGGCCCAATGTAGATCCTTGGGGAACTCTACATAAACTATTAAATGAGTCGAGAGAGAATCTCCTAGTCGAACACAAGATTGTCTATTTGTTAAATAGTTTTCAAACCAGCTCACATACTTCAAAAGTAATAACACTTATTTACTTACTTACTTACTTACTGGATTTTAAGGAACCCTGAGGTTCATTGCCGCCCTCACATAAGCCCGCCATTGGTCCCTATCCTGAGCAAGATTAATCCAGTCTCTATCATCATATCTCACCTCCCTCAAATCCATTTTAATATTATATTCCCATCTACGTCTCGGCCTCCCTAAAGGTCTTTTTCCCTCCGGCCTCCCAATAATAATAATAATAATAATAATAATAATAATAATAATAACAACAACAATGGCAGAGTTATGCTTATAAAATTGAGATCTATCTGAATGATGATGCCTAAATTGGAGAGAATCCCGAGAAAATAACTCAACCTTGTCCATCACAAACTTGGCACAAATTTTACCAATAATAAATTAAAATTACCAAATCAAATTCCCACAAATTTACAAAACTTATTACTGCGAATAAAGAACAAATTAAATAATCATTAAGACAAAAATAATTGAATTACGCAAAAACTTACATATAAAATAATTTAAAAGCAAATAAGTAAGCAAGAATAAAACTCATTAAATAAACACTAAAACAAAAATCGGACTTAAACAAAAAAATAAAGATTAAATAAAATGAAAAAAAAAAAGTAAAACCCGAATTTCTCCATACATTTTAACCAACTCACAACGTATTTTCAACACAACTTCTACCATCAACTCTTAAACTCTTAAGAAAACATTTAAAACTACGGGACAAAAAAAACTGAAGCGTTAGCCTACAGTGTATAATAAAATTATCTCTTCTCTTTAATAGTAACAGTATAACTATAGATCTCATTTTTTTTCTAATGTAAATTTTTAATGAAAAAATCTCGGAATAGAACGAGATTCGAACCCTGACCAATTGCGTAACAGGCAGAAAGTTTGCATTACTCAACCACGACAGAGATTAGTAAGATATTGCAAAATTTTTACAAAGAAAGTCTCTTTTTTAATATAAGAAGATATATACAGTGTTTTTCACTCAAGCACACTTGAAATTGTTCTGACGGATGGATGACATGTCTGCTTCAATGGTCAGAGTTGATCGCCAAGTGAATAGAGGGGATTTTGTGTGTGGGCAACACAGTTCATCATCAGGCATCATTAAGGCGCTTTAGAGGGAAAAGGGAGTCTAACACTGTTTCCATTGCCAACAACCAAACATTCTGAATAATAAACCGTTATAATTTAAGTAGGAACATCAGTCTTCAGAGTCCGGAGCGCTATGCCTGATGGCCCGGGCTGCAGGAACCGATCCGGACAACGGTAGCGCGAGTAGCTTTGAATCCGCCTTGAGTAAAAAAACGATAAAAGGATTGTAGCCCACAGCGACAAGCAGCAGACTTGGGAGTTTACAAGCAATTTTATAAATTACACGCAGGAAATAGTCCGTAAATTTATGCAACAGTAGTAGCTGGAGATGGTAATCTATTTAATATAGAAATATCCCGGTGGCCTACAGGTTCGTGCTCGGAACAAGTTGCCCCCTGCATGAGAAAGCATAAAAGATCCTCATTCATTAATTCATCGCCTTATTCATCATGCAATTCAGCTGTGGCAGAGCTTTCAGATGCCTCGTAAAGCTGTCCGACGTCGAGGCTGAACTTGTCTCAATTTATGAGTGAAAACACACGTTAACGGTACAACGTGTTTATTCTATTTTGTTTTGTTGCGTTCCTCTCTTGTCTTTTTTTTTTTTTTTTTTTTCTTATTTGTTTCTTTTTAATATTCATTTTTTTTTCCTATGTCTTTTTTTTTCCTTTCTTAACTTTCGTTCGTTATGCTTTTGTTTCGTTAGTCTTGACTTCCTCTCTACGTTTCTTCAGAACTTCCTTCTTGTTTCTTTACTTATGTCATCATTAGTGGTGAGAAATATACGCAAATGCATTTTAGTACCGAAGCTACTTGTCTTAATGAAACGTAATATTACATGTCTCATGTTTAATTAAGATGATTGACGCTTGGTTTTTCGTGCATGACGTATGTGCATATTTGGAACGTATAGCATATTTCGTCATTTAATGCACATTTTTATTTTTTTTGTAGCGAAAACTATTACTGTATCTAGTTTTTTGGATTTTAGTAAAACATATTCAGTATAATTAATTGATGAACTAGTGGACTTACTCGTGTTAAATATGTAATATTTGTCAGGCTTACAGCTGTTTCAGTGCTTCACGCACTATCATCAGAGCCTACTAGATCGCTGCGTCATCTCGAACTTCTCTGCCTGTTAGGAGGGTGTGTTTTATTGTTGGAAGGTGTTGAAGTGTGGAGTCGAATAGAGTGTGTGTGTACTGAAATTGATCTGTGTGTTGAGGATTTGATCGGGGTGTGTTTTAGTGTGTTTGTATATTTCGTATTGTTCTAGTGTGTTGAGTTTTTGGTTCTTGGGTTGTGTGTGTAGGATTTCCATGTCCGTATTTATGTTATTGTATGTATGGTTAGTATTGGTTATGTGGTCGGCATATGTAGATGTATTGTGTCCTCTGGTTATAGCTTTAATGTGTTCTTTGTAGCGTGTTTGGAATGATCTGCCTGTCTGTCCTATGTAGAACTTGTCGCAACTATTACCTGTGTGGTCGTATTTATTTGTTTGTGTTTTTGTGTGTTGAGATGTCTTTGTAGTGTGTTTTCTGTTCTGTATGTTATGTTGTATTTCTGTTTCCTGAATGAAGATACGATTCTTATGTATGCTTTTGTTTTCATATGTTAGTGTGATGTATTTCTTGTGTTCTTGTGTTTGTGTTGTGTTTTGTGTATTGGTGCATAAGCACTGAAACAGCTGTAAGCCTGACAAATATTACATCTTTAACACGAGTAAGTCCACTAGTTCATCAATTAATTATATTCAAGTGTTAAAAGTGGTGTACGCAAGATTCAAAATGGAATATTCAGTATATTCACTGATGTACAGTCAGAACACACAACATAGTGCAATTGACAAAGTCAGTAGTAAAGAGTAAACAACAGAACAATAAAATTAATTCAAAAACTGTCTACAACATTGACATTAAAAAACTCATTAATTTCATAAAAGAGTTTGTTGATTAACCAACTAGAGACAAGTATGTTAAAAGACTTCCTTTCCAGATTAAAAAGATACCTCGGAAATTTATTTTCTATTTTTAAAGACATAATAAAATAATTATTACACACTTAGGTATGTCAAAAAGGTCACGGTTTCTGGTATTGTATAGGTGAACATCATTCCTATGTGTCAACATTTGTGAATTTTCTTTGACGAAATTCAGAGCTTGATAAATATACAGTTATGTCTGCAGTGTGCCTTCGTTGATGAATTAGTTATAATTCTAATAGCTTTTTTGTAACATAAGTACCTTATTAGTATGAGTACTATTACCCCATAAAAGTAGTCCGAAAGAAAGTATACATTTTCAAATTTCGCAAAAGAAATATTATTCTTGATAATTTTTTACAGACAGAATCAACATGGTCTGCCCAAGTAAGTGTGCCTAATTACTTAGCCCTACTTTAGCTCAATACGCGTTCATTTCCCTTTCTTTTTCTTATTGGACAAAATTTATTCAGAACGTCTTGACTTGAGTTGGGGAGTACGCACAAACTTGCTAAAATTGGGGAAAACATAATTTTCATTTTATCTAGTCAGGTGGTACTTACGACTTCAAGGTGTGTATTTCTAAGTAGACCAATGCCAATATACCGGGACATCATTTTATTCTTACTTCAATTTTTATTATACCTGAGTTTTGGAATGTACTTCACTCCCACCCCTTCTACTAGTAAACTTCCAACCGTTCACGACATAGAGCCGAGGGCGCGTAAGCAGTACTGAGTTAGTGAGTATAGTACGTTCCAGAAATTTGTTCGCGTTTTCCAGTGACGAAAGAGCTTTCAATATTGAATCATATTTTCTACGGGTACTGTCGTCCGTTTCCCTATGTCGCATCCCGGTTTCCCCCACCTGCTTCTGTTCGCCCCTCTGTTAAGTCTAGTAGCTGGGCTATCTTAGCTCTTTTCTGAAAACATTAATTTCTGTTAGGAATTGGACGTCTACGTAATATTATACAAGTGTTTAAAATAACTTAAATAAAAGGGCCTCCTTAAGTAATTAACTGTCACGTGATCTCCCCCTTTCTACAACCCTGCGACAAAACCACTTGAACGGACAGTAGATAGCATTTCTGAGTGATTTTATCTTTTCGGATTGGGCAGAAGTGAAGGTTGAATTTACAGTACGTAAGGTACTCTTTTATAGAGTAGATACAGAATTATTTCAACATGAGTTACTAGTACGAAGGACGAAACTGGTAATTGGAATTAGGTACAATAGTCTATAGTGCGATAATATGCACAAAAGAACTGAAGCCTGTATCGAAATGAACGGCCACCATTTTCTAAAATGTGTTTAAATATCCATATTATGATTATTTTTCAATTTAACTTCATTCTCTATATTGTACGCTAATGTGCTGTAACAGTACAATATACAGTACACTGCATAATTAATACTTCCGAATGGATAGCTGAATTCGTGTGTAAAAATACTAAGTGTTAATACAGTACTGTATTTTGATTAAACAGAAACCTAATGAAAATTATCAAACTCAAAATTGCGATATTTCCTAGTTTACATAAATGGATGAACTACTTTTCTTCCCTCCTATTACCTAGTAAAGTGATTTGTATTTTACGCCAGTATCATCGAACTCCAGTCGTGGAAGGAGTGGCAAACGGTGTTTCCTGTTTCAATCGTTAATAGAAAGGTATAGCCAGGTTAATATTAAAAATGTTAGTAAAAATAAAATGATGTCCCTGTATATAGTTCACAGTAGAGATGAATAACGATGGAGAAAGCAAGACTAACAGCGCCTGCAAAGCCGAAAACCCGCACGACAATGCTGTATACGTCGCGTGGTTGACGTAAAGAAAGACTGCTTGTGAGTGATTCGAGACGTCGAGATTGATCACTCCCGAAGTCCCGAACGTCAAGTAGCCTTGAATCGCCACGGTTGTTTATACCTGACTGAACTTGTATCTACTTTCACAACTGTTACATATAACTTATGTACAAACAATCAAGTAGCCTATTTGAAACATCATCTCTACTTTTCAGTGTATAATAATACGTTCCCCAGTCTTTATTTAATTACTAGGCTCCTATATATGTTTGAGATCAAGTGTGCAATCTCTGGTAAAAAGATATTAACATTATATTTTATGTTTCTTAGAAATGCAAATTTATTTCAGAATTTTTTTTTTATTTATATAACCATAGGCAATATCATATAAATTCTGTTTCTTACGTAAGTCCACTCATAATTAAAATTGGCCCCGGATCCTGGATACTCATTTACAAAACGCAACACTTATTTTTTTAATGTAATTTGGAATATTAGCAGGGACATTTTAGCAATAAAATGAAATGAATGAATGAATGAATGAATGAATGAATGAATGAATGAATGAATGAACGAACGAATGAATGAATGAATGAATGAATGAATGAATGAATGAATGAATGAATGAACGAATCAATGAATGAATGAATGAATGGAGGAATGAATGAATGAATGAATGAATGAATGAATGAATGAATGAATGGAGGAATGAATGAATGAATGAATGGATAAATAAATAAATAAATAAATAAATAAATAAATAAATAAATAAATATTTTAAGCATTTTCTACAATGCTGTAATTTTCCTCAAAAAATAAACTTATAAACCATGAAATATCATTGTTCATATACTTCTTTTCCTTCACTATTCCCTATCAAACTCATCTTATCTTGTAACCCTTTCAGCTCCGCGCGTCTCACTCCTTCCATTCACTTTTCAGTTGGTTTTCCTTTCTTATAAATAAATAAATAAGTAAATAAGTAAGTAAGTATGTAAGTAAATAAGTAAGTAATAAGTAAATAAATAAGTAAGTAAATAAATAAGTAAATAAGTAGATAAATAAATAAGTAAATAAGTACATAAGTAAGTAAATAAGTAAGTAAATAAGTAAATAAATAAATAAGTAAGTAAATAAGTAAATAAGTACATAAATAAGTAAGTAAATAAGTAAATAATTAAGTAAGTAAATAAGTAAGTTAGTAAATAAGTAAATAAATAAATAAGTAGATAAATAAATAAGTAAATAAGTAGATAAATAAATAAGTAAGTAAGTAAATAAGTAAATAAGTAAGTAAGTAAATAAGTAAATAATTAAGTAAGTAAATAAGTAAGTAAGTAAGTTAGTAAATAAGTAAATAAATAAATAAGTAGATAAGTAGATAAATAAATAAGTAAGTAAATAAGTAGATAAATAAATAAGTAAATAAGTAAGTAAGTAAATAAGTAAATAAGTAGATAAATAAATAAGTAAATAAGTAAGTAAGTAAATAAGTAAATAAATCAATAAATAAGTAAATAAGTACATAAATAAGTAAGTAAATAAGTACATAAATAAGTAAGTAAATAAGTAAATAAGTAAATAAGTAAATGAGTAAGAAAGTAAGTTAGTAAATAAGTAAATAAATAAATAAGTAGATAATTAGATAAATAAATAAGTAAATAAGTAGATAAATAAATAAGTAAGTAAGTAAGTAAATAAGTAAATAAGTAGATAAATAAATACGTAAGTAAGTAAATAAGTAAATAAGTAAACAAGTAAATAAATAAATAAGTAAGTAAGTAAATAAGTAAGTAAGTAAATAAGTAGATAAATAAATAAGTAAATAAGTAGATAAATAAATAAGTAAATAAGTAGATAAATAAATAAGTGAATAAGTAGATAAATAAATAACTAACAAATTAACTAAATAAATAAATAACTAGATAGATAAATAAGTAAGTCAATAAATAAGTAAATAAATACATAAGTAAATAACTAAGTAGATAAATAAATAAATAAATAAATAGATAAATAAATAAATAAATAATAAGTATGAAATACAGAAGAAAATATTATTATATATCTACGTACGACGGAAAACTTGAGAAAATGTAGGTGAAATACGGGACACCTAGCAATCCTTCCCCTTACTACTTTTTACTAATTTCGTCACTTTCTTTTTTAGCCTCAGTTTCCGTCCATTCGCTATTTTTAACTAATTTGTAGAAATCAATATAACCGCAAAAATAACACGATGTCGATCGTGATTTACTCTAAATACTCTGAGGATTAGCTTCTTTTCTCTCCTCCGTCGTCATCCCCAGCTGTTCTCCTCACTTCCCACTTTCGTGTGTCTCTTCCTGCTGTAACAATTATTTCCTTGAACTTTGTGGTATCACGTGACAATGGCGCACTCTCGATTTATGGCAGAAAGGTGCGCACCTCTTTGCAGGTGGCGCGGTAAGACAATGCACCCCTGAGACACCCCGGATCCGGATTTGTGGGGCTGGCACGCGACAGTTGCAGACGACCAGTTGGCGAGCGAGCCGCGCGGCGTGGTGAACAATGCGTCCGCCTCGGGGGGGACGAGACGACCATCTTGCCTCGGGCGGGCTCTTCCAATCCCGTGTTAAAGAGACAAAGATGCACGGCCCAGCACCGGATTTGTGTTGTCTCGGCTCCCAGTCTTAGCTTCGTAGTATAAAACTTGCGTAATCCATGTTAGGATTCGTTATTGCCATTACAAGAATTAATTCTTGTGACATTGACATTCAGTATGTTCTAATTTTTTTTTGGTCAATTTATATCAGCATATGACTCGGTTAAGAGAGAAGTTCTATATGATATTCTTATTGAATTTGGTATTCCCAAGAAACTAGTTCGATTAATTAAAATGTGTCTCAGTGAAACGTACAGCAGAGTTCGTATAGGTTAGTTTCTATCTGATGCGTTTCCAATTCACTGTGCGCTAAAGCAAGGAGATGCTTTTTAACTTTGCTCTAGAGTATGTCATTAAAAAAGTCCAGGATAACAGAGAGGGTTTGGAATTGAACGGGTTACATCAGCTGCTTGTCTATGCGGATGACGTGAATATGTTAGGAGAAAATCCACAAACGATTAGGAAAAACACGGGAATATTACTGGAAGCAAGTAAAGAGATAGGTTTGGAAGTAAATCCCGAAAAGACAAAGTATATGATTATGTCTCGTGACGAGAATATTGTACGAAATGGAAATATAAAAATTGGAAATTTATCTTTTGAAGAGGTGGAGAAGTTCAAATATCTTGGAGCAACAGCAACAAATGTAAATGATACTCGGGAGTAAATTAAACACAGAATAAATATAGGAAATATTCGGTTGAGAAACTTTTATCATCCAGTCTGCTGTCAAAATTTATAAAACAGTTATATTGCCGGTTGTTGTTTATGGTTGTGAAACTTGGACTCTCACTTTGAGAGGTTCTTAGGAAAATATTTGGGGCTAAGAGGTATGAAGTTACAGAAGAATGGAGGAAGTTACACAACACAGAACTGCACGCATTGTATTCTTCACCTGACATAATTAGGAACATTAAATCCAGACGTTTGAGATGGGCAGGGCATGTAGCACGTATGGGCGAACCCAGAAATGCATATAGAATGTTAGTTGGGAGGCCGGAGGGAAAAAGACCTTTAGGGAGACCGAGACGTAGGTGGGAAGATAATATTAAAATGAATTTGAGGGAGGTGGGATATGATGATAGAGAATGGATTAATATTGCTCAGGATAGGGACCGATGGCGGGCTTATGTGAGGGCGGCAATGAACCTCCGGGTTCCTTAAAAGCCAGTAAATAAGTAAGTAAGTAAGTAGGCCTAAGTATCTCAGGTTATTTAGCGTCTGAATGAAATCAAGGTGATAATGCCGGTGAAATGAGTCTGGGGTCCAGCACCGAAAGTTACCCAGCATTTGCTCATAGGCCTATTGCGTTGAGGGAAAACCCCGGAAAAAACCTCAACCAGGTAAAGGCTGGTTCACAATAAACCGGGAACGAGAACCAGAATGAAAACGAGAAACAGAGGACGTGAAAAATTTTTTATTCACAATAAACCGAGAACGTAGACGACTATGCATATCGATATGCATGTCAATAACGATATGTAAAGTCGATATTACGCATTCTGATGTTATTTGTGTATAATTGACCAATGGCGTTCTCTCATGAGTACAAGGCAGGCAACATAAATACAGGTTAACCAACTTCGAAATTTCAACTGAAACATTTCATTAGGCACGGGACTATAAATATGCCCATGCATCTTTATTATCACAACCTATTTTAAGTCTACCATAACGTAAAATAATTAGAGAAGAAACATTTGTAATAGAACAAAAATGAACACAACGGTAGTTATTGAATTGAAGCATGAATATGTAGTGTGTAATACAACCAATACAGTAATAAAATGATTCGCTTCCGATCGTGTTCAAAGATGCAGCTATTGAAAGCCACGTATTCTCCTTCATTTTCTCATCTTTATACGAGGCGCGCCGCTTATCGTAAACGTGAGGATTTTCCTCAACACTCAATATTAGAATCTCATCAAATAAAACTTGCTCCATGATGCATAGCACAGAACAAAATAATGCATAGGTTATGTCACGATCTTCATGCTGCAAAATATATAGGACGACAAAATAGCTTTTAGATGGCAATAGAATGAATCTAGTGGGCTGTGATCGGAAACGTGAACGCCGAAGTTGAAACTTGGTCAACTCTCCGTTCCCGAACCCGGGCTCCGGCAAGCTTTTCGTTAATTGTGAATGCTTACATTTAAATGTACACATTTTAACACTTTTATCGTTTTCGTTTTCGTTCCGATTCTCGTTTCCGGTTTATTGTGAATCAGCCTTTAGGGTTCGTTATTGCCATTACAAGAATTAATTCTTGAGACATTGTCATCCAGTGTGTTCTGATCTTTTTTTTCTCTCTCTCTTTGTGAGTTAATTTACATCAACATCTCAGGTTATTTAGCGTCTGAATGAAATGAAAATGATAATGCCGGTGAAATGAGTCCGGGGTTCAGCACCGATAATTATCCAGCATTTGCTCATATTGAGTTGAGGGAAAAACCTTAACCAGGTAACTTGCTCCTACCGTATTCGAACTCGAGCTATCCCTTACTCCACAGGTATGGACGGTGTGTTGTGACATTTTAGGGTTTTACGTTATCAAAATTTTCAGCTTTTCAATTGCTAGTGTGAGATTCCTGAAGAGGCGGAAAAATCCAAAAATCTTGGTGCAATACTTAGGCTACTTACAAATGGCTTTTAAGGAACCCGGAGGTTCATTGCCGCCCTCACATAAGCCCGCCATCGGTCCCTATCCTGAGCAAGATTAATCCAGTCCCCACCATCATATCCCACCTCCCTCAAATCCATTTTAATATTATCCTCCCATCTACGTCTCGGCCTCCCCAAAGGTCTTTTTCCCTCCGGCCTCCCAACTAACACTCTATATGCATTTCTGGATTCGCCCATACGTGCTACATGCCCTGCCCAACTCATACGTCTGGCTTTAATGTTCCTAATTATGTCAGATGAAGAATACAATGCGTGCAGTTCTGTGTTGTGTAACTTTCTCCATTCTCCTGTAACTTCATCCTTTTTAGCCGCAAAGATTTTCCTAAGAACCTTATTCTTAAACGCTCTTAACCTATGTTCCTCTCTCAAAGTGAAAGTTCAAGTTACACAACTGTACAGAACAACCGGTAATATAACTGTTTTATAAATTCTAACTTTCAAGTTTTTGAGAGCAGACTGGATGACAAAAGCTTCTCAACCGAATAATAACAGGCATTTCCCCATATTTATTCTGCGTTTAATTTCCTCCCGAGTGTCATTTATATTTGTTACTGTTGCTTCAATATATTTGAGTTTTTCCACTTCTTCAAAGGATAAATTTCCAATTTTTATATTTCCATTTCGTACAATATTCTGGTCACGAAACATAATCATATACTTTGTCTTTTCTGGATTTACTTCCAAACCCATCTCTTTACTTGCTTCCAGTAAAATTCCCGTGTTTTCCCTAATCGTTTGTGGATTTTCTCCTAACATATTCACGTTATCCGCATAGACAAGAAGCTGATGTAACCCGTTCAATTCCAAACCCTCTCTGTTATCCTGGACTTTCCTAATGGCATACTCTAGATAGAGCAAAGTTAAAAAGTAAAGGTGATAGTGCATCTCCTTGATAAGAAACTAATCCGTCCTATAATTCATAATCAAGTCCTATACATAGACAGACAATATCCAGAAGACCACTTTTTATGAGAAAGGAAAAGTATTTAACTTAAAAATTGGAGATAAAGTGTCATTGTGTGTATCAGTTTTACAATATTACCTTTATGAAGCTATTTATGACTTTTAATCATTAAAAAATTTAAAATTTAATTTAATAGAAATAAAAAAATATATATCTTTACACTAATTTGCGTGATAGAACTAAATCAATACACAGAATTCTTCCCCTCTTCATTGAGAAGGCATAGTCAAATGCACAAAGCCAAAAAATAAAAAATGATAATTAAAAGTAATATTTGAATTAATGATTGATTAAAAATTGAAATATTTTTTATTTCGAAAAGTAATGGATCCAAAGAGCTGAGATTTTGCATGTTACTTCCCATGTGTATATTAAACTTTTTTCCAAATCTGAAAAAGATTGGTCAAATAGGAAAAAAGTTCCAAAATATAGTTGAGTGTGCCCTTAATAACAAAAAAGTTAGTGTGGCATTCACATTTAATGAATTAGGTCTAACATAAGCTTATTATTCATGTCTATTATTAATAATAATAGTAATAATAATATATTATTATTGTTATTGTTATTATTATTGTTATTATTGTTATTGTTATTATTATTGTTATTATTGTTATTGTTATTATTATTATTGTTATTATTATTATTATTATTGTTATTGTTATTATTATTGTTATTATTATTATTGTTGTTATTATTATTATTGTTATTATTATTGTTATTATTATTGTTATTATTATTATTGTTATTATTATTGTTATTATTACTATTATTATTGTTATTATTATTATTGTTATTGTTATTATTATTATTGTTATTGTTATTATTATTATTGTTATTATTATTATTGTTATTATTATTATTGTTATTATTATTGTTATTATTATTATTGTTATTATTATTATTGTTATTATTATTGTTATTATTACTATTATTATTGTTATTATTATTATTGTTATTGTTATTATTATTATTGTTATTGTTATTATTATTATTGTTATTATTATTATTGTTATTATTATTATTGTTATTATTATTATTGTTATTGCTATTATTGTTATTATTATTGTTATTATTGTTATTATTATTATTGTTATTATTATTATTGTTATTATTATTGTTATTATTATTATTATTATTATTGTTGTTATTATTATTATTGTTATTATTGTTATTATTATTATTATTATTATTATTATTATTATTATTATTATTATTATTATTACGTAACTCGGCAATTCGGACGCAGAAAATAAGCGAACACGAGTAGTTAAAATCGAATTTGTAAAATTAGAGGACTGGGTAGCAAATTGATTCGTGGCCGGGGGCCCCTGCACCCTGTAATCAGCCACATGTCCCACAGATTGCTTGGACGCAAGGTCACTGCGCGCTCTTCCTCTTCCGTCGGTCGCACGTTCCGGGTTCAGGCCTCCTCTGCCCTCCGAGTTGTCGCACTCCTCCAATGTGCCGTTTCCAAACTCGTTTCCGTTTTTCCGTTGTGCTTCTATTTTTTCTTCGGCGGATTTCTTTCTTTGCAGATTCCATGCAAGTGTTAGAGCTGTTTTATGAGTTCGTGAACTCGCTTTATTATTCTGGACCAGAACTTCCCCCCGTAGTAGATTCCATGGGAAACACTTCTTACAACGGTATATAGTCACCGACATAGCTCAGTTGGCTAAGGCACTTGCTTGCTGATCCGGAGTTGCGCTCGGGCGCAGATTTGATTCCCGCTTTGGCTAGTTACCTGGTTGGAGAGTTTTCCGAGGTTCTTTCAAACCATAAGGCAAATGTCAGGTAATCTATGGTGAATCCTCGGCCTCATTTCGCCAAATATCTTCTCGCTATCACCAATTCCATCAACGCTAAATAATCTCATAGTTGATACAGCGTCGATAAATAAGCAAATAAAAAATCGTAGTGTGGATCAATCGGGAGATTTTTTTTTTTCACTTTTTGTGTAGAGTATACATTTTCAGAACCTTTTTCCCCCCTTTTCCAACGATAATTTTACACGTAAAAATCACTTCCCAGATGATGATGATGATGATGATGATGATGATGATGATGATGATGATGATGATGATGAAGATGATTATGATGATGATAATGATGATGATGATGATAAGACGAAGGAGGACCATCGTCGTGGCTCAGTTGGCTAAGGCACTTGCTTGCTGATCCGGAGTTGCGCTCGGGCGCGAATTTGATACCCGCTTAGGCTGATTACCTGGTTGAGATTTTTCCGAGGTTCTCTGCAACCGTAAGGCAAATGTCAGGTGATCTATGGCGAATCTTCGGCCTCATCTTGTCAAATATCTTCTCTCTATCATTAATTCCACCAACGCCAAATAACCTCATAGTTGATACAGCGTCGATAAATAACCAAGTATAAGAGTGCAAATTAAGCTTTCAGGAATAACTCCTCGAAATTATTCAAATTAACTTTACAGGGAGTTATTCCTGAAAGCTTAATTTGCATAATACACGTCACTGTACGTAACAGAAAACCACAATTTAAAGTCACACAGAGTTAGTGTGCACTCAAATGTTGGTTGCTTGACGGTTGTCAGCCCACTTTAAGGTCTGTGGATATAGAGGGAAGAATTGGATCGGTGTCGGGTAGAGTTCCCGGGTAGCTCAGTGGGAGAGCGTTGGTACGTTTAACCAAAGGTCCCAGGTTCGATACCCGGCCCCGGAACAATTTTTCCCTCGAAATTATTCAAGTATAAGAATGTAGTGTGGATTACTCGGGAGATTTTTTCTCACTTTTTTGTATACATTTTCAGAACCTTTTTCCCTCCCTTTTCCAACGATAATTTACACGTAAAAATCACTTCCCAGATGATGATGATGATGATGATGATGATGATGATGATGATGATAAGACAGAGGGCTTCGGTGTAGCTCAGTCGGCTGAAGCGCTTGCCTGCTGATCCGGAGTTACGCTCAGGCGTGGGTTCGATTCCCGCTTGAACTGATTACCTGGTTGGGCTTTTCCCGAGTTTTTCCCCTACCGTAAGGCAAATGTCAGAATATATTTGGCGAATCCTCGGCCTCATCTCGCCAAATACCATCTCGCTATCACTAAATCCATCGACGCTAAATAACCTAGTAGTTGATACAGCGTCGTTAAATAACCAAGTAAAAAAACAACTGTATATCCACTTCTGAAACACAGGTGGATCGATCGGGAGATTTTTTTTTCAACCGAGCCTAAGTTTGCACCTTAAAATTCTTTCCCAGATGATGATGATGATGATTGTAATGATGAGACGAAGGATGGTCACCGGCGTAGCTCAGTTGGATAAGGCGCTTGCCCGCTGATCCGGAGTTGCGCTCGGGAGTCGGTTCGATTCCCACTTGAAACTCATTGGGCTTTTCCCGAGGTTTTCCCCTACCATAAGACGAATGTTAGGTTATCTATGGCGAATCCTCGGTCTCATCTCGGCAAATATCATCTAGCTATCACTAATTCCATAAGTAGAAGCTAAATAACCTAGTAGCTAGTAGATGCAGCGTCGTTAAATAACCAACTGAAATAAAAAAAAAACTACGATATAGGCTATCCACTTCTGAAATATAGTGTGAAACAATCGGGAGTTTTTTTTATACATTTTCAGAAACTTTTTACCCTTTTCCAACAATAATTTTGCACCTTAAAATCCCTTTTCTGATGAGGATGATGATGATGATGATGATGATGATGATGATGATGATGATGGTGTTGACAAGCCAGAGGACCACCGACGTAGTTCGGACGGTAGCGCGTTTGCATGCTGATCCGGAGTTGCGCTCGGGCGTGGGTTCGATTCCCTCTTGGACTGATTACCTAGTTGGGTTTTTTCCTAGGTCTTCTCCTAAGTAAGGCGAATGTCAAACAATTTAAGTTGAATCCTCGACCTCATCTCGCCAAATACCATCTCGCTAGCATCAATTCCATCGACGCTAAATAACCCAGTAGTTGACGGAGCTTCGTTAAATAAGAAAGTAAAAACGACTAAGGAAGAAAAAATTAATAATTATTATTATTATTTATTTATGTATTGATTGATTGATTGATTTATTTATTTATATATTTATTTATTTATTTATTTATTTATTTTTATATATTTATTGATTTATTTACTTACTTACTTACTTACTTACTTATTTATTTATTTGTTTGTTTGTTTGTTTGTTTGTTTGTTTGTTTGTTTATTCTGGCAGAGTTAAAGCCAGAAGGCCTTCTCTTTCACTCTACCAGGTCACAAAATATACAAGCAGTGAAAATTTAACAAAAAAGTTAAAGAATAGAATACTAACATATTACAAAAAAATAATAATAGTAATAATAGCATAACAAAATCGACAATAAACAACATGAAAATAATACCATAATAGAAAAAAAAGAAAGTGAAATACATTGGAATTTAATAAAAGCAACTCATTCAGTGCAAATAGTTAATATGGAAAACGTAAGAAAGAATATAACAAAATGGAATGTAATAACATAATAATAAAAAAGAAGAAAAGAAATACGAAAATAAATAAAATCCAGAATAAAAAGAGCATTATAAATTCATCTGGTGATCAGGAGAACAAAAAAGAAGAAAGGAAGGAAAAGAAATATATATATATATATTATATTTTTACAAAACTATCGCAGAGAAAAGGGCTTATAATTGAAAGGAATCTGAATTGAAAAAGCGAAATTTTTGTTTATTTTTTAAACTAGATAAGTCCGACAGTCTCTGACATGTTGTGATAGAGTGTTCTAGAGATGAGCTGCAGAGACGGTGAAAGATGAAGAGTAGAAGGATGTTCTGTGTTTAGGAATGGAGAGTGTGATATGGTGTTGTGAGCGAGTATCTATTTCGTGATATGAGGACAAATGTTGAAAACGAGAAGCTAGGTAGCTAGGGTTAGAGGTTTGAAGAATATTGAAGAGTAAAGTGAGAGAGTGAATAGTTCTTCGCTCTTTGAGACGGGCCCATGACAGCATATTTAGTGAAGGTGTGATACGGTCAGATCTACGGACGTTGCAGATAAATCGAACACTTGCATTATGAACACTCTGTAGTCTGTCTGTCAGTCTCATGTTAAGGTCGGTGTAGAGAGTGTCACATAATCAAAATGAGGCATCAAGAGCGACTGCACTAAATTCTTCTTGAGAACCAACGGATGGAAATTTCGAATTCTTTAAAGAGAGTTTAAGGATATATGTACGTGAACGAGCACAAATATTATCAGAAAATGCAGGCTCTAAATTTCTAAAATTTTGTAAGAAAATGAACCCATAATTGGACAAAAATTACAAGGTACCACAACAAGACTTACTAGAACTTAAACATCTGATAAAAGTATAAAAGACGCTACTAATACTATTTTTCAGACCAGTTTTGTCAGAGTATGGGGGGGAAATTGCAGTTATATCTTTTGGTAACCATAACATTGTTATAGTCTCTCTGACATCTTTAATATTTTTCCTGCATGTAATAAACACATATTTCTGAAAAGTAGACTACTCTCAGACATGTAGAGTTGTTGATATGTGGATAAGCTTCAGGGCTTCTACCGCGTTGTCTTGGTGTTGGTGGCTGACGTTTCGACTGCTGTGTTGTGGTCATCTTCAGAGCAGTTGTTGGATAAGGAAATAGTCGAAAATCGAAAAAGAGAGGAGAATTGGGAGGACAAATTTAAAAGGTACGCAAAACGCGTCCTTGCAAGGGGTCAGGGGCTGTAACATACTAAATATGTGAGCTCCAAGCCTGTTGGCCACTAGTCTCACTCAGGTTTACGCTTCTCCACTGAAAGATTTCTAGAAAATTTTGAAGGAAAGCCGAAAAAAGGAAATAGTCTGCGAGCTTGTATATATATAGTAGTCTTGATGGGAGGAGTACTTGCGGTGATAGGTCGTAGGTTCTCCTTCTGGACCAATCAGATGCCAGAAGGAGAACCTACGACCTATCACCGCAAGTACTCCCCCATCGAGATTACTATATATATATATATATATATATATATATATATATATATATATATATATATACGAGCTCACAGACAATTTCCTTATCCAACAACTGCTCTGAAGATGACCACAACACAGCGGTCGAAACGTCAGCCAATAACACCAAGACAACGCGGTAGAAGCCCTGAAGCTTATTCACACACCATGTACACCAGCAGCGGAAGCCTACGCGAACACTCATGTAGAGTTGTTTATTTTAATATAAAATTAATTCTTTATTTGTTCTATACAGGGTGTTTAAAAAATACGGGGCATAATTTCAGGTATGTATTTACCACATGTAGACAATCAAAATAGTTCATTACAACATGCGTCCGGAAATGTTTCATTTCCGAGTTATGGCCTTCACAACATTGAAATTCACCGGAACGTTTTTCTTTCCGCAGGTCGTTGTCATTACAGAAGATGTTTAAAATGTCCACCTCCTGCTTGAATACAGACCTCACATCGATGTCTCATTGACCTGCGAACACGATCCCGAACTCCAGGAGTATTGCGTATGTCCTCAGAACGTGCCACAATTCGATTCCGAAGGGATTGCAAATCAGGCACCGGAGACGAATAAACCAATGATTTTAAATGGCCCCACAAGTAGAAATCGAGAGGGTTCAGATCAGGTGAGCGTGGAGGCCAAGCAATTGGGCCACCTCTACCTATCCATCGATCAGAAACCTTCGATCCAAGTGCCGGCGAGCCGTACGACTGAAGTGTGCAGGAGCGCCATCATGCAAGAAGTGAATGTGTTGACGATTGATCAGTGGAGTGTCTTCTAAAACATGAGGTATGCTCCGGTGAATTTCAATGTTGTGAAGGCCATAACTCGGAAATAAAGCATTTCCGGACACATGTTGTAATGAACTATTTTGATTGTCTACATGTGGGAAATACATGCCTGAAATTATGCCCCGTATTTTTTAAACACCCTGTATAATAGTACATTATGCAATGAGCCTATAATGATAGTAATTAAGAAAGCGAGTATGGATGTTTATGAAACGAGCGCAAGCGAGTTTCATAATTTTCATACGAGCTTCTTAATTACCATTATAGGTGAGTTTCATACGACTTTTTATGCTCGACCATATTTCTAACTTGAAATTACCGGTATTCAGATGTATACATTTTATTTGTATCTGACAAGATCGGAAGTAACCTTGTTCTAGGTCGTGAATTGTGAGATGTGCGCAGACGCGAAAGTATTGATTTTTTCCGAGGAACAATAATGTCATTGACCTTGATGTATAATCCCGTTAAACTTGATAATATTATAACCTTGATTATTGAATTCGAAATTGAAAAACGAGATGACAAATTGAATTTATTTGAATATTATTTACAATTAACGCTAATTATAGTAACAGAACATAACCTTCTGCGACAGTATTGGATTTCAGCCTCCGTGACTTTTCGCTAATTCTCTTTCGATTTTTTTATTGGGTTATTTTACGACGCTGTATCAACATCTAGGTTATTTAGCGTCTGAATGAAATGAAGGTGATAATGCCGGTGAAATGAGTCCGGGGTCCAGCACCGAAAGTTACCCAGCATTTGCTCGTATTGGGTTGAGGGAAAACCCCGGAAAAAACCTCAACCAGATAACTTGCCCCAACCGGGATTCGAACCCGGGCCACCTGGTTTCACGGCCAGACGCGCTGACCGTTACTCCACAGGTGTGGACTTCTCTTTCGATTGCATATCCGAGAATAATCGATACTTGCGGTTTTATAACGGTACAAAGCTGACTTCTCATTGGCTGAACACATGTAAGCTGAGTTATTATTGGCTGAAGACCTGTACTTTAATGAGTAGGTGTACTTTAATGATATGCATTAAAGGATTGCTGCCAGGTGTATAATTAGTACATTTCGGCATGGTCGAGCATAAAATATATTAAAATTTACATAACGTTTTGAGATCTAATTTTACTATTTTCAAAGAAATGGGCATTATTGTAGCCTACCCTTTGAATTAATGCATCTTAAACCAGTGTACAAAATTTCAGAATTCTATCTCTAATGGTTGTGGAGTTATGAAATAATGTGTGTAAAAATTTTCAAATTTTGGAAAATTTAATTAGAAGTAAAAAGTGAATTCTTAAAAATATTGTTACTAACCTTTTCTATACTTTTATCAGATATTTAAGTTCTAATAAGTCTTGTTGTGTACCTTGTAATTTTTGTTCAATTGTGAGTTCATTTCCTTATAAAATTTTAGAAATCTAGAGCCTGCATTTTCTGATAAGATTTGTGGTTGTTCACGTACATATACCCTTAAAGAGAGCTGTGAAATTACAGAAGATGTATAAATGTTAATACGTGATGTAAGCGCATGTAAACAACGCGGAAACCCCCTCCCCGCTCCCCCCTCCAAATGATTGACAGCAACCCTGGCTCTCGCACTTGTGTCGACGCATGTCACTTGGACTCGAGTGGTCCAAGCGCCCGGCAGTTCACGCGACCTGCATGCCGCCATTTTATTCGGTTCGTGCTGTGTCCGCTGATGTAGAATTAACAATGCGCCAAGTTCCCCGCTAAGTAGTCAAGGGAGTTCCATTCAGTGCTGCCAATTGTTCTGATTGAGCGCATTACGTTTTCAATCGGATTATATTTTGTTGGCTCTCATTCAAAGGATTTGTTTATTGGTATATTTGACAGCGCTTTCAACTGAAGTGGCTGCGCGCACGGTCGAAGCTCATCAACCGATAAATATAAAGGCTGTCGCTAGGAGACGGTCTTAGTCTGTTTGAAGAGCCCAATGAAGCGATTTCGTACAGACAAGTGAAGGCAGTTCCCAGTGGAATTCATGTTCGACAAAAAAACCGCTGTAGACATTAGAGTTGGACTATTTCATTAATTGACACGCAGAATGATCTACAAAGAATTGTTATACTCAGTGCTGTAGCTGGGAAAAAAATTTTTTTAATGTAACTCACTTTGCATTATTTTTCAGAAAACCCAGACTACCTTAAATGTAGACCTAACTTCTTTCACTGGCTGTCATTTCCTACATGCTGTTTCATCTGCCAACTCACAACCTCGATTGTACAGTACATAACTGGTTTGGATTGTACAGTACATAACTGGTTTGGATTGTACAGTACATAACTGGTTTGGATTGTACAGTACAAAACTGGTTTGGATTGTATAGTACATAACTGGTTTGGATTGTATAGTACATAACTGGTTTGGATTGTATAGTACATAACTGGTTTGGATTGTATAGTACATAACTGGTTTGGATTGTATAGTACATAACTGGTTTGGATTGTATAGTACATAACTGGTTTGGATTGTACAGTACATAACTGGTTTGGATTGTACAGTACATAACTGGTTTGGATTGTACAGTACATAATTGGTTTGGATTGTACAGTAAATAACTGGTTTGGATTGTATAGTACATAACTGGTTTGGATTGTACAGTACATAACTGGTTTGGATTGTACAGCACATAACTGGTTTGGATTGTATAGTACATAACTGGTTTGGATTGTATAGTACATAACTGGTTTGGATTGTACAGTACATAACTGGTTTGGATTGTATAGTACATAACTGGTTTGGATTGTACAGTACAGTACATAACTGGTTTGGATTGTATAGTACATAACTGGTTTGGATTGTACAGTACATAACTGGTTTGGATTGTACAGTACATAACTGGTTTGGATTGTACAGTACATAACTGGTTTGGATTGTACAGTACATTCTCAGTCAATAAATTAGTATTAAATTGTAACAAAACTAACATAATTCAATTTAAATCCTGTCCAAATTCAACCTCGCAAATTTCTAGAGCAATAATTAATAATAGATCCCTATTAGAAACAATAACAACCGAATTTCTTGGCTTAAAAATCGATAATGTGTTAAATTGGAAAAATCATATTAAAGAAATTACCCCAAACTAAATTCAGCTTGTTTTGCTCTTAGATCTATGCAAAAAGATAGTAAATATCAATACCTTAAAAACAATATACTTTGCATACTTCCACTCGGTAATGAGTTTTGGAATAATATTCTGGAGAAATTCCACACATAGTAACAGAATATTTCTATTACAAAAAGAGTAATTAGAATAATAGTAGGTGCCAAATCTAGGGAATCGTGTAGGACTATTTTAAAAAAACTACAAATAATACCCATGGCTTGTCAGTAGGCCTATATCTTTTCATTAATAATCTTCCTCGTATGTAATCGTGAAAACTTTGTAACTAATTCAACAGTTCATAGCATAAATACACGTCAAAAAATGACTTTCATACTCCATCGGAAAGTCTATCGTGCTATCAAAAAGGAGTGCGTTATATGGCAGTAAACATTTTTAATAGCCTCCTATCGATATAAAAATGAAACTCAAAACATAAAATTATTTAGGGCCAAATTAAAGAAGTACCTAATTTCTCATGCCTTCTATTCTGTAGGTGAATTCATGACATTCAATAACGCTTAATGAAATTGATACTAAAATTTTGTGTTGTACTAATAGACTATATTGTAAATCTCGTCTGTATATATTTCATATAGATTGTGACTATAAATTAAGACTTTATAATAGTATTAAGTTTTTTGACTTGTTCCATATTCTAGCTGTAAGCATGCATGAATACCATGGAATGTTAATAAATACAACACAATACAGAAAGGCTGTAGATTGTACTCTTGAAGTAGAAGGCCAACACTGCTTATGAATATTAACCCACTTCCTCTGCTTCTGGAAAGGCAATCACTGTATCTTTACATCCAGAGTTATCTACGATTTAACATGCTGATAAGTTTAAAATAAATTTCCGAAACAACAGTTATCGTCATCTTTACAGTTATCTAACTTATGCTTCAACTGGTAACCGTGCCTCGGCCTGTAGTTACCTGGCTGTTACTACTGATTCGAACAAAGACGCTGATATTTCACTCCGTCTTTTTTTTAACTTAGTGTGTTTCTGTTTAACGGAAGCCTGCCTAAATTGAAATTTGCTGAAATAGTGAATCCGATAAAAAAGAACAGTTTTACCGATAAATACTAAGCTAGAATTAAAAGGCTATTTACACCAGAACGGTGGAGTTATATTATTTTTTAACTGGAACGGTAAAGTCCAACTAAAATTTGAAGGTCCATTCCGGCGCCCCACTACAGCACTAAACTTATACCACAGTCTAGTATATACAGTCACGAAGCTTAATATTTATTTATTTTAGTTGGTTATTTAACGACGCTGTATCAACTACTAGGTTATTTAGCGTCGATGAGATTGGTGATAGCGCGATGATATTTGGCGAGATGAGGCCGAGGATTCGCCATAGATTACCTTGCATTCACATTACAGTTGGGGAAAACCTCGGAAAAAACCCAACCAGGTAATCAGCCCAAGCGGGGATCGAACCCGCGCCCGAACGCAACTTCAGACCGACAGGCAAGTGCCTTAACCGCCTGAGCTACGCCGGTGGCTACGAAGCTCAATATGTAGTAAATATGCATCCATAGATAGTTGTTAACCACTAGGATCGCTACTATCGCCTCATTGCAGACAATGCGAAATAGTACCTGCACACTCTATTGTTCCTAGCACCCTCACAACTAAAGCTTCGTGACTGTATATACTAGATTGTACAGAGACATCATTTTATTTTTACTTCAATTTTTATTGTACCTGAGTTTTTGAATGTACTTCACTCCCACCCCTTCTACTAAGGAAGTTCCAACTCCACACAGAACCAAGACCGCAGATAGTAAGCAGTACTGAGTTACTGAGTATAGTACGTTCCAGAAATATGTTCGCGTTTTCCAGTGACGAAAGAGCTTTCAATATTGAATCATGTTTTCGCACAGGTACTGTCCGTTTGCCTACGCCGCATCCCGATTTCCCCACCTGCTTCTGCTCGCCCCTCTGTAATAGCTGGGCTGTCTTAGCTCTTTTCTGAAAACATTAATTTCTGTTAGGAATTGGAAGTTTACGTAATATTATACAGCTGTTTAATTTAACTTAAATAAAAGGACCTCGTTAAGTAATTAACTGTCACGTGATTTCCTCCTTTCTACAATCCTGCGGCATAACCACTTGGACGGACAGTAGATAGCATGTCTGAGTAATTTTATATTTTCGGGTCGGGCAGAAGTGAAGATTGAATTTACAGTACGTACACAAAAGAACTGAAGCCTGTATCGAAATGAACGGCCACCATTTTCAAAATTGTGTTTAAATATTCATATTATGATTAATTTCAATTTAACTTCTTTCTCTATATTGTACGCTAATGTGCTGTAGACAGTATAATATACACTGCATAATGAATACGTTCTCATGGATAACTCACTTCGTGAGTAAAAACACTTATTCTTAATACAGTACTGTACTTTGATTAAAGAAAAACCTAATGAAAATTATCAAACTCAAAATCGCGATATTTCCTAGTTTACGTAAATGGATGAACTACTTTTCTTCCTTCCTATACCTAGTAGAGTGATTTGTGTTTTACGCCAGTATCATCGAACTCCAGTCTTGGAGGGGGAGCAAGCGGTGTTTCCCGTTCTCTAAAGGTATAGACAGGTTAATATTAAAAATGTTAGTAAAAATAAAATGATGTCCCTGTACTTATAAAATGACACTGCATACTCAAATATGACTTGGAAACCTCTGAGAAACAAATTAAATAGTTCGAGGGTATAATGTGAAACTAACTTGACTACAATTGATGTTTTATTCACAACAAAATTCTTCAAATGAACTATACCATCGTGCTTTGTAGTTACATTAGCTTCACACTAAACTCTCGAATTTATCATGCGCCCAAATAAGAAAATGAATTACATTGAAGATATGAGATACATTCTTCAAAATCTTAAAAGCTAATATAGGGCATTTGAGCTAATTTTAAATTATGGATAAAAAATACTAAAATCTAAATAGGCCTGTGTCTTTTTTTAAGTTCAAGGAAGGGAGGGGTCAAACCCGGTAACCCCTCCCCCTTGCGTACGCCCCTGAGATCCTCAACTACAAATGCACTGTTCAAAGAAATCCTCTGTGATTATACATTGTAGTTGAAATGACGTAAAGATAATCTTTCAAAGAGTCAATTCAAATGTTTATAGGCCTACTAAGATTAGTTACAGTAACTTGTTTACAGTAGGCAGATGTCATTCATAATTCGATGAAGGTAATTAATATTTGAGGAGAAAAATTCGCTCCGGCGCCGGGGATCGAACCCGGGTCCTTGGTTCTACGTACCAAGCGCTCTAACCACTGAGCTACGCCGAATTCTATCCGCAATTGTCAATATCACAGATATTATTCTGTACGACAAATTAATAAATCGATAATATTCTCATAGCTGCAGTGCATATATTTGTACTGATTACTGTGCACGTAACTGCGGAATCCCGGTCAAACAAGTCACTCAGCTGAGTGCGCTCCTAATATAGTATAATAAAGTAAGTACAGTGCATATCCCTTTCAGTTCTTCGGTAAAAAAATCTTGGCATTCACATGGATAATAATCTCAACTGGGACATGCAAATCACACAAACCTGCAGAAAAGTATATTCTATTATCCATGTGCTAAAAAGGATAAATGTTCATCTTCCCTCTTGCTTAAAAAAGTCCCTTGTGCAGACCCTTGTATTTCCCTATTTTGACTATGCTGACATTTTACTGACTGACCTCTCCAGCGACAACAAAACGAAACTTCAACGTGCTCATAATTTGTGTGTACGTTTTGTAAGCAATGTTCGTAAATATGATCACATTACCCCATCCCTGGAAACAATAGGTTGGCTTAAACTAGATAAGAAAAGAAATTTACATTCACTTCTCTTTCTCTTCGAAATCTTGAACTCTTCTATTCCTTCGTACCTGTCGTCTCGCTTCACTTACCTTTCTTCCCACCACAATCTGAACACACGCTCTCGCCATGAAACAATACTAACAATACCATCCCATCGCACTTCCTCATGCCCATCCTCTTTCACAATAGCCCTGCCAAGACTCTGGAATTCGTTACCTGCTAGCATCAGGGACTGTCGAAATAAAATTCAATTCAAACGCAAACTTACTAGGCACTTGGTCAGTAATTGAGACTCGTTCAGACATGGTTTCATGTAAATAGTTCTCTTAATCTATCACAAAATATTTCAATATCCGGTAATTTCATCACTATAGAATTTTGTTATTGTAGGTTTAATTTGTAATTCAGTAAATACAAAAATATTCCTTGTTCTTAACTTCTATGATAAAATGTCTAGCTTTCATTAATCAGGTATTCTTGTCGTACTTTAATTTTTATTGTAATTGTAATTGTAAATTTAATATTAATTGTAATTTTATTGTTCATGTTATAGTTGTAATCCTCTGGTAGAGGGGCAGAGAAGGCCTGACGGCCTTATCTCTACCAGGTTAAATAAATAAATAGATAAATAAATAGATAAATAAATAAATAAATAAATACTAATATAATGGCAATTGACATTGGACATATGCGTCAACATGTATGCCTAACTTGGAGTCAGGCCACAAAGGGAAACAACGAAGGAGAAGGGTTCGGTCCGGTGCTGCGGATAGAATTCGGCGTAGCTCAGTGGTTAGAGCGCTTGGTACGTAGAACCAAGGACCCGTGTTCGATCCCCGGCGCCGGAGCGAATTTTTCTCCTCAAATATAAATTGTCAATATCACAGATATTATTCTGTAAGACAAATTAATAAATCGATAATATTCG
The DNA here is from genome assembly GCA_025594305.2 of Periplaneta americana. Lineage (NCBI taxonomy): Eukaryota > Metazoa > Arthropoda > Insecta > Blattodea > Blattidae > Periplaneta > Periplaneta americana. The sequence goes on from JAJSOF020000027.1 coordinate 105,862,731, forward strand.
ATGAAGGTAGCCTACACGGGTTTACATTACATTGTGCATATGCACTGTCATTTAATATTCTTTCAATGGGAACCCGTTCCGTTACAGTCGACACGCTCTTCTTTGCAGTATTTCAAATGTTAGCCTGCCCCAAGCGTCACTTGTTGCAGCTTGTTTCTGGGCCCCCAGGCCGTAAATTTGAGCCCAAGAGCTCATTATTTAATGAAGTCCGGTGCTGTGTATATCCATGACAACAAAACTAGGCAGGGGGGCGCTTTCAGATGTTTCTCTCTTGTAAAATGGCTCATTTCCCTCTTCTAAATCTTATTTTTCTACCCTGGAAATGTCTTTGTGGATGACCGTCCGTGTAATGAGCCGGGGTGGGGGTTTGTCTCGCCGTAGACGTCCAGACTACCCCCACTTTGTCATAACAGCCGCCTCGGCGAAGGGGTGGATGTCTGCACGACTGCGGGTGGTCAGGTCTTAAGCAGTGATTAGCGCTGTGTCGTGCGGTTTGTTTGACAAACCGAGACATGAAGCTTACCGGATTGAAATGTACAGGATTTTCTGCTCCTTTCATCTCTCGTGCGCTCGTGTTATTTGAGGTTTCCTCGCCTTAACAATGTAATTGTTGGTTGTAAACGTACCTCGCAATAAAGCCTTGTTAAATATTTGTTTAAATCGTTATCTCTCGGCCGGTGGTCTTCAGACCTCGTTGGAAACGAGGGAGGTTAATATAAATGGTGGTTTCCGACAGTTTATACCTTTGTTTTAGCGAAATTAAAAAAAAAGAGTGAAAGTGTAAAGAGAATGACCGCATATAAAACGCTTTGTGGCACTTGTTCGGTTTCTGACGTCAGACACAAGTCCTCCTGTAGCCTATACTGTTTTCGCTGTAAGAAAAATCCTAATGTAAACATAAGCACGTGGCTGCCATACCCGTGATTGGCCCACAGTCGAAACACTCACATGACGCAGGAAAATATAGTTCGTATTTGGAAACCACAATCTTGTATTATTTGAAAATAAAAAATTGAATTCTAGTTGTTAAATAAAGGGTGCGTCAGAAAGAACGGATGGATTTCAAACTATCGATACGCAACGAGGAGAGAGATATAGTGAGGGGGACCACGACTGTTGGGTCAGCCATAGAATGCAGTTTCAGTTGAGAACATGGTGTTGGTCTGGTGTACAACGTGCTTTCATCGTAGAGACATTTTTGAAAAATGAAGAGTCTGTGATCGCCACTCAGGACTCATTTCGACATCGGATGTCACGCTAGGATTCCAACTCGGAATACAATTTTGCGGTGGGTGGCTTCATTTCGTATCACAGGTTCAACATTAAAGAAGAAATCACCTGGACGAAATTCTATTGCACTGAGATTGTCCGAGGCTACGGTAAGATCTCGCGCCCTGCGACTTCTTTCTTTGGGACCATTTGAAGGCGTAAGTTTGTAAACATCGATCACATACATTGGACGAACTGAAGACAGCGATTCGTGAAGAAATCGTGGCAATTGCACCAGCTATGACTGTGAAAGTGATGGCGAACATCAGAAAACGCCTCGATGCCTGTATTGAAAGCCAAGGACATCATATGGATAATGTTGTTTTCCATAAATAAACTGCATGTATTGGTGAATATGTTGATAACAATACATTTTCGATTTGATGAATCTTTACAATTTTCTTGCCATGTGAAATCCATCCGTTCTTTCTGACGCACCCTGTACGATGAAACATTTCATATGTAAAACGCTATGTGAAAGAAAAGTTACTTTTATATTTTGTTATGTACTATGAACGCGGATGAATATCAACAGCAATACCGAGGTAGTCTGTTCTTGTAACAAGCTGGCGTCACTTGATTTCGTAGTTGTTCACGTAAGCAAGTTGTACTAAAGTATGGCTTCTGCATCCTCAAATATCCATTGTGAAGGCATAAGACTTAAAAATAATTTAATTACAGTAATTATAAATTAAAGGTTTCCTAAGCAAACGAATGCATAGTAGTGAGGTTAGGCCTACTTGACGAGTAGCGGGAAATGTTTAACATGAAACAGAATGTACAACAGTAGGCTGGAACACGTACTGAGAATCTATGACGCGAAAGAGCGGCCAATGAAGCGTCACTTCAGTCACGTGCTATTGTTTACATTAGGATTTTTCTTACAGCGAAAAGATTATAGGTAAAATTTGCATTCGCTCGCTCACTCACTCACTCACTCACTCACTCACTCACTCACTCACTCACTCACTCACTCACTCACTCACTCACCACCACCACTCACTCACTCACTCACTCACTCACTCACTCATTCATTTTATTCCATAGATCTTACATGAGCAGTGAAGCTTTAAGATGTGGAACAAGTCAAAATTTTACAATATTACAATATTAAAATTTTTTACAAATTTTTACAGTTTTACAATTCAGTAATTTTCTACCATTTTTTTACAATTTTCTGCAATTTTTTACAATATTTTGGCGAGATGTAGTAAGATGAGGTGAGGTCCGAGGATTCGCCAAAAGATTACCCGGCATTTGCCTTTTGGTTGGGGAAAACCTGGGAAAAACCCAACCAGGTAATGAAATCAAAGGGGTTGATGCCGAGGACTCGCCATAGACCATCCGGCTTCAGTCCCACGGCTGGGGAAAACCTCGGAAGAAACCATTCAATGAAACCAAAGGAGGATCCAACCCAAGCCCGAACGCAGCTCCGGATCAGCAGCCCAGCGAGTCTGCCGACTGAGCTACATCGATGGCTCTACTAAAAGTATACAATACATAGCCAATCAGATTATTAAATTTACAAACGCAAACGATCATTCATCAGTTGAGCTATATGTATAATACAATACAAGAAAGTTAATTAAATTTAAGGCATAAATAATTCAATCAATTCATCAAGGACTATGTCTGTGCAGTGTTTCTTGAGGACAGTCCCGTTTCTCGTGCTAATATGTCACGAATTTATTATTTTTCAGAGAAAACTATGGTAAAGCACAATGGACTTGTAAGATGAAATGTTTACAGGTTGTGTAATATTTATTTATACATCACACCTTTGAGGTCTGTGGATATAGAGGGAAGAATTGGATCGGTGTCGGGTAGAGTTCCCGGGTAGCTCAGTTGGTAGAGCGTTGGTACGCTAAACCAAAGGTCCCGGGTTCGATGCCCTGCCCCGGAACAATTTTCCCTCGAAATTATTCATACCTTAATAGTGTTTGTATACATCTGAAGTCTGAGTAGTGTAACATGTAGCTAATCGGCCAAGTGTCCAAAGGAATGGGAAAGAAACTGGCCACTATACCCCAATATTTCCTGGTCTAGTTGCCTCGTAAGTGGTGCCTTATTGGTGTCACTTGTGAGGTTCAAACCTGTCCTCGGACAGTTGACTAAACAACCAACATACCTTAACAAGCTACAGTACCTTAGCAGGTACTAAAAATTAACAAATGATCATCTGTCGCCAATGCCTGTTGGAAGAAACAGTTCACGAAAATAAGTGAGTGAAGACTTTTAGTGTGAGACATGAGGCTAGTATTTTTGTGTTTTACCTTTAACTTCATATGATGCGGGTATAAATATCAATAGGGACGTACCTTTTGAGCGAAAACAACAACTTTGAGCCAAGTTAGAAGTTTATTTTTAGCCACGACAATTTACAAAGGAAAATTTCAATTTTTGCCATGCATTGTAGTACATAATGAGAATTAAACGCAACATTTTCCTTCACATTTGCAGAGACATAGGACTATCCATGATCAAAACTGATGTTTAAGCTACTATATGTTACGTTGAAAAACATTCAAATTGTATCAGTGATGTAGTGAAAACGTTTCATATTGATAAAAGAAACCTACATCCAACTATCCTGGAATTTCAAATAAGAAATTTAATTGGATAAAAGAGCAAAAATATTTCCTCATAATTAGGATGAAAAGGTTAAAAATATGTGGAGAAAGTTTTTTCCTGTTTTATCTCTAAGGAGAGCTGATACTAAAGGGATGTAATGACAATTCTTATGTACAGTCTGTGCACTCCATTCAAAAATTTCCGCTGTAAATCTTCCAAGTCGCTGAAAAAGATTTTTGTTTAAAAAACACATGAACATTTGGCGTTTCTCAATATCAATAACGTCATCAACAGTACCAGCAAAAATATAACTTATGTATCCGTATCATAAAAACCTGTTAGAGAGGAGAGAAGTTATTAATTTTATCTAAAATCATCCCCTATAAAGGGGCAGTTCCTCTTACTCAAACGTTATCAGAGTCTGTACACAAAAAATATGTGCTACCTATAAGACCTGTACAAAATTTCATAACAATCCGTAGAAAACCAGAGAAGTTATTCATTTTGTCCATCTAGATTTGCGTTTTTGCACACTGTGCGACTTGTAAAAGAGTTTATTTTTCCATTCCACGCATAAATAAATAAATAAATAAATAAATATTGAAAGGAGTAAATGAATAAATAAATAAATAAATAAATAAATAAATAAATAAATAAATAAATAAATAAATAAATAAGTGAATAAATAAATAAATAAATATTGAAAGGAATAAATGAATAAATAAATAAATAAATAAA